>CM060865.1:14909627-15197802 GCA_030737845.1 Acorus calamus | reverse complement strand
TTTAGGAATTTAATCATCTAAATTCAGAGGATAACACAAAGTAAAAGACATATGGCATCCAATGATAACAATTATCCAACCAACAGTTTTAAGAGTGGTCTTACAATTCTAACTCATAACAACATCAATACAATCATTTTAGTAGTAGGATTACACGTCTGTGTAATACCAAATAAGCACAGTAATATAGAAAATGGTATAAGAATCCAACTTATACCCCACAAACAATCAAACAAATGTATATCCATATAATAATTGTATAAGTCAGCTTACAGATCTGACTCATACCCAACAAGCTCAATAATGTGAAAAATGGTATAAGATTCTAACTTATATTCACAAACAATATTCAATCGAATGCACAAGAAAAATTATCAATGCTTTGCATTGAAGTTCCAATAAATATCAATACAAGTGACATACAATCATACAACAAAATAACCATATAAATTAGATCCACAATTCTTCCACTGCGCCACTCTGCTAGTGACCCAAATCACGGGTAGATGAACTTATGTATCACAATCAATGACAACAATGAGTTACAATAATTAAATATATAGGCCAAATCCACCCATGCTTCACATCATAGGTGTTATAACTCATATAGCATAAACAATGGCAAACAATACAATAAAAATATACAAGTCACGGTCACCCATGTCTCATACCATGGGTGATTCGATTTGCACGGAACAAGCAAAGACATTACAAGCAACCAAATGCATAAGTCAGGCCCACCTATGTCCCATGCCATAGGTGGTTCAACTAATACAATACAAACATTGACAATTACAAAAACAATCACATCAAACAATTTCATACATAATTGTACAAGTTAGGTGTAACGCCCATGAACTCACGACTCCGTTTTGAAGCGTGAAATCTTGTTGCGTTAACTTAATTCCCCAAATCTCAGAGTTCTTTTTTTCTTCTTTATCCAGATATATAATAAAGACATCACCATATTTATTCATCAATTTTCAGGACTAAAATTTCAACATAACTTCTAAATTTCTGGATATACATTCAGAATAAATAATCTAAACATTGTCACACTATCATACATATGGGTCTTCTACATGCAAAGAAATGGCCAATGTCTTCTGCACAAGTCTAGTGCTCTAGAAAATATGACCTCGTCCACAGCCACATTGAGATCCACCAAACTAATTCCTTAAATATGAAAGGTTGGGAAAAGAGGGGTGAGCAACCATACGCTCAGTGAATGAACCTATGGCGTCCCATTAGTACATTTATAATAAAAATATAATAGTTATAAAATGTTCACACAGACATATAATATATCAAGAGAGAACATATATAAAAGGCCACCAAGACATGCAATAATATACACACACAATCCTATCCAACATGATGCATGCAACACCACGAACACGCATGTCCGTCTTCGCAACACCTAGCTCGCGGGGCCTTTCATAGACATGGCCACATAGACATAGCTACAAAGACTTGGGTCCTACATTCTCTGACCTGGCCACGTAAACGTGCGCCCACCTAGACGCTGGCCACCAAAACCGAGCCACCTAGATGATGCAATGCATGCATGATCAACCATTCATTCCAAAACATATGCATGCGATAAAAATAATATAGTCTCCAAATATATGAGTTATATATGTAAAATAACGCATCAAAATCATGACAACATGTTCAAGTACTCCATAACCTGAATAACAGTTGTATATTTTAAAGTAGCCATTATGAGGAATGATATACCATATCGATAGTTTTTAAAACTACATATGAGACTAGACCCACTCACCTTCAGTTCACGCAATACAAACTGATGCACGTGCATGAACGATATACACTCACACGTTAATAACCTTAGATCCGGTTACACCACCCACCATCTTCATCTAGAGTTAGGTCATCACCACCCTTCATACATTCTGAAATTTTTATGAAACCCTAATCCAAACATGTTATTTAAAGGGGTTTACCAAAATTGCAGAACGACCCATGAAGTGTTTCCGATTTACAATTTGGTCCCTATCCGATTTACAAACATATCCCTATCCTGATTTACAGAAAGGTCCCTGAAGGCTATTAAAAGGTATTCTGATTCGCAACTAGATCCCTGGGCCTAAAAATTTGACACTTTAGCCTCAAAATTAAATTTGCCGAACTTCGAATCTCACCAAATTTCACCAAAAGTATCTTGAGGCTATAAATATCTCTAAAAAAATATAAAATAAATATTTCAATATTAATTTATAATTATCATAATTATAAATCAAATTGAACCCATTTAGGCCTACCGCCAAATCTAAAAAATGAAATAATTAAATTTCAATTATATATTTAAAATAAATATATAAGGCTAAAAATACAGAGACGTTACATTAGGCTCATCTATGTCTCATACCATAAATTATTCAACTTGTACCGTCAACATAGGGGCAATAATAATGACAATAAATGGAAATAAAGATATTTACAATCTTTAAAATTTATATATATAAGAAAATCATCTACTGACATGGACATTCACGTATTGATTGAATAATCTGTGACAATATACAAAATGTGAAAAGCATCCTAATAAAATTTTGAATACATGGCCATATTGAACAATTTAAAAATATTGGTTGTTAAGGCATGCCTCTCATGTGTGCATGCTTCGACTATATTTAGTATGAGTGATCATCCACCACATAATGCTCTTACATAGAGTAACATTTAATAAGAATTCAAATCCTATATGAATCAATTCTAATTGACTCAACTTATCGTAGGTTTCAATGGAATGACTCTCGTACTGGTTTATAGCGAGGCTCTAACAAAAAAAAATTTACAATGAATCAAAATAACTAATCTCTATAAGATATGGTATCCAAAAACTCAGGCGGGATATCCTAAGATCTAATAATGCAATCTAAACTCTTAAAGATATAGCTAGATCTATACGCATTCTAAATGCACATGAATCTGAATTTACAAGATGCAACTGTAATATCGACATACATAGCATAATGTAGAAAAATATTTAACGCATTAAAATATTGTATATAAAAATAAAACCTTCATGATAAACAAGTATAAATAATGTATTGAAAGAATTTAAAGCTCGTTCCATTTAATATATAGCATAATAGATTTGTAAGTCATGAAAAATATATGTAGGGTTATATTGTAATAAAATTAACGTCACGATTATGTAGAGAGTTTGATTAAGAAAGATCTACTAATATCTTTATTTTTTATTTATTTAAATTTGAATACATCGATATGATTTACTTAAATTTGACTTTGGAAACTTAAAATATAATTACAATTTATATAAATTTGATTTGAAATCTTTCATTTAAATAAATAAATAAACATGAGTAACAACTAAATTTATGGCAATATAAAAATGTATGTATATATATATATATATATATATATATATATATATATATAATATGGGTCACTTCCCAATTAATAAGAAATTAATAGATTTAGGCTCTAGTGTAACAAATCTAATCAAATATTTTTTGTTTTTTATATAGACTAATATAATCTCCTTATGATGATCAAACTTAAGCCCTAAACTTCATAAGCTAACTAAGCTTATGCTAATAGAAAATAAAGAATGAGATCGATAGAAAACTCGATGTCACGATTAGGAGAAAACAAGACAATTCATCTGGAAATTCCTCAAGAAATTCAGATACAATGGGAGCGTTACTGACTGAGGCATTCAAATTGTAGTGGTTTCCACGATAATGGCTAGATATCATTCGCATCCTTTATCTAGTAATCTCTAGGCATAAAGAGAAGAGACAAATATTATCGGATTTGATCCACCGAAACCTCCAATACGAAATGGTTGCTGGCCGGGAATACGAAAGGCCACAACTTTTGAAAACAATCAACACTTGTGTGGAATGCTAACAACAAATCTATGTCAAAGATAACATTGAAACCAAGAATATCAAGAATGAAGAGATTAGTAAGCATCTAATGCTCATTGATCTGAACCAAGCAAGAGGGCAAACAAATCTTGGTGACAACTTGTTCACCAATGACAATGGTTATGTGAAGCGTAGACATCGAGATTGTAAACTTCTTTACTAAGACTAAGAGTTTTGCAAATCCGATAAAGTGAATAAATGTGCGGAACCCCAAAAAGAACACACGCTGAATGACCAGAATAGAGACAACACTACAATCCCTTATTGTCATAAAAAAAATCCTAAATGAAATAACAAACATCACAAATAATAAAACTTTTTTTTCTTTTTCTAGACACAAACTCTAACCTAGGCTCCGACAGGACGTGACTCTGATACCATCTATAATGCCCCAGGCTTACACAACAAGAAATTGTCTGCTTTGCCCCTAATGGGCTCACGGGTTTAAAACGCGTCTTGGTGTGTAAGAGTTGTGCTCACATATAAGTACAAACTCTATCCTCCCATTAGGCGATGTGAGATTAAATACCCTCACCTAATCCATGGGCCTCTTTGGACTCTTGGGTCTGGGCCAGGCATCACAATATATGTAGTTGTGCATTTTCTCTTTTTTATATATTTGATTTAAATATATAACTTAGATATTTGAATTAAAATTAATGTATTTTGTGTGTTTTTAAGTTTTGGCCCATTTAATGTATCTTTATGGTCCCATTTCGGTTTATAATTTTAAATACATAAGATATTAGATTAGACAAATATTATTAAGTGGGTGTGTGTAAAAGAGAGTGAGATGTTGGATGTGGGCGTAACTTTGTTTCAGCCCATGATGGGCCTTATGAGGGCACCAAAGAGGCCCATATGCATGGATGGGACATATGCACGTGAACAGTGCACATTCCCTTCTTATTTAAGGCTTCTCTATGTATTCAGGGGTGAAAGAAAAAACAATATAGGGTGTGCGGCCGTTCCTTCAGTTCGGCGGAGAGGGAGGGAGAGAAAGGGAGGTATTTAATCTAATCTTCTTAAGTTTTGATTTTCTTCTAAATTATCGTTATTTATTTAATGATATTGGATTTATGTTTATGATATTAAGTTTTATTTTTATTTTTTAAAAATAAAATTAGGGTTTTATTTATTTTAAGGATTAAATATATTTTTATGTTATGAGATTTTTAATTTTTGATCAAGTTAGAGTTTTGATATGTATATGTTCATGTTGTTAGATTTTTATGATTTTATAAAATAAGGGTTTTGATCTATTATTTTTATTATTATTAGATCTATATTAGATATTTGGATTTTTGAGTCTTCATAAACTTAGGATTTTGATTTATTGTTTATTTTAAAGATTAAATCTATGTTCAGATTTCTAAAATATAAGTTTTTAATAATACTAGGGTTATGATTTATGTGTATACTTAATAAGCTTTATTTATTTTCTATTTTTACTAATTAATATTTTATTTTTATAGGGAAAAAAAGTGTTTTCATATTGTTTTATGAATTTTTGTTATTTTATTATTATTTTGAATTTTCTGTATTTTGTCTTTTTCTGTGTTTTGTCTTTTCTGATTTTGTCTTTTAGTGACCGGTTATATGTTTGGTAGGTTTTTATCATCTTCGTAGGTTCTATTATATTCTTTCTTAGGTCCTATTAAATTTTTTTTTATAATTTATATGAGATAAGTTTAGCTGATTGAGTATAAAGATTTATACAGATCGATTATGATTAGGGAAATTAGGTCTAAGTTTGAATTATAGGTTTTTAATTAATAATTTATTTGGTTTATCTAGGTTTAAATTTTGTTGTGGGCTTCATTCTCTGGATCTAGTGTCCATTTGAGGTGAGTGGGCCTATCGATTTATTTCGTGTAAGCTTTTGCTTTATAACGTTGAATTTCATATACCAATCATATTTGTGTGATATTATGTGTCTTCTATGCATTTATATTGTGATAAATTTGCATGATTTGGATATTTTTTTTATATTGATCTAATTGCATTTTTGTTTAATAAAGTTGCATGATTTAATTTCTTTACCATGACAATTAATATAGCATGAATATGCTATTCGTGTTTCAAGAATGAATAAAACGCATATATTGATGCGCATGTTTTTTTTAATTAATTATTTGAAATAAGGATTTTGGTATTTTTGAGATTTTTGAAAATTTAGAACTAATGGAGACAACCTAATCCTATGAGATTTTAACAAGATGCATATCATGACATACTTCTAGAATAAATCCCTCCGTTGTATTTCGCCTTTGGGGAGGAAGGTCTAGTACTCGAAGAGTCCCAAGATCGGTGAGGGGTGTGGTAAAACATTCCTTGCAGCGGCGGATTCCTTTGTTCGGAGTCTCCTGTGTTAGACCTGTGTTAGACCTGTGTCATTTAGAGTCCTAATTTCGATCGGAGTCGCTAAAATTTTGGTTTTTAGCTACCTGGTGGGGTTTGAGGACTCTGATTGAAGATATAACTGCATATTATGGGTCCTGATACTTAGCCCATAAAATTTTCGTTTAATTTCGATAACGTTTTTGGAATTATGCAGTTTTGGATCGGTATTCGGATTTGATTTTGTTAAAATCCAAGATGAAGAGATAAAAATCCGATATTATTACGAGATGTTCATTTTTGAGATAGCTTCCATATAGAAGTAGAATTGGATCAACTGGATTCGTATATCAAATGCTATGGGTATTTTTCCGAGTATACCCCGAAGATGAGAAATCAAGGCAGCAGCCCTGTAAGATGTTTAGCCTATATTTCGAAATAGCTGGAGAGGTTATTTGATCTATGTGTAAACATGAAAGCTGTAGATAATCTTCTTAGCTTTCCAATGGCATTAGAATCGTGCAATTCGGAGCTATATTGTGGAAGTTATGGCTGTTCTAGCGAAGCCCGTTCAGAATTTCGGGTCTGGGACGATTTTGCCATTTGATTCCTCCTTTGCCTATTTAACCCTCCCCAAATGTTACGACCTTAGCATATTTTCTTCCCTCTTTTGCTCTGGTCCAGTCCCTCTTTGGGTGGAGGAAGTGGTGGTGATGGTGAGGAAGGAGCACAAAAGGAGAAGGGAGGTGTGTATGCTTTTAGTTTTGTTGTTGTATTGATTGTTTCTCCTCCTTCTCCTCCTCCCCCCTAGCTGATCCCCCCTTGTGTTTTTCCCTCCCATTTGGACCAGCAGCCCCCCCCCCCCCCCCCCCCACATGTTTGATGAAATGCCAAAGAGAAGGTGTGCTTGGATTGGGTGCATGTAAAGGGAGATCAAGCAAGGTTTGTGTGTGTATTCATGTGTGTTGTGAATTCCTTCCCCCTTCTCCATCTCATGCTCCATGGACTCTTCCCTCCCTTGATTTTTCAGCCAAGTAAGGAGGAGGAGAGGCTGAAGAGGAGGTGTAGAGGTGGTCGTGGGAGCGGCGAGAGCCCCGCACCTCCCCCTTTCCCTTCCCCTCTTTTGGTAAGTCATTTTCCCCCTTCTTTTATGATTTTTTAGGGCTTGGGAGGTTTGGAGGGGTCATGCATTCTTGGAGAGTGGGTTTGGGTGTGAGTGGAGAGTTGGGGAGGGGTTGGAGAGGGCTGGGCGCGCGCGCGGGGTCGTCCGCGCGCGTGCGCGCGCAAATGCGCACATGGAGGGGTGCTGGCGCGCGCAGTCGGGCGCGCTGGCGGGCGCGCGCGCGTGAGCGTAGGTGCGCGGTGCGGGCGCGCGGGGGCAGGACGCGCAGTGCGCGAGGGCGCGCGCCTGGGCACGCGGCAGTGCGCCGAGCGTGTGCGGGGGCACGTGCGCGTGTGCACATGCGTGCGTATGAGTGCGGGGGCCACGTGTGTGGCTGCCCGGGAGTTTGGGTAGGTGCCGGGGTACTCGGATATGCGTGCGTACGCGCGTTCTTGCATGCGTGCGAGCCCGTATGCGTGCGTATCTGAGTCTTTGGCATTTCTTGTCTATTTTAAATATGTTTATGTGTTTGTATGTGATTATACTCACCCCTATTGATACCCTTGACTTACAGATCTCGTCGGATGGGATGCGCGTCGATCCGGGTATTGGTGAGTGGTTTGATTCCAACCCTTCCGGGAGCGCTCGATACATGTAGTCATGCTTCGCGCTTCCATGGGGCTTTAATTGCACCCTAAATATGCTAGATATCATGCATGCTAGTTGTATAGCTCGTATATTGTGTAGAACCCCTATTCTACCTTATACTTGCCTATGTATTGTATAGAATATGGCATGACTTAGGTAGTTTTGTTTAAAATACTACCCCTATTTATCAAGCATGTTTAACTTGGGTTAATAACGAGGTGTTTGCATAATATTCCTCTGATTTAGGACTTGAGGGTGTGGTATAGTTGTTGCAACCCATCTGTTGGGGTAAAACTATGACCAGTTTGAGAGAGGATGAGCCATTCGCTCTCTCTCGCCCTCCCTCTTTTCGCGAACCGAGTGAGTAGATGTAGTTCCTACTTAACTCAAGTTTGCTTGGAATTATTAGCATGCACCTATTGTTGCACGGATCGCGCTTAACCCTCCCCTTTGAGTTGGTGATACCCAACGCCTCCTTGTGTGATTGAATGTTTATTATGCCCTTGTATGCATGTTTAAGTAAGATTTTCTTTGCATAGTTAATTGCATATTATATATATGCCTATTGGGCCATGAGCCTTGTCTAATGAGATTAGACAAATGTATGACCTCTTATGGGGTCATACCATGGCTTTGACACTTAGAATAAAATGTCTTCCCCGCATTTAAGTTATGCGCCCTGGAGGGAATTCATGAGAATTCGTTGCGCTTATCAGTGTTTGATAACCGATGATGACGGATCCATAGGGATCGTATTCGCGGGTGTCGAGTGTTCTTCCCTTCGTCGGTTCCGAGTAGAGACTGCCTGGCGTAGTAAAGTCCGGTGGGGCGCTCCCAGATACTACCATGACGCGTGTTGGTGTGCCCATACGGCTGAGGTAGCGGTCTTGGGAGACTAGTCCGGTAGAGGCCTGAACCCTGTGAGGTGCTCTTGGAAACTATCCACGACGTATGTTGGTGTGCCCATATAGCAGAGATAGGGACCTGGGAGGCTACCAGGTAGTAGAGGCTACACCAGGAGAGACTACCGGATGACGAGCGGTGTAGAACAATCGAGCTCTTCCCCAAGAGCCTATGTCACCCCGAGGAGGGGGTTAGGGTGAGGGTGTGGTGGGTCGGCGTTGGTTCGATCTGCCAGTTTGTGCAATTTTTCAAGATCCTATGTCACCCGTCGGGGTGGGGGTGAGGGTGAGGGTGAGGGTGTTGGGGTGAGTGGAGTGGGCTCGAGTTGATGCTCGACCCATCAGCTTGTGTAGATGGTTTTCCCGTGGGGTTCGCGTTGCGAGCATGTAATGATTCCTCCAATATTCTCGTACCGAGGCCCCGACATTGAAGCTGCCCTGACAGAGGACTTCCACTTGTAGGTACTCCCGATGCATTCGGCGGATGTAATGATCATGGGAGTGTACCAGGTGAGGCTACACGACGGTGGGCCACCAGACGATATTGCGAGCGTGAATTATCGTTCTCCCCTTCGCCGGATCCATGCGGATGCTTCCTAGGTACGAGCCACCCTGGGTGGACCCCCACCTGTAGGTACCATCGACGCTGTCGACAGTGTACTGACCGTGGCCGGGTCTAGGTAGAGGCTGCCCGGGAGAGCGCTACCGGATGGCGAACGGTGTAGAGGAGCAAGTTCTGCCCTTCAAGTCCCTAGGCTCACCCCTGTGGGGGCTACGGCGAGGGCGGGGTATGGTCGCACCGCCGTGTGACCTTGTTAACCGTTGGGTTTCTACCCATGGTTTCCTTGATAGGAGATTGCCTTAGTATCGAATGATTATGTTGGTGTTTGGTTTCTGACCACTCATTGAGCTTGTAGCTCACCCCTCGCTTATGTTTTTCTCCAGTTGATGCTGAGTCGGATCCAAGAGAAGAGCTCCCCTTAGCACAGTACGACGTCTTCTAGATCCGACGTCTCATCGAGGGAGCTTTTTGAGCGATTTAGTGGCTTGGGGCTTGGCACACCTGTTTTGTAGGAACGGTTCTTCCGATTGAGAACCTTACCCGGTCATATCATTTAAGCTGCATGATTTCTATGACGTGGGACAATGATTGGGCCACGTGATTGCATAAAAATATTTTTTTAGCTCATGAATTTAAATTGATTTATTAAAGAAAATTCTTGTTTTTAATATAACTTTGTTTTTATTTTTTGTATTTGATCATATCATTTAACTCTCATGATTTTATTGTTGTGTGCCAAGGATTGGGCCACTTAATTGCATTAAAATATTTTTTTAAGTTCATGATTTTAAATTGATTTAATAAAATAAAATATTTATTAAAAGAAATTCTGAGTTTTATATAACTTATTTTTATATATAATTGTCACGTGAAGTAATTTGTCAATGAGCTTATTCACTCAGTTAATCACTCATCCTTTTCGATATGGGCTGGTTGTTTCATAACCAGGTATCGCATTATTATGAGGATCAAAGTTTAGTTTGGGCTTTTCTCATCTTTCACGAATATCTTCGAAGTAGTGGTTCGAGAACAAATTATAGTCGTGATCAACCATTTGGGTTTGTTCAGTTTAGATGGCTCCCACAGGGGTGGTTTATTGTGTATTTCCTTTTCAATATCTTGTCTCCAAAAAAACTCTGATATTTTGTAAAGTCATTGGTGATTTAAAACCGTTGGATATTATTTATTTTATTATCATCATTTTTATTATATTTATATTATATTGGTATAGTTTAAAAAAAAGAGTGCAAAATTTAGGTATTTTATTTGTATTAAGTGTAGTAGCGACCCATTTACCTTTCGATCAATGGTTAGGTAAATGTGGGGTGTTACAGATGGTATCAGAGCCTATCCATTTCATGATGGTGGGTGTGGGTGGCCCTACACGAGGACGGGTGACCTATTAGGGGGGGTGATTGTGATGCCTGGCCAAGGCCCAAGAGTCCCAAGAGGCTCATGGATTGGGTGAGGGTGAGGTGTTTAATCCCACCCGCCTAATGGCAGGAGACAGTTTGTGCTTATATGTGAGCACAGCTCTTACGCACCAAGACGCGTTTTAAAACCGTGAGCCCATTAGGGGCAAAGCGGACAATTTCGTGCCGTGTAAGCATGGGGCGTTACAGTTGGGAACGGAATTCTGGTTAGATTCTGGAATGATTTGTGGACTGGGGATGCTCCATTTGTTGAAAGGTTCCCGACCATCTATGATTTGTGTTGTGGCAAGGTGGTAGTGTGAGTCAGATGTGGGAAGCGGAGGGTTCAGAGGGACATTGGGTCATCAGGTTGGTGAGAATGCCGATGGCGGATGAGTCAAATTTACTCGAAGATATCTTCTGCGAGATCCAAGCAGTGTCCATTGTCCAAGGGGTTCGTGATAAGATGGTGTGGAAACCACGGCCATCTGAAGGGTTCTCGGTCAAAAGCTGTTATAAGTGGCTTAGAAGGGAAAGAGGCTCTACGGTTGTCACTGCTTGTAAACACAAGGAGATCTGGGCCTTCAAATTCCCTCTCAAAGTAAAAGCTTTCCTTTGGATGGCATATCTGGGGAAGATTCTTAATAAAGTTCGACGAGCGAAGTGGTCACCGGGATGGATACAAGTTGTGCGTTATGTCGGATGGCTCCCGAATCAGTGTGTCACTTATTCATAGAATGCCCCATGGTCCGCCAAGTTTGGCAATGGTTGGGAGATGCTACGAATTTGATAGTGGTCTTTGGGTCCATGGAGGAGATGTGGAAAGCGGGGAGACTACTATGTACCCAAGGCAACAGAAGCAAAGCGGCCAAGATCTCTCAAACTTTTGTCCCTGCGATGATCTGGTTGATTTGGTTAGCCAAAAACCAGGCGATTTTCAGGGGTCAAGTTCCATATCCGGAAAATATTTGGGAGGAGGTGATTGCTTGTATTTGTAACTGGGGTCATTTCTGCGCTTTGGCTTCCTCTGTAAGGCTGGTGAGGGGCAAGTTAGAAATCCAGGAGTAGTTCCGTTGAGATAGGCAAGGGTCCTCCTGTGGTAGAGTCCTCCTTTACTTGGGAGTTATCCTCTCATGTTGTTTCTTCTTGTTCCTTTGCTTTTCATGTATTTCGCTTTGTTTGGGCATCATTCTACAATTATATAATATTGAAGGATGACTGCCTATCGTTTAGATAAAAATAATAATAATTTTGAGTGATGCCACTTCACAAGACAAGTGTGGCACCATTTCGGTCTATCAATGCATCCATGTAAGACCCAAAATCTAAAAATAAATATAGGTATTTAACCCAAAAATTATGTGGGTATGTATGTATCAAAAAAAAAGGGTAACTATTTAGCCTGCCCACATTCAGATGTCAATCTTATTGTTGATGGATGTCTATTCTCATGGTTATAATTATGACTTTTTTAGTGGTTGCAATTGATTTTTGTTAAGACATTGCATTAAAAAGAACAATCGTACTATAATGGTAGAATGGAAAAAAAAATTGTGTTGCACTGGAGAACAACAGGGACAAGAATACAAGCACAACTTCCTCAGATTATGTGACATTTAAAAAGTCTTTATTTGGAATCATTTGTCACATAGATTTTAAAGTTCAACTTTTGGATTTAAATTTACACAAAGAAAATAACTTTTGTATTTATATTATTATTTTTATATTTTAAAATAAAAAATCAACAATACAACTATAACAAAAAAAAGAAGTTGGTTTAGAGTTGTTTCTTCTCTAATTCGACCTTTGCGGCATTGACAACGGGCAGGGACAGCCCAGAAACAGGGCCCAAGCCTGGTCTTGTGGGTCTTTTCAGCCAACATGTCCCCGGCCGGGGCTTAATTTCAGTCTTGGGCCCTACCCAAAAGATGAGTCTAAATGGGCCTGCTGGGTTGCACCTGGGATATGAACTTGCAATAGGGGCAAGTTCATATTACAAGATATCTTGTGGGCTGGATCTAAACCTGGTGGAGCAATAAGATTAAATGCATGTGAAAAATGTTCAAAACCTTGTGGGCTGGATCTAATGGACTTTAGCCATTCCTCTTCTCTCTACTCATGTTTTTCTGTAGTACTAAATGTGGGTTGTTTTTGCATGTTTGCAACTGTCACCCTCTTCATCTTTGTATATATAAAAAAAGAGTGTTGCTACACTCAGTTTCCTTTACCAGCCATTTTGTAGTCCCCACGTCGGATTGCCCAGCTGAAATTTTTTTTTAAACCACGTCAGCCCAAATAAAAGCACCTACCAAAAAATTCCCCTCAAAAGTTGCCGCCCTTTTTTTGTTTTACCCTATTTTGGTAACTTTTCAGTACTTTATTTTTTTATTTTCATTTACTACTTCTGTTCCTCCTCTCTCTCTCTCTCTCTCTCACTCTCTCACTCTCTCTCTCATCAGCGACAACCATCACAGACCAACCATAGCAGCTCCACGAGTGGGTAGTATATATTCTTCGTTTGCAGTGAGGGGACAAAAAGTTTGTATATGCATAGTTTTCATGAGATTCCCCTTTTTTCGTGTTCATCTGTTTTTTAAATGCTTTTTCGTCGAAGGTAGTTGCAAAGTTGATGCTCTATAAATTCCCCTGTTTTCCACTGCGTATCGATGGACAACTATGGAGTCGTGTACACCGATACTAATAATGTATATACTTACTTAAATCTCTCAGGCCAATCGGTTGACCAAATGGAGATGAATGATTTGGAACATATTGGAGAGAGTGTTGAAGCTGAACCCCAAGCTGCAGTAAATCGCAATAAAGAAGCTGAAGACATTAGACATTACGAAGTGAATGAAGAGTTGATTATTGGGATGGAGTTTAATAGTATCGATGAAGCATTTTCTCAGTACAAAGCATTTGCTTTTCGCTGTGGTTTTGGTATCATGAGAAGCGGAAGAAGATTCACTTCCGATGGTAACTTGAAGGCAGTTATTTTTGCATGTTCGAAGGAGGGAAAACTGAGAAAGAAGAAGGATGAAAGTAGCACAATGACGAGCGTCTCTCAAACCCGATATAAACCTACTTGCAAAGCCAATTGCAAAGCCAAGATGCAAATAAGAACGTTCGGTGATGGAAAATGGGTATTAGATCTCCTTGTTCTTGAACACAATCATGAGGTGGACCCAAGACTCTCACAATTTCACAGATGTCATCGCGCATTGACCGCACACGCCATGAAACAGCTGGCTATTAATGATGCTGCCGGACTTCCTCCATGCAAGACATTCGAAGGAGGAGGCTATGACAATCTTTCATACACTGAAAAAGATTGTCGGAATTATCTTGAAAGAGTGAGACGCCTGCAACTTGGGGAGGGAGATGCTGAAGCTCTACTGCAGTATTTCAGCAAGCAACATGAGTTGAATGCAAGTTTCTTTCATAGGATCGATTTGGACGAAGAGGGGAAGCTGAAAAATGTCTTTTGGGCATGTAGGGGGCGAATCCAACCAGGACAAAGAATAAGAAACAAAATATAGCATGGCATGGGGAACAACCTGAACACGGCCCATCTCTCAACCGACAGGCCCAAGAGCCAAACCACGAGTTCAGGCCCATCGGGCAGCGCCGAGATAGGGCACCACTGCCTGCAAAGCGTGTGGGCCTGACCGGCCCAGATGTGAGCGAATGAGAAAGACAAAGGAAGGTCAGGTCGGTCAAGTCATACGCCCAACTATGGCTTAAATTGCCCGACCAGAGTGCTAGAGCTATTTTTGCGTTACCATGAGAACGGTCAGGATTATGGCAGCTCACCTCGGCCGAAGGGCACAACGGGGTACATGATCGAACGACAGGTCGGTCATGAGCTTCTTCCCCAAGGTGAGACGGTTAACAAAGGGAATATTATCTGACACCAAAAAGGACAGCGCATCAAGGAAGCCGTTACAGGACAATGATGATCCCTAGACGCCACGTGTCCGAAATCTGTAGGCCACGTATGAGATTCCATATTATGTTATGGCCACTCCCTAAGATCTTGATCGGCGTGCCCACATCCACTATAAAAGGGGGGATATCCCTCCTTCCTAAGGTATGCAAAAGAACCTGAGACTATCTCCTCGTAAAAAAGTTCAAGTATTCCAAGTTACTCTTCTTCTTATCTCTCTGGAGAAGAGGTACTGACTTGAGCATCGGAGGGGCGTTAGCCGGCACCACACTTGTGTGAGTAGCAGGTACACGACGAGCGGGACCCAGACGGAGCGGAGCACCCCGGCAAAGGCGGTGAGAAGCGGACGGTTCGGTCAGATCAACTAGGGAAAGAGCCCAAGCCCACGCCATCTCTCCGGAATCGATTCAAAAGCCCGGATCACCCAGGATCTGGCCCAGGAGGGGATCATCGGAAAAGTCCGCCCCCACATTTGGTGTCGTCTGTGGGACAAGAGCAAAAAGCCGTCCCAGCAAATTTACTGGCAGAGATGGTGGCGACGAGGACTCGGTCAACGATCCACGAACGTGACGTGGAGGAAGGAAGGGTGACACCCGACGACCCCCCTCCGCGGAAAGGTAAAGCACCAGTCGGGTCATCCTCCCAAGACCCGACCCCGGAGGCCGGGCGCGATCTTGCGAAGGAGATGGAGCTGATGAACCAACGCTTCGGACATATGGAGGGACTGATGCTGCAATTCTTGAAGCGCGGAGAAAAGACGCCACCGCCGCCCCCGCCGGAGGCTCGAGACCAGCCGAACTCAGTCAGAGCAGGCGAGGAGCCGCGGGATCATGATCGTCAAAGCAGAAGGGCGAACGTGCGAAGCCACGAATCGGTCTATTCGTCTGGTGAAGGACACCGTCGGGGCGACAAGCAGGACCTGCCCGACGTTCCCCCCGAGGGAAACCGCACGAGAGAAAACCGCGATAAGCAACGCGACTATTCACCACGCCATGAAAGAAGAAGGGTGCGAACCAACACTCGCCAAACTGGCAGACAGGAATGCTACCAGAGTCCATGCCGATACTCGGCTTCATCTGACGACGGCTACTAGCAAGAGCATCGGGAGCGTGCGAGGAGGACTTACAGGAGAGAGATGACCATCACGCGTGATCGGGAGTTTATTTCAAGGGCTCTGAAGGGATTCGAATCGCCCTTCGTCCAGCACATCCTACACAGCACACCTCCTAAGAAGTTCGTACAGCCGAAGTTCAGACTTTACAACGGGACGACCGACCCCTTCGACCACGTGTTGGGCTTCCGACATGCTATGGCGCTTTATGAGCAGCACGATGAGCTCATGTGCCGCATGTTCCCGTCCAGTCTCAAAGGGGCGGCTCTCAGCTGGTTCCACCAGCTCCCAGGAAGGTCGATCCGCTGCTTTGAAGAGCTCAAAACTTTGTTTGCCGAACACTTCATCTGCAGCAGAAAACAACAAAAGGATCTCGGTGACCTCATGAAGATCCAGATGCAGACGGGAGAATCAATTCGGGCGTATGTGAATCGGTTCTGTCTACTCATGTTCGAGGTGGATCGGTGCGACTCAAACGCCGCAATAATGGCGTTTAGGAATGGCTTGCCGCCGAAGCATCACCTGCGTAATTCCTTGGTGAAGAAGGTCCCAGAGTCCCTTAGCGAGCTCATGTGCAGGGCGGAGAAGTATGCCAAAGTCGAGGATGAGGCCATCTTTTCACGACCTCAAGCCGTCGCTGCGGTTACAAAAAACCCCACACCAAGGGAAGACAAGGGGCGGAAGCCACGTGCCGACCAGAAAAATGGCCCGACCACCAACGAAGTCCGGGAAAAGACGTACACGAAGTTTACCCTGCCCCTGGTGCAGATTTTGGAAAAA
Source organism: Acorus calamus (assembly GCA_030737845.1). Classification (NCBI taxonomy): domain Eukaryota; kingdom Viridiplantae; phylum Streptophyta; class Magnoliopsida; order Acorales; family Acoraceae; genus Acorus; species Acorus calamus. The sequence goes on along the minus strand of CM060865.1, from coordinate 15,181,076 downwards.
ATCAAGCACGCACCATTTTTCCAGTGGCCGCCTCCCATGAGAGGTGATCCGGCCACTCGGGATAAGGGATTGAAATGCGACTACCACAGAGACTTCGGGCATCAAACCGAAGGCTGCCGAACCTTGAAAGGGTTCTTGGAATCCTTGATTCACAAGGGAAAACTTCGAGAATTCATCGAACCAAGAGAAGAGCACAAGCCGGAGAAGCACGTGGTGGCCGTGGGGCCCTCGGGGGTCATCGATGTGATATGTGGGGGACTACCACAAGTGACGGAACCCAAGTCATATGCAAGGACGGCCAAGCGCAGTTCGAATCGCCTGGAGATTCTGCAAATCGACCAAGAAGCGAAGCTGGCACCAAAGAAATCAAGGGCCGACGACCCAAGGGTGATTTCGTTTTCTGACGAAGACCTCGCTGGGATAATCGTACCACACAGCGACGTCCTGGTCATCACGTTGCGGATCGCAAATTTTGATGTTAAGCGCATACTTAATGACACTGGGAGTTCGGCTGGCATACTGTTTATGCAGCCATACCTCAAGATGGGGCTGAAGCCTTCAAGCTTGGAACCGATGAGGGAGCCGTTGATAGCTTTCAACGGCAGTCAGGCAGTACCGTCCGGGCACATAACCCTACCGGTGCGGGCGGGAGACGAGACGGTCATGATAGAGTTCATAGTCATGGACCTGCGTTCACCTTACAATGCAATTATGGGGCGCAGGTGGCTGGGCGCAATGAAGGCCATTCCATCTACCTACCATCAGAAATTGCGCTTCCCGTCCACCCAGGGAATTATGCAGATACACAGGGACTAATTTGCCACGAGGCGATGTTATGCCATAGCAACCTCCAGAAAGGCCAGCCTCGAAGAACAGGCCAGAGAGGAGGGTGACATCCATCCTAAAAGATAGCAATTATTGAAGGATCGGGTCCAGGCAGATGACGCCCGACCCGATCCCGCTCAGCGGGTCGTGGAGGACCTGGAAAAAATTGTCGTCGACCCACAAAATTCGGAGAAGTACTTCCATATCGGGACCGCGTTAAACCCAGCCGAGAGGGAGAGAATGATAGAGTTACTCCGTGAGTACAGAGATGTGTTTGCTTGGACGTCATCCGAAATGCCCGGTATCGATCTAGAGGTGATATCCTACCGGTTGCACATCTCCTCGGAGGTCCGTCTCGTCAAGCAGAGACAACGGAGAGTGGCCCCCGTCCACGCGGAGGCTATAAAGGAGGAAGTGGAAAAGCTGTTGGAAGCCGATTTTATACGGGAAATTCGATACCCAGACTGGCTAGCCAACACGGTGGTTGTGCCAAAAAAGAACAAAAAATGGTGCGTCTGCGTAGATTTCACCGATTTAAACAGTGCCTGTCCAAAAGACAGTTTCCCCCTCCCAAAAATAGACCAGCTGGTGGACGCCTCATCGGGCAATGAGTTGATGAGTTTCATGGATGCATACTCGGGATACCATCAAATACCAATGTACGAGCATGACGTCGAAAAAACGGCTTTCATCACTCTTGTAGGAACCTATTGCTACAAAGTGATGCCCTTTGGGCTGAAGAACGCAGGTGCAACCTACCAAAGGCTGGTCACGAAGATGTTCGAGCACCAAATCGGCAAGACCGTGGAGGTGTACATTGACGATATGCTGGTACGGAGCGTTCAGAGGCAGGATCACCTCGGACACCTAAAGGAGGCATTCGAAGTACTTCAGAGTTATCGCATGAAGCTGAACGCCGCTAAGTGCTCCTTCAGAGTAGAGTTTGGAAAATTTCTTGGTTTTCTGACCACTCACCGGGGTATAGAGGCTAACCCCGATCAGATCAAAGCGGTGCTTGAAATGGATCCGCCAAGGAATCGGAAGGAAGTTCAGAAACCGACCGGGAGACTAGCCGCCCTGAATCGATTCATCTCCAAAGCGACAGAAAGGAACCTTCCTTTCTTCAAGCTGCTAAGGAAGACCGAAAAGTTTGACTGGACTCCCGAGTGTCAACTGGCCTTCGAGGAACTGAAGAAATACCTCTCGACACCTCCGCTCCTGATGAAGCCTAACCCCGGTGAGCCACTTTACCTTTACTTCGCAGCATCCGATCATGCGGTCAGTTCTGTCATAGTCAAGGAGCACAAAGGAGTGCAGAGGCCCGTCTATTACGTCAGTAAATCTCTTTGTGGACCAGAGTCCCGGTACTTGTACTTGGAAAAAGTAGTCTACGCCTTGCTCGTTTCATCTCGGAAACTCCGACATTACTTCATAGCTCATTCGGTCAATGTCGTAACCGACTATCCCTTGAAACCCATTTTGAAAAAAGCAAACATCACAGGGTGAATGCTAAAATGGGCGATCGAACTCTCCCCTTTCGATCTGTATTACGTGCCGAGGAATGCCATTAAGGGGCAAGTCATCGCAGACATGATGGCCGATTTGACCCCACCTTCTGGTGATATTTTGACAATTGAGGGTCAAGAAGAGGTATCCGGACCGAAGTGGACCCTGAACATCGATGGAGCTTCTAATCGAAGAGGCACAGGCGCGGGGTTGGTTTTAGAAAACAGTGATGGACTCTTATTTGAACACGCCATCAAGCTGGGCTTTCGGGCATCCAACAATGAAGCAGAGTACGACGCTCTCATCGCAGGGCTGGATCTCGCAACTCATTTGGGAGTATGAGTCATTGATGTCTATAGCTACTCACAGCTAGTGGTGCTCCGAAGCACAGGCGAATATGAGACTAGAGACGAGAGGATGACATCGTATCAGCAAAAAGTGCAGCTATTGCTCTCCTAATTTAAATCCGCAAAAATGCATCAGATAGAAAGAGAGCTCAACACTCAAGCCGACGCTCTAGCAACCTTGGCGTCATCCCTCAGCGGGAAGCCGGCCAGAAGCATCCACCTTGACTACCTAAAATTCCCAATTATCGAGAGGCTCGGCGAAATTTTTACAATCGCCTGTGTGGAGGATTCGCCCAATTGGATGACTGACATCAAGAAGTACCTTTCAGAAGGGACTTTGCCAGAAAGCAAAATCGAGGCAAGAAAGCTGAGGCAGAGGGCAGCCAGGTATTGGATGTCATCCATGGGGATCCTTTACAAAAGAAGTTTTCAAGGTCCATACCTGAGGTGCATTGGACCCCGAGAGGCGCAGCGAGTCCTCAACACACTGCACTCAGGCCTGTGTGGAGGACATATTGGTTCTCGATCACTAGCCCTCCAGGCCATGTCTATCGATTATTTCTGGCCAACCATGAAGAGAGATTCAGCAGAATTGGTCCAGAAGTGTGAAAACTGTCAACGATTCGGGAATTTCATTCACCAGCCAGCAACGGAAATGGTTCCTATGAAAAGTCCATGGCCATTTGCACAATGGGGTTTAGATATTGTCGGACCCATGCCTACGGCGCCACGTCAAAAACATTTCCTGCTAGTAGCCACCGACTACTTCACTAAGTGGCTAGAGGCGGTACCCCTGGCGAGGATCAGAGATATCAAGGTCAAGTCATTCCTCTGGAATGACATAGTATGCCGATTCAGGGTCCCGCAAGCCATCATTTCCGACAACGAAAAATAGTTCGACAGCAAACTGATAAAGAATTTCTGCGAGGAATTGAAAATACAGCACCATTTCTCTACCCCACGGTATCCACAGAGTAATGGGCAAGCGGAGATCACTAATCGGACAATTCTGGACGGCTTGAAGAAGAGGCTAGATAGCGCAAAAGGTAAATGGGTCGATGAACTACCATCGGTCCTATGGGCCTATCGAACTACCTCAAGAAGGTCCACCGACGAAATGCCCTTCTCAATAGCGTTCGAGGTCGAGGCCGTCTTGCCGGTTGAGACCGAAGTAGTCACACACAGAACCGAAAACTTCGACAGAGCAGCGAATGATGAGCAACTAATGCAAGCCATCAGAAACATGGACTACCAAAACCAAATATCCAGATACTACAATCGGCTAGTATCAAGCAGAAACTTCAGAGCCGGAGATCTGGTCCTTAGAGAGATCTTCCAAGAAACCAAGAACAAAAATGACGGCAAGCTAGGTCCGAATTGGGAAGGCCCTTTCAAAGTCACTAGAGTTGAAACAATGGAAGGGTTCGAGGTCCCTCGCCCTTGGAATGTAATCCATTTGAAGAAATATTATCATTAAATGAAAAGTTTCCTGTTTCTTCCTTTAAATTATCTGAGTGTAGAGCAACACAACAGGAAAAGCCGCGCTCAACGGGCTGAGTCTGGTCGGGGTCGCTTTTAGCACTCGATATCACTCAGCCCTCGCAGCACGCACTAGCCGAATGGCCCCCTAAGCCGCGCTCAACGGGCTGAGTCTGATCGGGGTCGCTTTTAGCACTCGATACCACTCAGCCCTCGCAGCACGCACTAGCCGAATGACCCCCTAAGCCGCGCTCAACGGGCTGAGTCTGATCGGGGTCGCTTTTAGCACTCGATACCACTCAGCCCTCGCAGCATGCACTAGCTGAATGGCCCCCTAAGCCGCGCTAAACGGGCTGAGTCTGATCGGGGTCACTTTTAGCACTCGATACCACTCAGCCCTCGTAGCACGCACTAGCCGAATGGCCCCCTAAGCCGCTCTCAACGGGCTGAGTCTGATCGGGGTCGCTTTTCGCACTCGATACCACTCAGCCCTCGCAGCATGCACTAGCTGAATGGCCCCCTAAGCCGCGCTCAACGGGCTGAGTCTGATCGGGTCGCTTTTAGCACTCGATACCACTCAGCCCTCACAGCACGCACTAGCTGAATGACGCTTAAAAGCTATGATCGAGCGGGGCAAAACCCTCGCAGCACGCACTAGCCGAATGGCCCCCTAAGCCGCGCTCAACGGGCTGAGTCTGATCGGGGTCGCTTTTAGCACTCGATACCACTCAGCCCTCGCAGCACGCACTAGCTGAATGACGCTTAAAAGCTACAATCGAGTGGGGCAAAACCCTCGCAGCACGCGCCACTCAATCGATGCCCGCGAAGCCGTACACAACAACATGAAATCAACTAGAAGGAATCACACCAAAATATCAATACAACACGAAATAAAAGCGAAGCCATGCGTCAAACATATAGGCGAAAGCAAAATAGCCACGCGAACACGAAACTCGCACCAGAAAGGCGAAAACATACATCGTCCAGAATTAACTCATTCAAATACAATAAAGAGGCCGCAAGCCATGTTGACTCCAAGTCAAAAAAAAAAAAAAAATAAAAAAAAAATAAAAATAAAAATATATATAGGGGATGGATCCCATACCACCCCAGGAAAAACCCTATAAGGTCTGGGAGGGGAAAGAATAGTCTCCCTATCTCTATCTGGGGGAAATAGAAGACACATGAGGTCTGATCAGGAGTATGGGGCACTTCACCCTCATAAGGTTCTACCGAGACATTATCAAGAATGGTAGACATTTTGATAGAAACAAGACGTGAAGTTGCAGAAAGAAATGAGCGACACATTCGCCGCGAGCCAATTATATACGTGAGAAATGATGGGCGCACATTCAATACAAATTCAAAGTCCCGATGTCGACACGGGAAGATGAGTCGAACGCCAGATGGATACGAGGAGGCGCTCATGTAATAATGAGCCACGCCCGTTTATCGATGATAATTCCTCCATCGGAACAATCAACACAGTCATTAAAAGACACAATCAATTACCACACACAATCATTAAAAATCAGGAGGCTTAACACACAAAAGAATGTTTAACTCGGGACGCAGCCCGGATAAAGCGCCCGGTGTTCACCGGGAGGATGTTCGCAAAAAGAAAAGTACAAAGAAAATGAAATCAGAAGAGGCAGAAAGCATGAAGCACCGACGCAAGCCTCACTTCTGGCGTCCTGGGCGAGAAGTGGAAGGAGTCGGCCGAGTTGATGTATCCAGATCTTCCTCCATGAAAGGACCGCACTTCCTTTCAAAAAGAGAGAGCTGGTACATCTCCTTCAACTTAGATTCCGAAGGGAAAGCTTGACCGTCCTGTCTGGCCGAGTAGCCCGTGCTGAAGCCGGCACAGAAGTCCTTGAAGCGCTCGTTCTCTTCCTCCTCGATCAAACGCTTCATCCTCTCCACCTCCCTGCACACAGCACCGACATGGCCACATGCCACAAGGCTAGCCTTGCGGGAAAGGGCCGGGGGAATGGAGTATCTGCCCATAGCTTCGACTCGGGTAGGGCTAACACAGTATACATACTGGGGTACCCGAGACGGAGACATGGGAGGGGAAATCGAAGCACGAGGCCCCCCCCTCAGCTGTAGGGGATGACCGTGGAGGCTCGACAGAACCCCCCTCTTGGGAGAAGCGCTCCGCGGGAATCACAGGGGGCAGGGAGGGTGATGCCGATTCGGATAGAGGAGAGCTCCCACCACCGAACTCGCCCACACCTTCTTTGGGGACCCTAGAAGGCGAGCCAATGAGGGGCCGAGGGCTGCCTAACCTCTCTTCCTCCAACCTTTCCCGCTGCACGGATGACGAGGCCAGAGGGGGGTCCGATTGCAACCGCCCCCAATGAAGATCTCTCCATCACTCTCTTCATCCTCGGGGACAATGATAGGACGGTTGTACGGTACGGATGACCGGACTGCAAACTTGGGCCAACGGCTCGACCGCCTCAGCGTTCCCCCAGGATTAGAGGATGAACCCGAGACGCCGTCGGAAGAAGAGGCGGCTTGAGGATGCCGGCTCGAGGGCCGGCTCACGGAAGGAAGAGGAGCAACCGGGGCAGGATGAGCGATGGAGCTCGAAGAAGTCGCGCCAAGCAGGGTCTTCCAGCTCCTGCCTTCAAAAGCCAGAGCCCGCTCCACGTCTTCCGATCGCAGAACCCCTGGCGGGGGGCAGGCGTTTAGGGAGGACGCACCTGAAGCAAACACGAGAATGCCATGAGCTAAGGACCATACTCCACAAATGAACAAAGTAGAGTTCGGTACGGGAGCAGGGGGACTTACCCGAGCCTAGGTATGGCCCCCTCATCCTGGTGAGGATGCGGAAGGGGCAGCCTTCCGGAAACCAGGGACCCCGGACCCGAAAGACCTTCGAGCGCCAATCGTAGATGAACTCGTTGGTGTCCAAAATCAATGTTCCCGAGGAAGGTCTCTGGGACAGGTAAAAGGTGGGGCATCCTCCAGTCAGGGGCTTCAGGATGTAGAAGCTCCTCACCTTGTTGAGCCCAAGGTGGATACCAAGGGCACGATTGAGGGCAGTAACGGCCGCCAGGATGCGGAAGGCACTCGGAATGAGCTGGAGGGGGTGAAGATCGAAAAAACTCAGAAACTCGATTATTAGCACAGACAAGGGGAACAGAATCCTTTCGGCCTCCACCTGGCCGGAATAAACCCATAGCGACGAAGGATCGTGCGGAGGGGGCATTTCCCCCGTGTACTCTTCGACTGTGACAACCTCAGGTGACTGCGCCATCGGACAGAGGGGATGAAGAGGAAGAACAAAAGGACAGTCGAGACTCGTAACAGTTCTGATTCGGCAGCGAGTATGGGAATCACACAAGCAGTCCAAGAGCATAATAAGAATCCGATTTTAGTATCCCCAACCGTCGCGACGATTCAAAATAAGGGAGAGGCGGCAAATGTCTTCGAAATCCGCGCTTACGTGACAATAATAAGGAAGGCGTACGGATAAGCGACAAGTGGCTTAGAGAGATGACGACAGAGTCGCCCGTCGTGACGCAGTCAAATCAGGGAAAGTTGGTGGAACACGCCACCCCTGTCGAACGGGTCTCCTTCGGTCAGTTCTTTCGGACTCCCGAGAACCAGGACAAAGAATAAGAGACAAAATATAGCATGGCATGGGGAACAACCTGAACACGGCCCATCTCTCAACCGACAGACCCAAGAGCCAAACCACGAGCTCGGGCCCATCGGGCTGCGCCGAGATAGGGCACCACTGCCCGCAAAGCGTGTGGGTCTGACCGGCCCAGATGTGAGCGAATGAGAAAGACAAAGGAAGGTGAAACAACGTTAATTGGCATGGGCATGTGCAAAACCCTTTCTAGCCCCTTTCTTAGATCCTCTACTGAATAGAAACCTGAAGGCATGGGCATCAACACATTGTGTGTTTCTGGAGCGGCATTGTCATTGTTCTCCTCCACTTCAGGCAACAAAACCCTCTCCTCTTCAATAAAATCAATCTTCTGGTGAATCTCTTCTGATTTCAACTCATGGAATAGTCTGGTGTATGTTGTTTTTCTTCCACATGGCATATTTCTCCATTTGTGGATGCGGGGCCATCCAACCCCAGATTGACCTATCTCAATATGCTCGTACAACCAAACCTGAAAACACACATTTTGTAATTTAATCATCTATATGACAAGAGCATAGTGTATTTATATGATTTGTTAATACTTTATATACCGAATTAATTTGATATATACGTTCATACATATCTATGAAACTGATTGAGAGATGTATAAGCAAAACCAATTCAACGGAGCATATACTACATTAAAAGAAGTATATACTATCTATATACCGACTTGACTATGGTATATGCCTCAAAAATTATCTACAAAACAGATTAAAAGAAGAATATGGTCAACCAATTCAACACGTATATACTATATTAGAAAATGTATATATAACGCAAATACAAGGATACATCATACATGTCAAACCAGAAGACTTATGTTGAGAGCTATGGCACAACCACTGAAGTATCCTTTTCCATCTAAGGCGTCTGACCCACCTGCCCTCTCCAGGTTCCGTGACGAACGCCTCAGAGCTTTCATGATGTCAATGTGCACGGCCTTAGCCCATGCATATTGACCCAGATTGTCCAGGTCTTCCACTATATCCACCAACTCGAGTGGACATGCGTAATTGGACCTGCAAAATAATATAGTTGCAAAAATGTGCAATAAAAACAACTTCCCAAAGTCTTTGGCAGATTTTTCATCATCCTTCACAACCAGCTCCCTCATCGCTTTCTCTATTTCGATTACTGTGGGATACTTCACATTATGTGAAGTGAAATATTCTCTATAGAAAGCTGACGAAGGAGATTAGTTATGTTCCACCACAGGCATCCCGCGCGTCGTTAGACCAAAAATTACTGCCACATCTGATGCGGTAAACCGCAGTTCCCTCCCTTTCACAATGAACCTCTCCCTTTCCGGGTTCCAGAAGGACAAAATGCTCTCCAACATACACTTCTCAGTGCTAAATGGAGGGATATCAAGAAAAACCCCAAATGGGGTATCCTTGATAATCTGGACATGGAGGGGCCTTTCACTTAGGTTGTTAGCCTTCATGAAGTCCAGTATGCGGGTTGTTGTGCACCTCGTGTTAATGGGCTTCGACATATACTTCACTTTCTTCAACGTTGCCTACAACCACAAAATACGTGACTATTAGATGATAAACAAGAACATCGATGAATTTGAGATGTTTAGGTATATACCTTCACAGTCATGCCGGAATCCCTGGTGATCTATGAAGAAATGTTTGGGTGAAAGAGAGGTTGAAAATGGTGATCGTTCAGAGGTTTGTTGCCCACGAAAAAAAACTTTCAAATGGTGTGTATTCAAGAAAAATTGCAGGGAAGGATAGAAGAAGCTAATCAAACTGTTCATATTCTATGCAAAATCACATATTTACCCTCTGTTTCAACATAAGGAGGGCACATGCGTCGTTACAAATGGCATCTGAAAATGTAACGTTTCGGTATTTTTCGGCCTTATATATTTATTTTAAATATATAATGGAAATTTTAAATTTGATTTTATATTTCGTTTTTTTCAGATTTGGCGGTGGGCCCAAATGGGTCCAATTTGATTTATAATTATGATAATTATAAATTGATTTTGAAATAATTATTTTATATTTTTTTATAGATCTTTATAGTGTCAAAATACTTTGGTTAAAATTTGATGAGATTCAGAGTTCGGAAAGTTAGGTTTTAAGGATTTTGTGTTAAGTTATTGGGCCCAGGGATCTAGTCGCGAATCCAGAATACCTTTTAATAGCCTTTAGGGATCTATTTGTAAATCGGATAGGGTTCTGTTTGTAAATCGGATAGGAACCTCATTGTAAACTGGAAACACTTCAGGGGTCCTTTTGTAATTTCGGTAAACCCCTTTAAATAACATGTTTGGGTTAGGGTTTCATCCAAATTTCAGAAGGTGTGAAGGGTGGTGATGACCTAACCCTAGATGGAGATGATGGGTGGTGTAACCGGATCTAAGGTGAGATATCATTCCCTATTGATTTTGTTAGTTTTAATTTATTTTTGTTAGGATATGATTATGTCAAATAATTGTTTGGGGAAGAAGTTTGATGGATTAGGGTTAGGGTTTGATTGATTTAATTTGATGATTATTTGATTTGATTTTTAAAGGATCTCAAAGGAATTCTTAATATCAAATTAGATTTATTAGTTTGGGGATTTAATGGCTATTTTCGGATTGATTTTATGCTTGAACGTAAATCGTGTTTTTGACTATGATAGAGTCGTTTCTGGGAGAAATGTATTTCACAAGCATAAATAGATTTTGAAAAGAGCTTTCCAACGAATCATGAATCGTCCAATTCGGAGTTATGGGTAGGAAGTTATGATTTTTGAAAGATTTCTGTGCAGTTTATTAGAATTTGAATATTTAGCTTGATGACCAAGTTTGATGAATTTTAGAGATTTAGAAGATCCCAAATTGATGTTTAATGAAGTATAAATTTGTTTTGTGGGTTTTGATGATTTTATTGATCTTGAGAACTTAAATAGAATCTTAAATCTATAATTTGATTTAGTGGGATCAATGAATATTAATTGGATATTATTGTTATTTGGATGTAAATTGATTGGATTTGTCTAAATATTTATTCGAGGATTGATCGATCATATGAGTCTTATGGAATAAATGTATATTGATTATCGGATCGGATCGTTGTGAGTATATGAGTATTCTAATATTTATTCGAAGTTGGGATTTTCATTAGGACTTTGAAGTGAGTTATTGATTGTAGGTCTATAAGATATGGGCTTTTGGGATTTATTGGGCGTAGTGTTGTTGTAATTTGGTTATCAGTTGTTTGGGTCGTGATTGAATTGTTTTTGAATTATTATTTCATAATTGTTATGCTAGGTTATCAATGTGCGAGTGTGTAGCATTCATGCACATATATCGATTTGTATTGCGTGGACTGGAGGTGAGTGGATGTCTCTATATTATTGAAAATTATAATATATGTATACATTTCGACATCATGTTATTTTTACGATTATGAAATCTATCTTGTATGAAGCATGTGAGCATGTTATCATCATATAGGTTGATATTTTGGATATATCGTATGCATTGGAAATTATGAGATTTATATGAAAAATTGTCGCATGCTGTATACTTGAAAGAATAAGTAGTTTTGATTGTGCATGCATTAAATCGTCTAGGTGGCTCAGTCTAGGTGGCTGCGGTCTAAATTTTGACCCAAGTCTAGGTGGCTACGTCTACGTGGCCCGATTTCCAAAGTGAAATCTCTGTGGCTAGGTGTCGTGGAAAGCGGGCATGCGTGTCCGTTGCATTCATATGCATCATGAGTATTGACGATTATTTTTGAGACCATGCATTTTGATATGAGGCTTTGTTTAAATTAGTTTTATTGGAAATTTATTGTATTTGCAAATATCATTTTTATTGTATTTTGCAAATTGTTTTCTTACGATATATTATTGAAGATTATTATTTTGAAATAGTTTATTATTGGGACGCCAATGTCCATTCACTGAGCGTGTGGTAGCTCACCCCTCATTTTCCTAACCTTTCAGATTAGTTGTTGATGGTCGTCGATCTCGTTAAGGCATTGGAGGTTGAAGCTCGTATAATGATTTTCGGAGCATTAGACTCATGTAGAAGGTGTTGATCATTTCTTTGGCATGTAGTTGGCCCATCTCCCTAGTAACCATATTTGTATCAAGTTGTGTATTTTTGTATAAGTTATATCTAGATCAAATTGGGAGTATTGTGGAATATTTGATGTTTATTATTTTGAAGAATGAAGTTTATTTTAGCATTATTTTATTATATAACTGGATAAAGGAAAAGAAAAAAAATAGAACTCTGAGATTCGAGGAATTTAGTTAACGCACCCGGACTTCACGCTTCAAAACGGAGCCGTGGGTTCGGGGGTGTTACAGAAGTGGTATCAGAGCATAGGTTCAACCCTCGGATCGGAGGTTATGGATATATTAATTGTCTTAGAACTTAGGTTTACGATTCCCTTTAAGCTTAGGTTTAATTATCCTATGGAGTTATGGAGTAGATATATTTTTATCTGGCTCTGATACAGAAGTGGTATCAGAGCGTAGGTTCAACTCTCGGACTGTAGGTTATGGCCATTTTAGTTGACCAGTTGAGTTTAGGGTATAAACTCGAATAAGTTAAGGAGTTAAGTTTGACTGCCCTATAGAAGAAAAAAAAAATTTTGATTGGGCTATTTTTGTTACCTTATAGTGTTGATTATGGAGCTTAGGGTGATCTTTTATGTTTAGTTGTTCTATTGAAGCTTAAGAAGACCTTTAGGAGATTTCTTTGAAGCCTAGGATAGGCTAAAGGCGTGTTAAAATGTATTGCATATAGGGTTTGCATTCTAACTATTGGTTTTTGCTATAGCATAATTTTGGTGGATCAAGCGCACATTAGAAGGCGCACCAAAGAGGTTGAGATTTGTTCTCAATGTTATACGTGGCTAACTATTTGCGACCTTCAAGAATATTATTTATGTTTGATGTCGATGTGAAATGCACATTTAATTTGTGAATGTGCATTGTGGTAAGTAAATTTTTATTCCTATTGTTAGGAATGTCATTAGTGTCATTAGCGTCATAATGCCCCCTTTTGTGTTGTATAAGTTGGATCATTTATGGTATGGGACGTAAATGGACCTAACTTGTACAATCTGGATGAAAATTATTTGCCTTGATTTGTATGCTTGTTATTGTTGTATGGTATAAGTTTGGACTACCTGTGGAATGGGACATAGGTAGGCTTGACTTATACAAATGATTGTTTGCAAATTATTTGCATTGTTGCTCTTGTTTATATTGTATAAGTTAAAACACCTATAGTGTGGGGCGTGGTGGGTTTGACCTATACAATAATTGTTGTGATTTGTGAATGTCTTGTTGTTTTGTCATTGTTGTATAAGTTAATCCACTTGTGGTTTGGGTCACTGTATATCAGAGTGGCGCAGCGGAAGCATTGTGGACCAAGTTTATATGATTGTTTTGTTGTGTTGTCATAGTATGTTGTTTGTTTCGGTATAAGTTATAATTTCAATGCGGAGCATTGGTGGTTTTACTTATACACTTGTTTGTTTGATTGTTTGTGGCGTATAAGATGGATTCTTATACCATTGTTGTATTTGTTGTGATTGCTAGGTATGTGTCAGATTCATTAACTAGATTCATTAACTGATTCATACTTTTATTGTTTGAATGTATGATGAATGATTGTTTTGTTATTATTGGATGTTGTATGTCTTTGATTTTGTGTCTCTCTCTTGAATTTAGAGGACTAAATTCCTTTAAGGGGGGAAGAATGTAACGTTTCGGTATTTTTCGGCCTTCTATATTTATTTTAAATATATAATGGAAATTTTAAATTTGATTTTATATTTCGTTTTTTTTTCAGATTTGGCGGTGGGCCCAAATGGGTCCAATTTGATTTATAATTATGATAATTATAAATTAATTTTGAAATAATTATTTTATATTTTTTTATAGATCTTTATAGTGTCAAGATACTTTGGTTAAAATTTGATGAGATTCAGAGTTCGAAAAGTTAGGTTTTTAGGATTTTGTGTTAAGTTGGGCCCAGGGATCTAGTCGCGAATCCAGCATACCTTTTAATAGCCTTTAGGGATCTATTTGTAAATTGGATAGGGTTCTGTTTGTAAATCGGATAGGGACCGCATTGTAAACTGGAAACACTTCAGGGGTCGTTTTGTAATTTCGGTAAACCCCTTTAAATAACATGTTTGGGTTAGGATTTCATCCAAATTTCAGAAGGTGTGAAGGGTGGTGATGACCTAACCCTAGATGGAGATGATGGGTGGTGTAACCGGATCTAAGGTGAGATATCATTCCCTATTGATTTTGTTAGTTTTAATTTATTTTTGTTAGGATATGATTATGTCAAATAATTGTTTGGGGAAGAAGTTTGATGGATTAGGGTTAGGGTTTGATTGATTTAATTTGATGATGATTTGATTTGATTTTTAAAGGATCTCAAAGGAATTCTTAATATCAAATTAGATTTATTAGTTTGGGGATTTAATGGCTATTTTCGGGTTGATTTTATGCTTGAACATAAATCGTGTTTTTGACTATGATAGAGTTGTTTCTGGGAAAAATGTATTTGACAAACAGAAATAGATTTTGAAAAGAGCTTTCCAACGAATCATGAATCGTCCAATTCGGACTTATGGGTAGGAAGTTATGATTTTTGAAAGATTTCTGTGCAGTTTATTAGAATTTGAATATTTAGCTTGATGACCAAGTTTGATGAATTTTAAAGATTTAGAAGATCCCAAATTGATGTTTAATGAAGTATAAATTTGTTTTGTGGGTTTTGATGATTTTATTGATCTTGAGAACTTAAATAGAATCTTAAATCTATAATTTGATTTAGTGGGATCAATGAATATTAATTGGATATTATTGTTATTTGGATGTAAATTGATTGGATTTGTCTAAATATTTATTCGAGGATTGATCGATCATATGAGTCTTATGGAATAAATGTATATTGATTATCGGATCGGATCGTTGTGAGTATATGAGTATTCTAATATTTATTCGAAGTTGGGATTTTCATTAGGACTTTGAAGTGAGTTGTTGATTGTAGGTCTATAAGATATGGGCTTTTGGGATTTATTGGGCGTAGTGCTGTTGTAATTTGGTTATCAGTTGTTTGGGTCGTGATTGAATTGTTTCTGAATTATTATTTCATAATGATTATGCTAGGTTATCAATGTGCGAGTGTGTATCGTTCATGCACATATATCGATTTGTATTGCGTGGACTGGAGGTGAGTGGATGTCTCTATATTATTGAAAATTATAATATATGTATACATTTCGACATCATGTTATTTTTACGATTATGAAATCTATCTTGTATGAAGCATGTGAGCATGTTATCATCATATAGGTTGATATTTTGGATATATCGTATGCATTGGAAATTATGAGATTTATATGAAAAATTGTCGCATGCTGTATACTTGAAAGAATAAGTAGTTTTGATTGTGCATGCATTAAATCGTCTAGGTGGCTCAGTCTAGGTGGCTGCGGTCTAAATTTTGACCCAAGTCTAGGTGGCTACGTCTACGTGGCCCGATTTCCAAAGTGAAATCTCTGCGGCTAGGTGTCGTGGAAAGCGGGCATGCGTGTCCGTTGCATTCATAAGCATCATGAGTATTGACGATTATTTTTGAGACCATGCATTTTGGTATGAGGCTTTGTTTAAATTAGTTTTATTGGAAATTTATTGTATTTGCAAATATCATTTTTATTGTATTTTGCAAATTGTTTTCTTACGATATATTATTGAAGATTATTATTTTGAAATAGTTTATTATCGGGACGCCAATGTCCATTCACTGAGCGTGTGGTAGCTCACCCCTCATTTTCCTAACCTTTCAGATTAGTTGTTGATGGTCGTCGATCTCGTTAAGGCATTGGAGGTTGAAGCTCGTATAATGATTTTCGGAGCATTAGACTCATGTAGAAGGTGTTGATCATTTCTTTGGCATGTAGTTGGCCCATCTCCCTAGTAACCATATTTGTATCAAGTTGTGTATTTTTGTATAAGTTATATCTAGATCAAATTGCGAGTATTGTGGAATATTTGATGTTTATTATTCTGAAGAACGAAGTTTATTTTAGCATTATTTTATTATATAACTAGATAAAGGAAAAGAAAAAAAATAGAACTCTGAGATTCGAGGAATTTAGTTAACGCACCCGGACTTCACTCTTCAAAACGGAGCCGTGGGTTCGGGGGTGTTACAGAAAAGACATTTAAGAAAAGGACCAAACTACCCCCGGAGCCATCATTTTTTGGTTGCATTGAAACTGACGTACATGCAGTCATGGGAACTCGGACCGCAGTTGTCAAATCAATCTTAAAAATCGTGCATACATTAAATTAAAAAAATATGGCAAAGAAGTAACCAGTTGTTGTCAAATCACACTCTAAAAAGTGCTTTTACACTCAGTTTTTTATTCTCTGCCTAAAACATAGTCTATACACGTTAGAAATTATGGAAAGCATATACCTCATTAGATGTAGTATATACCCGAATTAAACCCTTTTTATACTTATTAAAAATGGGTTCATTCAACTCGAAATAGACTGAAATGCACTTTTTATCAAAGCATATACCTCATTAGACGATGTTTCCTAATTTTAAAAAATTAAAACATGTGAAGTATTAATGTGGTTTGATTTATGAACATATATCTCCAACAAAAATACACGATGACATTAAAGACAATTCAAGAGCAGAAATGGAATTAAGGTACAAAATTAAGTTGTTGTGAAATTAATCTAAATCTTTGAAGAATTTGTAAAACAGGAATTTAGTACTGATAGCTTACTACTTAGACTTGTATATACTAACATTAAAGTGGTATATACTATTTTAAATCATGTAGATGCATAACTATTCGACCAAAAACTCACGAAAAGATAAAATATATTTCCGAAAGGGCATAACATAGAAGAGTAAAAATTGATTTAAGATACAAAGAAAACAAACAGATATAACATTAAAAGTATTGAAGTAACATTGAAAATTGTTCGAAAGAGTAAAAAAATATTAAACAAAAAAAATCACCCAGCCTCCATCGCTATGTGGTCTCCTCCAGAGCAACAACAGGTGAAAGTTAACTGGATAAATAATTTTTTTGTTCTATGGAAGAGATAAGAGAAAATGTGTACTGGGAGAGAGCAAATGGAAGGGAGAATAAATGATAAGGTGGAGAGGGAGAACAGAGCCGGTGAGTAGAAAAGGGAGATGAGAATGGGTGAGGTGGAGAGGGAGAATAGAGCCGGTGAGGAGGAAAGGGATCTTCGAGCCGGTGAGGCGGAAAGGGAGATCAGAGCCGGTGAGGAGGAAAGGGAGATCAGAACCAGTGAGGAGAGGGAGATGAGAGACGGTGAGGCGGAGAGGGAGATGAGAGACGGTGAGGCGGAAATATGATAGGGTGAGGTGGAGATTTGATGGGGTGAGGCGGAGAGGGCGACCAGAGATCAGAACCAGTGAGGAGAGGGAGATGAGAGACGGTGAGGCGGAGAGGGAGATGAGAGACGGTGAGGCGGAAATATGATAGGGTGAGGTGGAGATTTGATGGGTGAGGTGTAGAGGGCGATCAGAGACGGTGATGCGGAGAGGGGGAGAGAGAGAGTGTCTTTTTTTTTGAGGGACGAAAGGGTTGTGTAAAACCCAACGAGAGGGTTTTGTCACATCTTAGATAACTCTCCTCGATATCCACCCAACACTTGCAAAAATTGTTGGTCGTGGTACATACTAGGATATCATAGTACATGCTCTCAAGAAAGTCGTATATACCTACGTATTATTGGGATCTGTACTGCAAAACTGTGTCAGGATCATGTCATGTCATCGTCAGAAATGTCTATTCAACGATTTAATGCGAACTCAGACGACTTTTAACAGCGATTCAAATTTCAAAATTTAAGCTATAGTCGGTCCCGCCTAATAAAAATGAGACGAAGGAGCCACGTTATCAGTGTTGTCCACCTCGGATCCTACGTGGGGTCTGAATTTTTGACTGTGAACTGGTCGTAGTGTATCATTTTCCAAAAAAAAAAAACTCTCTTTCTTTCTGATTCCATCCTGAATTCACCAACTAGGCATATATTGAAGGGAATAAATAAAATTCATTTTTTAGTTTTGTTACACAGTCATTTTTCAAGCACAATAATTTTAGTGGCATATACTTTGTTAACATCATACACACATAACGAAGTATATACCTCGTTAAAAAATTCCACATCTACTATACTATAAATTTGTGTTATATATATATATTTGGTATACTGCTTTTAGAAAAATCAAAACACATAAAGACTGAAAAATGTACTGTAAGTAACATTTTCCTTCATTTTTCCATATTGCTTCACCGAAATAGTTCTTAGCGGTAACTAAATATAGAAGACCATGAGCACCAACACTAGTAGAGGCTTGAAGAAGCAGTTTGAGGTTTCATTCCATAATGTTAAGGTTGTTAACAACATTAGAACATAACGCCCATTTCATTTTAGCAAACCAATTCCTAGACTAAAATCTACAAGCATACACTGTGAAGGGGTCTTTTACCACAATTAAATTAAAAGGAGCTAACAAAAGCTTTTTTGGGAGGCCAAAAAAAAAAAAAACACACTGTACATTAGTAGATACAATTGCTAAAATCAAACAGATTAATATCAAACATGAACATCCGAAATTTTGGACCACAAAAGTTGTTGA
The DNA here is from genome assembly GCA_030737845.1 of Acorus calamus. Classification (NCBI taxonomy): domain Eukaryota; kingdom Viridiplantae; phylum Streptophyta; class Magnoliopsida; order Acorales; family Acoraceae; genus Acorus; species Acorus calamus. The sequence goes on along the minus strand of CM060865.1, from coordinate 15,162,568 downwards.
GGGTGTGCTTGTGTAAGCAAAAAAAATTTCCTCGTCAACTAGGCTACAATACCTTGTACACAGAGCTTATCAAAGAAAAGCTCATTCAAATATTTGCTTTTCAAATGCTGAAGTTGTTATGGTGGTACAGTGGTAGCGCTCGAATATTTTTTCAAGGAGAAGTTAGACCATTTTAATTATAACCAAGAAGCGTAAGTTACAATTGGTCCGAAATGAGGGGGAGAAAAAAAAGATCACAAGCAAGCATATCAAACAAGAGTTACACAAGGTGTGCGACCCTCGAATATGCATCATAGGTTTTAGTATGGACATTATGGGAGGTAAAAATGTGCTCCTCCTTGAATGGGCCGGACTCAAGAACGGTCCTGACTTGGTTTGGGTAGATCCGTGAAGAGACGACGATGAGGGTCCGCCGTGGATCGGTTGACGAGATTTGTCTAGACTGAATCTGACGTAACTTCTCATATTGTCTATGTACCCTTATTAAGGGATTAAGTCATATGTAGTTCCTCTTTTGGTGGGACCTCACACCGGAAGTGGTGCCCTCCCAAGAACCTCTGACCATCAAGTCAAATCTCCATTAATGAGATTTCAAGCTTGAGTCTAGGGTCCTTTTTAGGGAGGAAGAAGAAATCCCTATGGTGAAGGGGATACCCTTCTATTTATAAGGGGATGTGGTGTGCCTTTTGTGCTATTGAGATATGAGTATATCATGGGATGGAAATTTTCATGTGGCTCTTGTATCGGTCGACACGTGTGATCTTGGGATCAGCTCATCATAACCAATTTCTGATTTTCTGTGCCAGGGAATATTCTCTGGGATTTTATGTAATTTCGCTAGCACTTGTACTATACATGTAAGAGGTTTTTGGACATCCAGGTCTAGTCAGGAGTCCAACTAGGCCGTTCTTTGGTCCGACCTGGAATGGAGGCTTGTTCGCAGCAGAGCGTAATGGGCCGGGTAGTATGACCTTCTAAATGGATCTTAAGGTGTGATAGAATGAATGTGAGAGAAAATAATGTAAAATGATTCCATCACTCACACAAACAACATATCCATTTCCATCACTTTCCATTTTGGACCTAGATTCATTTAATTTCTTTCATTTTCTATCCAGAAATGTGCACAAAGAAACTATAAGTTTGTGCAAGTATGTATTCATTATAAGTTATAAATTAATATTTACATGGACAAATATAGAAAAACCCTGGCATTTTCAAGCAAAAGATGGTTTTGATACCAATATAACCATTTCCAAGAGTTTCAAAACATATCCCCAAGATCTTGGAAACCATTAACCTAATATGTGATATAGAGGATGATCTGAAAGTCCCTCGGCAGTTACACTGGAACCCTAAATCAAGAAAAACATTCCACAAATCTCAAATCGTTAGGGTTGTATAAAATTAAAATCAAATAATAAATATGACCATCCTATTTGGGTAGGGAAACTGGGAGAGTTATAGATGAGTTTTGCACAATTCAATGATCTGTAAAATTTTAGATTTTGGACAGAAGAACTGCTTTTACCACTGACTTTAACAAGAACTTGAAACCTGACTAACTAAATTTGATCCCTTTCAAATAGAACACTTTGAACATATTTTCTTTCTTTAGTGTTTGCATATACAAATCTTTAATTTTCAATGAACTTCAGTAGTTGTTCTTGCCCTCCTAATCTCAATTATGCATCTACAGTAGTACTTCATTCTTCATAAACCATTTAAATTGCCAATGTCATTGCCAACTTTTAGATTATATATGTTATGTCATAGTTTATAACATGTGTAATTAAGCTTGTCAATCGGATGGATACGGATCGGATAGGCCCATATCCGTATCCGTATCCGTATCCGAACTGGATATCTAAAAAATATCCGTATCTGATATCCGACGGATATTCTAAAACACATATCTGTATCCGATTAAAAAATCGGGATACAGATTCAGATAATATCCGAAATGTCTGAACTAGATTAAAATTTAAAAAATTTATGAAATCATAAGTCCTAATATGATTAAAAATGTACCAACCAAAGATATAAAAACATAAATCCTAAATAGTTAAACAAGTATCTAACAAAGACATAAAAACATAAATCAAGTATCCAACAAAGACAGAGAAACATAAATGATCACATAGATAAACAAGACAATAAGTATCCAATAGTGACATAAAAACATAAAACATAATATAGTTAAACATCCAACAAATATATGCTCCTTTAACATGGACTTCATCACATATATCTCCTTTAGCATGGCCGTCAATGTTCAATCCTTCATCATGATCAAATCCACCAATGAGGCTCCAAAATTGAACACAAAAGTAGTTTTGGTTCTGCATAAAATTGATATAATGAAAATATAAATCATCTGAAATATAATATTATAACAAAATGATATAAATTTATGTTAACCAAATGATAAAAAAAGGTGGAATATGTAAAACTTTACCTATGGATCAAGAAGAAGATTAAAAACATGACTCTTATCAATTATCTGGATTGGATACCTAGCAATAATGATTGGAAAAATATTATATGAATAGCGATAATAATTGAAAAAATAATCATAATTTGTGAATATCAACCAACCAATCTTGTCCACAAACCAATGCTTCTACAGTTTCTAGAAGTAATGAAATATGTTTGTCATCAAGCCCTCTTCCTCCAGTACTGAATGCAGACTCTGATGCAACAAAAGACACTGGAACCACTAAGATGTCTCGAGCCATTTTTGAGAGAATTGGAAATTTTGTCCCATAGCTTCACCACCAAAACAATAAATTGAATCCTAACTCATCTGGAAATATAGTCTCCTCCAAATACAAATCCAACTCTGATTTATTACGAGATGACAGAGTTGTACGCTCACTCATGAACTTCTTGAAACCACCTTTAAGTTTTGTTGCTTCATTACTCTCAAACATGTCATCCCCATGTGTGCTCTCATTCTTATCTGAGACATGATACACACCTAAAATATATATATAATCAAAATATTACAACATATTCATGTATAATAGTAGAAATAAAATAATTGACAAAGATATTATATTAGCAGAAATACTGCAGCAGAAATATTTGGGAAACTCTGCTTTTGGGAAACTCTTCCTTTGCCTGGAATGTCAACGAACAAAGTATAACAAGGCCAGAAGGCCAAAATATTATTCATGGATAGTCTTTGAATACTCCCAGTCTAGTCCTTCAATGTAGCTTTAGTGGTTGGAAGTTGGGGCAACATAATTAAATCTAGAACACACTAGCTATTCTAAATTAAAATTAACAATTGATGGCATTAAAGAGTATCTATAACAAGAAGGAAAAAAATGGTGGTGAACTAATTAAAGAGTATCTATAACAAGAAGGAAAAAAAAGAGATGAAGTGCCTACCATATAAAAATGTCAGACAATGAACAAATCTGTTGAACATGGCCAAGTCTATTTTACCAATCAAGCCTAGCAAATATGGAATCTCATCCACACCATACTTGGCTGGAGTTAGAAAAATAACATATTATGCATATAAATCTTAAGATAAATGTAAACTAAATAATGGAACCTGTATATAGGGAAATACTAACATGAATTAACAGCATACTCTGAGTAAAGCTCATAAAGATAAGATCGAACTCTTTCAGTGCAATACAAGGATTTCCATTATTTTCATTTTCGGGTTGTAACATGGTATTAGAGCCACCACCTAAGAAACCTTTTTTTTTTGTTGGAATCCTTCATCGCCGTCGTCGCCCCTGCCGCCACTTGTATAGCCCCTACCGCTGCTTGTGCCGCTAGCACCGCCCCTACCCGCTGTGCGCTGCCCCTATCACGCAGCCCTACCCTGCCTAGCCGCACCTGTATCTGTCCTTCCACGTGCCCTGCCATGCCCTGCCATACCCTATCAGGTGCCCTGCCGCCCCCTGCCAAGCGTCCTAACTTGCTGCGCCCTATTGAGCGACCTTCCGCGTCGTGCCCTGCCGCGCCTTGTTGAGCGACCTTCCGCGCAGTGCCTTGCCGCGCCCTGCTCGAGATCGGCGCAAATCCACGCATCCCAGGATTCTCAGGATCTTTTCCCGGATCCTGTGGCAGACAAAATCCCGGATCTTCCAGATCCTGTCCAGCGCTTTGTCTAGCCAGCACTGTAGATACCCCAATTTTGACCGTCCAGAAAGACAGAAATACTTCAAGTAACACCCGGAAATATCCCACATTTGGACATCTAGTAGAGAACAAAAGTTCAGGAAACCGGAAACCCTAACCCTAGCCCCAGACCTAACCATAAACCCTACCCAAAACCAGACCCTGGCCCAAACCAGAACCCCACCTAAGAGAAACTATAAAAACCCCAAGTCCCTGGCAAGGGGCGGCTAGACCTAACTAGCCGCCCCATACCAGGCGGCTAGTTAGCACTAGCCACCCTCCTGGCCGACCTTGAACCGCTTCCCCGGATGGGACATAAAGCAGCATTAAATGCTGATCATTGCGGCGGATCATGACCTTTAGTCGCCCTATCTTGGCCGGATCAACCCAAGTAACCAACCCGAGCCACCGCTTGTCAGAGATGGGATGTTTGGCAGGTCATGATAGGGGCGGCTACCAGGAAGTAGCCGCCCCATCCTGGGCGGCTAGTTAGAACTAGCCGCCCTTCACCTGGTCCTAACAGAAGAACCAGAGAATTAATGAGGGGTCTAATCACATACACTATTAGCCAAGCCATTCCATTACCCCCTGGATATTCCCCTGCCTCTCTTTTACTATAAATAGAGGGGGTCCCAAGCCTAAATCCATCATCAACAATCTCACAAACCCATCAATTCACATCCACCAAATCCCAACCTTTCCCTTCCCCCACTACAAATCCCAAGAGAGAGAGAAAGAGGGCCCCCTTTTGTGAGAGAAAAATCCATTCCTAACGCAAAACACCCTCTCATTCCACCCTCAAGAAACCCGGGCTAAACCTAGCTTAGCCTCTGTCCAAGACCAAACCCATTTCCTACCGATGTTCTGCCCAAACCAGACCAGGCCCCGGACGGCTAAACCCTATTAGCCGCCCCATACCCGATGGCTGGATCACACTAGCCGCCCCCCATCCACACCCCATTTTGCACCCCTATGTCCTAAGACTCCTTTAGTCAAGCCCCGGAAGCAGAATAGGATACCTGTTTTTCACCTCTGTGTACGGTAAATCCATGTCTCAGAGCAGAGACCCCACAAACTCCCCCACGTAGGTGATCAAATCCAACCCAACCTTTTCCTACTTTTAGAAAAAGCAGGTGGCGATCATACAAACCCTGGAATCCTCTTGAGCCGCTGTCGGACGCCTCAACCAGGAACGACACCTCACCCTTCCGAGAAGACGATCCGACCGAGCCCGCCAGGGCACGCATCCGATCCGAATCCCCGAAGAACCCCCACACACGCACGCACCCGCGCACCGCCGGGATCCTTTCCGACACACCAACATTCAGAGATTCCGACGATACCGACAAATCTGGCGATCACGGTGGGACCTCCCTCGTGAAAAACAACAAAAGGTAATCCTCTTCTGCCCCCCTTTTACAAGCTTGACTAGAATGCTATCAACCCTCTAGGAAGGTTAGAGTTTCCCACCCCTTGAATCAGATCCTCCTCTACTTCGCATCACAGCATCCTTTATTGCTTTGTAAGCCGCACACCGCTGCGCAATCCTTTACTGCTTTGTAAGTCACACACTGCTGTGCAATCCTTTACTACTTTGTAAGCCGCACACCGCAGCGCAATCCTTTACTGCTTTGTAAGCCGCACACCGCTGCGCAATCCTTTACCGCTTTATTTACTGCTTTATATCTGCATTCATTCCCTTGAACCATTTCACACGTCATTGAAAACTGCATAGAGGAGGAGGTACTAGAGGAAAGAATCCACCAAGAGAGTCAGGCCACGCAATTCCTGACCCATCTAGAGGAAAAGATGGCCAGTCTAGGATACCAGTCCGTAGAGGACATGTTTCATGACCTCGCCGACTACCATCAGGTCAAAACCCTAAGACAGGAGGCCCCTGTCGAAACCCCTAAGGCCATTCCCAAAACCCCGTCCACACCCAGCCACTCGGTCAATCCGAGCCTTTTTTCGTTCACCCCCCTTTCCCCTACGAATCCAATGTTTCCAACCGTTTCCACCCTAGGCCACCCCAAACCCGGGACCGCTAGGCAGCCCTCTCAGGGGAGAAACACTAGATGAAACCATCCGGAGAATCCTCTCCGAGACTGATCCCTCAGCCCCCAAGCTGAGACAAATCCCGTCAGTCCACCTACCGGAAGGATTCAAAATCCCCAAATTCCGCCGGTATAACGGTCGTGGAGACCCAGACATCCATTTAACTGCTTTTTATCTAGACGCCCACCCCTTTCTAGATAATCAACCTCTGCTAGTCTTCCTCTTCCAAAAATCATTGGAAGGAGAAGCACTACAATGGTTCTCCACCCTCCCTGTAGATCACTTGTTGAATTTCTCGGCTGTAAGCGAGAAATTCTTAGGCCGCTACGGTTACCAGAGGATCAGAACCCCCTCTATTTCAGATTTAACCATAGAGAGAATGAGGCCTAGGGAGGAATTTGAACAATACGTGTCTCGGTTGCGCACACTCATCCACCGAACTGGCCCGCAACTCATAGAATGTCAAGAAATTGACATGATGTTACAGAGCCTGAGTCCAGAGCTTCGTACGAGCCTTTCGTATGGAGACTGTACTACGTATCAGCTTCTAATTGACCGCCACAACAGGATTTCTCGTTGTGCAGCCCCAATAGTCCAAAACCAATCCCCACCTATCAGCCATAGGGTTGGACAACCACCTCGTAAGGCACAAACCCCCACGATAGAGGGGATTATTACACAAGTATTGGCACTCTACCCGAACGGAGCACGAGTTCCTGATCAAGGAACGGCTCTGAGACAGTACACGTCCGGTTCATTTGGGTATGCGCCGCCTCGGCCAATCCACCAGAATTTCGTCACTCGATCAATACCCATCCCCGTGCCGATACAACAAAACCCCGCAACCCATGATTCCCCAATTCAGGCCCCCTCAATCCAAAACCAGGACCAGAACAGGAGACCCTTCTATCCTACCCCCCAAGAACGCAAGGCATAACCCCTAGAGAACCCGTGCACAGCCCTGTGACAAGACTGCACCTTTCTCCTTCTACGGCCCGAGATGGTCAAACAGAAGAGACAACTATCCTCCCCTTCCAGAAACCCTAGGGAGCATCTACAGAGCCTTATTAAAGGTCAATGGCATTTCCTTACCAATGGCTAGACCTTCGCCTATTGTGCCGACCCCACTTGCTTTTGTCAGTATCACCGACATCACGGCCACACCATTGAACAATGCTCCTCATTTAGAGACATTGTCTACAACCTTGATGAAGAGAGACGCTTAGACTGGGCCACCATCAGGGGACTCAAAAACAACCTAGTTACAAAATCACTAGAAGTCAAGCCAGCCCCAGAAACCCCCAGCCCTGTAGAAGCCACAACCCAAGACCCAAGGTCAGCCACGAAGACTCCCTTGGAAGAACCAGAGAACCTAAGCTGTGAAAGTGTCTACACCATAAAAGCCGCTGACCATGAAGAATCACCCAGAATCATCCCGGGTGGCTTAATCCTACCAGCCTCTTCCCCCGTCCTACCAGTCCCCTCCCCCATTCTCCCCAGACCCGCAAAGCTCTCCCTCCCTAAAAAACTCCAACCGTTATCCCCCTCACCAATTAACGAAGACCTATACCTATCAAAACAAAACCCCCGAACCACCATTGACGCTCTGAACCATCATACTATTAGAGCAGGCAGAATTTTTAACGCTGTCCCCTCTTATAGACACCCCCTGCCTGAAACAGAAACTGAGGAACCCCGCGCCGGAGATAAGATTGACATCCTAGACCAACTCTGAAAAATCCCCTCCAAAATTTCCATTTTAGAGCTAATTGAAACCTCAGAACACCACCAGTAAGCTCTAAGAATGTTCCTAGAAAGAATCTAAGTCGACCCACAAATCTCTACCCTAGGCGTACCAATAGCTCTAGCCACCGCAGGACTAGGGCCCATCATAACCAATAGACCTAAAGAAGAGATTCATGATAAGGTCCTTAGCACCGCAACCCTATGCATAACGATTAACCTCGAAGGATACTCAGTGGATAAAGTTCTAATTGACACCGGAGCAGGGGTAAACCTCATATCACTACAAACCTTCGAGCGCATTGATGGACGCATAACTACCCTCTTCGAAATGGACACCCGTATATTTGCCTATGACAAAACGGCTTGTCCGGTTCTAGGCTTTAAAGACTTCCGATTAAAAGTAGGGCCGCTAGAAACTAGCGCTAAAGCTTATGTCCTAGAAATGGATTCAAATTATAATATGATCCTAGGAGACAAATGGCTAGCGTCCATAAAGGGAGTCTCCTCTCCCCTACACCAATGTTTGAAATTCCCTTTGGGAGGTCGGATAATCAAAATACAAGGGGATGCGATCAAAGGACCTAAATCGAGGTTTGCCGATAATGAAACCATCGCTGTAAAAACCAGTAACTCAGAACCCATAGAAGCCATCGTCCACATCTTAGATTTCCCAGCCGATTGGCTAAATCCCCGGAACACTCTCTCCACTACAACAGAGGCAAGCCACCCTAGACTTAAGAACCCTGGCTGGCATATAATGGGAGCCATGGGTTATCTCCCCGGGGGAACCTTGGGACAACAAAATGGGATCTTGGACCCCATCGAACTCCCAGCATGGCTAGATAAAAGGAGCATTGGCTCATCCAAGCATCACCCTAAACTAAAGGAAAAATACAATTGGAGGTTGTACGAACATTTCGTAAGAGGAATAATCGTAGAGCCCCAAAGAGGTCGTATACCCCTACCCCTGGACCCTATCTTGGAAAGAGAGCCAGACTACCTCTCTGGCTCCCTAGAATGGCTATTCCCACACCCTGATAAACACCTAAACACACACTCACTGGCAGACGATAAAACTCCAGCAGACCCAGCCTCCTTTTCTCGCAGTGCTCAAGCATCGCAACAAAGGAGCGCCAGCTGCTGGAGGAAAGTCGGTTGAAACACTTCCACCAATCCAGTAGGTTGTAAATAATAAGTGTCTTTTCTGTTCAAAAAAAAGAAAAAAAAGAAACCAAAACCCTAGGATCCCTGTTCGACAAGGATGACTTCACCCCGGCATGGCACCCCTTTAGTGATGACTCTGATCTCCTGAATAAACTACAACGTCTAGAAGAACCAGACCTAGATAACATAGAGAACCTAGACGATGGTCTAGGGGTTTTCGAAATCTGTGATGAGGACGATGAAGAAAAAGAGGACCTATCTAAAGAATTCAAGCAGAGCCTTCAAAGGTTCGATGTAAAGCCAGAAGAAGCAGATGAGAAGATAGAGGAGCTAAACCTAGGGACAAAGGCTGACCCCAAAATTATTTCAATTAGCAAAGGACTAAAACACGATGAGAGAGAGGGCTTGGTTAAAATATTACATGAGTATAAAGACGTCTTTGCATGGTCTTACAAGGACATGCCTGGACTCGATACCTCGTTAGTCGAACATCAGTTAATCTTAGAACCAAACGCAAAGCCAGTAAAACAAAAATTGAGGCGCCTTCATCTCGAGGTGGCTTTAAAAATCAAAGACGAGGTGGACAAACTCCACCAGGCTAAATTTATCCGGGTACTCTTATACCCAAAGTGGGTAGCAAATATCGTTCCAGTGTCCAAGAAGGATGGAAAGATCCGGATATGCATCGACTTCAGGGACCTCAATCGAGCGTGCCCAAAGGATGACTTCCCACTCCCACATATTGACCTCCTTGTCGACAACACGGCAGGGTATGAGATGCTCTCGTTTATGGATGGCTTTTCTGGATACAACCAAATCCGGCTGGCAGAGAAAGACCAAGAAAAGACTTCCTTTACCACACCCTGGGGAACTTACTGCTACATAGTTATGCCTTTCGGGCTCAAAAATGCGGGTGCAACATATCAAAGGGCTATGACCTCAATATTCCATGATATGATGCACAAACTAGTAGAAGTATATGTGGATGATATCTTAGTTAAATCTAGAACTCGAATAGGACACGCAGACATACTTAGGGAAGTGCTACAGAGATGCAGGGAGTTTTCACTTAAAATGAATCCAAAGAAATTGTTAGACCTGTGTCATTTAGAGTCCTAATTTCTATCGGAGTCGCTAAAATTTTTACTTTTTAGCTACCTAGTGGGGTTGAGGACTCTGATTGAAGATATAACTGCATATTATGGGTCCTGGTACTGTTTAGTACTGCCCATAATATTTTCGTTTAATTCTGATAACGTTTTTGGAATTATGCAGTTTTGGATTGGGCATTCGGATTTGATTTTGTAAAAATCCAAGATGATGAGGTAAAAATCTGATATTATTACGAGATGTCCAGTTTTGATATAGCTTCCATATGGAAGTGGAATTGGATCAACTGGATTCGTATATTAAAAGTTATGGGTATTTTTCCATGTATACCCCGAAGTTGAGAAATCCAGGCTGCAGCCCTGTAAGATGTTTAGCCTAGAATTTGAAATAGCTGGAGAGGTTATTTGATCTGGGTGTAAACATGAAAGTTGTAGATAATCGTCTTATCCTTCCAATGCCGCTGGAATTGTGCAATTTGGAGCTGTATTGGGGAAGTTATGGCCGTTTAAGTGAAGCCCGTCCAGAATTTACGGGTCAGGGGCGATTTTGCCATTTGATCACTTATGGCTATAAACTCACCCCCAAATGTTACGACTTGGGGTCTCTTCCCTCTCCCATCTGTTGTTCTCTGGTCCAGCCCCTGTTGGGTGTGTTTGGATGTGTTTGGTGGATGTTTTGGAGGAGAAACAAAAGGAGGAAGTGAAGGTGAGTGTTCAACACATGTGTTATGGTTGTTGTTTCTCTTCTTCCTCCACCTCCCCCTCTCTCTCAAGCTCCCTCACATGGTTCAGCCCTTTGTGTGTATCAGGCCCCCCCACATGCTTGATGTAATGCCAAGGAGAAGAAATGCTTGGATTGGGTGCATGTAAAGGGAGAAGCACATGCTCAAGTTGTATGTGTTGTGTAGGTGTGCATGCCACATGTTTGTGGATATGTGTGAGTGAACCAAGTATGCCTCTTCTTCTCCTCTTTCCATTGGCTTTCCTCATGCATCATCTAAACTCGTGTTTGTGTACTAGTTGGGGCGTGGGATTGACGCATTGGTACACTCGAGATCACATAAGAGGTATGCGGAGGCTGCGGGTGCGCGCTCGGCGTGCTCGCATGCGTGCGGAGGCGCAGGAAGCGTCCGTGAGGTGCTCGCATGCGTGCGGAAGGCGCGGGAAGCGTGCATGAGGTGCTCGCATGCGTGCGGAGTGCGCGGGAAGCGTGCATGAGGTGCTCGCATGCGTGCGGAATGCGTGGGCAGCATGCATGAGGTGCTCGAGATCGTGCTTGACGTTGTTCGATGCGTGCGGAGTGCGTGGGCAGCGTGCACGGGGTGCTCGAGGGCGTGCTTGGCCTTGCCCGATGCGTGCGGAGTGTGTGGGCAGTGTGCACGAGGTGCTCGAGGGTGTGCTTGACGTTGTTCGATGCGTGCGGAGTGTGCGGGCAGCGTGCACGAGGTGCTCGAGGGCGTGCTTGGCCTTGCCCGATGCGTGCGGAGTGCGTGGGAAGCATGCACGAGGTGCTCGAGGACGTGCTTGACGTTGTTTGATGCGTGCGAGGTGCATGGGCAGCGTGCACGGGGTACTCGAGGGCGTGCTTGCGGCGCTCAGACGCGTTCGGAGTGCTTCGTGGTGTCGAGCAGCTTGTTATAGCCAAATGCAACCATTGGATGATCCTTGGTGGATTGATTTCAGGCTTCGGATTCAACTCGTCGCTCTCTTCCGTTTCGCGAGCCGTGCGCTCGTTAGGTGAGTGGTTTGATTCCAACCCTTCCGGGAGCGCTCGAGGCACGTAGTCGTGCTTCGCGCTTCCATGGGGCTTTATTTGCACCCTAAATATGCTAGATATTATGCATGCTAGGTTGTATAGCTCGTATATTGTGTAGAACCCCTATTCTACCTTATACTTGCCTATGTATTGTATAGAATATGGCATGACTTAGGTAATTTTGATTGAATGACTACCCCTATTTATCAAGCATGTTTAACTTGGGTTAATAACGGGTGTATGCGTAATATTCCTCTGATTTAGGACTCGAGGGTGTGGTATAGTTGTTGCACCCATCTGTTGGGGCAAAACTATGACCAGCTCGAGAGAGGATGAGGCATTCCCTCTCCCTCGCCCTCCTTCTCTTCGCGAACCGAGTGAGTAGATGTAGTTCCTACTTGACTCGGGTTTGCTTGGAATTATTGGCATGCACCTGTTGTTGCGCAGATCGCGCTTAACCCTTCCCTTCTAGGTTGGTTTATCCAACGTATAATAGGTTGTAATTTGTGTGTGTTTATCTGTTTGATGCCATGTATGCATGTTAAGTAGGCCATCATTGGGTAGTTAATTGCATATATATATATATATGCCGATATGGCCATGATTCTTGTCTAATATATTAGACAAGTGTATGACCTCTTGTGGGGTCATACCATGGTTTTGACACTTATAATTAATGTCTTCCCCGCATCTGAGTTATGCGCCCTGGAGGGAATTCATGAGAATTCGTTGCGCTTATCGGTGTTTGATGACCGATGACGACGGATCCAAGAGGATCGTATTCGCGAGCGTAGATTGTTTTTCCCCTTCGTTGGATCCGTGTAGGAACTTCCCGGCGTTGGAAACGCTGTCCTGGCACCGGGCTCCCATTCGTGGGAGTATGTCAGGTAGAGGCTACCCGGGGAAAGGGCTACCGGTGGACCAAGGGCTTAGAACAATCGACCTCTTCCCCAAGATCCTATGTCACCCGTCGGGGTGAGGGTGAGGGTGTTGGCGTGAGTAGGGTGGGGTCGCGTTGATACTCGACCCGTCAGTTTGTATAGATGGTTTTCCCGTGGGGTTTGCGCTGCGAGCATGAGTTATCGTTTTTCCCCTTCGTTGGATCCGTGTAGGAACTTCTCGGCGTACCATTGCTGTCTTGGCACCGGGCTCCCATCTGTAGGTACCATCGCTGTGGTCGACAGTGTACTGATCGTGGGAGTATGTCAGGCAGAGGCTACCCGGGGAAAGGGCTACCGGTGGACCAAGGGCTTAGAAACGATCTAGTCTCTTCCCAAGAGACTGGGTCACCCCTTTTGGGGTGAAGGTGAGGGATTGGTACAGTTACTTCCGACAACCTAGGTCACCCTTCGGAGGTGAGGGTGTTGGTGTGAGTGTTGTGGGCTCGAGTTGATACTTGACCCACCAGCTTGAGTGATTGGCTTTCCATAGGGTTCGCGCTGCGAACAAGTAGTGTTTCCTCCCAATATCGTCGTATACCGGGGTCCCGACGTAGAAGCTGCCCTGACAGAGGACTCCCACTTGTAGGTACTCCCGATGCATTCGGCAGATGTACTGATCAGGGGAGTGTACCAGGTGAGGCTACACGAGGGTGGACCACCGGACGATGTTGCAAGCCTGAATTATCGTTCTCCTCTTCGCCGGATCCGTGTGGATGCTTCCTAGGTACGAGCCGCCCTGGGTGGACCCCCACCTGTAGGTACCATCGATGCGCTCGACAGTGTACTGACCGTGGCCGGCTCCAGGTAGAGGCTGCCTGGGAGAGCGCTACCGGATGACGAACGGTGTAGAACAGCAAGTTGTCCTTCGAGTCCCTAGACTCACCCCTGTGGGGGCTAGGGCGAGGGCAGGGTATGGTCGCACCGCCGTGTGACCTTGTTAACCGTTGGGTTTCTACCCATGGTTTCCTTGATAGGTGATTGCCTTAGGATCGAATGTTGGTGTTGGTGTTTGGTTTCTGACCACTCACTGAGCTTGTAGCTCACCCCTCGCTTATGTTTTTCCCCAGTTGACGCTGAGTCGGATCGAAGAGAAGAGCTCCCCTGGCGCCATCCGAGTAGGAGACCTGCGTTCGCGTTGGATGTCTTGCGAGTCGGAGGCTATCAGCATTCCCTTTTCATTGTATGTATTATACTTGTGCTTGTGCACGGTATGTAGACTGTTGATGTCAGTTATTGTATATATTGGCTCTCACAGGACAGTTGATTGTGTACTCTAGTCTGTAATATGTCTTTGAATTACAGACTTAGTCATTTGAGCTTCCGCTTTTTGTATATATTTGATGTCAGTTACTTGTGTATTGCCTTTTCTATTGTGGAGTATTTATTTGACCTCGTGTATGGATTACTGATATCATTTATATATTTGCCACGTCTCGGGGACGGCCGCCCTGGGGCGTGACAGAAATGTCGCTTTGGGGTCTCCTCTGGGAAACTTTTGGGATTCATGGTGAGTAAAAGGGGGATAAAAATGGATCCGACCAAGGCAAAAGCCATCGCCCAAATGCCCCCACCGAAGAATCTAAAGGAATTAAGGGGGCTTATAGGAAGGTTGCAATTTATTAGGAGATTTATTTCGCAACATGCTGAAAGATGTCGCCCCTTTTACAAACTACTAAAAGGGGGAGTTAGGTTTAATTGGGATAGTGAATGCCAAAAGGCCATTGATAATTTAAAAGAGTACCTTCTTAATCCCCCAGTCCTCTCAGCTCCAGTGCCCGGACGACCCCTTCTCCTCTATATAGCTACAACTAAGGAAGCCATCGGTGCAGTGCTTGCACAACACGACGACATGGGGAGAAAGGAAAAGGCCATTTACTACCTGGGTAAAACCCTGATTGAATACGAAAAAACCTAACCTCCTACAGAAAAAACTTGTCTAGCATTAGTATGGGCTTCCCAAAAGTTGCGACATTACTTTCTTGCCCACAAAGTCAAATACTTTGCCAAAACAGACCCAGTAAGGTTCCTATTCGAGAAAGCTGTATTAACTGGACGCTTAGCCCGATGGCAAGTACAGTTAAATGAGTTTGACATCACGTACGCCACTCAAAAATCCATCAAAGGACAAGCTATCGCCGACCACCTCGCTCAACTACCCCTCCCTGATTATGAACCAGTAAGGACTGACTTCCCGGACGAAGAAATATTTGCGTTTATTGAAGAAAAAAATAGAGAGACATGGGCGCTATACTTCGACGGAGCAGTCAACCAAAAGGGAAAGGGAATAGGGATAGCACTAATCCCCCCGAAGGCGTCATTATCCCACAAGCGTTCCAGCTCACGTTTAACGCCACCAACAATATTGCCAAATACGAAGCCCTAATAGCAGGTTTGAAGGCAGCCCTAGCCCTAGGAGCTAAAATTTTGGACATTATTGGGGACTCCCTCTTAGTGATCCGCCAAACTCTTAAAAAATATCAGACTAGAGACCCAAAACTGAAGCCGTACAGAGAACTAGCCATAGTCCTGCTAAAACAATTCCGTGAGGTTACTCACATTTTCATACCCCGAACCGACAATATTCTTGCAGACTCTCTAGCCTCTCTAGCCTCATCGCTCACCTTTTCCTTATCTAGGACATCTGAAACAGTCACTATCCAGAGACTGGAAACACCTGCCACCGAACTCTGTAACTATAAAATTCAAGATCTCCTTAAAAGGAACCAAACCAACAAAAATGCTAGCACCATGAAAATCCTAGCCCTTGAACTAGGAGATATGGATGATGAAAATCCCTGGTACTTTGACATCAAAAATTACCTTGAAAACGGTTCATTCCCAAGCTACGCTACTAGCAACGACTAGAAAATAGTTAAAAGGGTGGCAGTCAAATACTGCCTCCGAGGGGGGATACTCTTCTGAGCCTCCTTCAATGGGGAACTACTCAGGTGCTTGGACGACGAAGAAGCATATACCATTGTAGAAGAAGTTCACTCTGGAGTATGCGGAGGGCACGTCAATGCCAGATGCTAGCAAAAAAGGTACTAAGAATGGGCTACTATTGGCCCACGCTTGAAGGGGACTGCAACAAGTATGTTAAGCGTTCTATCCAATGTCAAACCCATGCCAACAAGATACACGCACCAGCATCTTCTTTACATCCCATGACTTCACCATGGCCCTTCTCTATGTGGGCATTAGATGTGATAGGACCATTCCGGGACACTATAGAAAACACCACCCAAAAAGCCATCATCCTCACCGCTACAGAATACTTTACCAAATGGGTTGAAGCCGAGTCCTATGTAGTAATTAAAAGCTCTACCCTGGCTCATTTTGTCCGCACTCACATCCTTGCACGGTTCGGCACCCCCAAAGTGATTATAACTGACAATGGCCCCCTGTTCATCTCCCAAGAATTCCAAGACCTATGCAATAAACATCATATAGAACTTCATCATTCCACGCCATATTATCCACAAGGGAACGGACAAGCAGAGGCCACCAACAAAACCTTGCTCAAAATTATAAAGAAAACGGTAGAAACCCATAAGGCTATCGATTGGCCTGATAAATTGGTAAACGCCCTCTGGGCATACCGAACCTCCATTAGGACACCCACTGGTCAAACCCCCTATTCACTCACATTTGGAGCCGAAGCAGTAGTACCTTATGAAATCCTCATCCCATCCTTAAGAATAGTACTAGAAGAAAACCTCCAAATTGAGGAAAGGAGAGAGGCACTTCTACTACGCCTCGAACTACTAGACGAGAAAAGATTAAGAGCGGCAGACCATGCCCAGGCCTACCAAAGAAGGGTGGCAAGGGCATTTGAAAAGAAGGTAATAAAAAGAAAATTTGAAATCGGGGAATTAGTACTTAAGCAAATCATGCCATCAAGACAGCCTCACCCAAGAGGAAAGTTGCAACCCACATGGGAGGGACCCTATGTGATCACCCATGCCTATTCCGGGAATGCCTACCGCTTGGTAGATGCCGAAGGAGTCGATGTTTCAGGTTCGTGGAATGCACTTTATCTAAAGAAATTCCATGCATGAATAACTTTCAATACTTGAGAACTGTTATTCTTTCGTCCTGCAATTCCATCCAAAGACGCCCTCACATCTTCGCTAACTCCCTCAGCCCCTACTCCCTCGGTTGCACCCTCAACCGGTTCTCCGATCCCCAAAACCACCTCCTCGACCACCACCGGTCGATCCCCACGCCTCCTCTTGCGTGTATATCCTATCATACTACTTCCAACCTCTGGGGTAGCCCCCAAAGGCAAGTCCCCAACCTCACCCGCGCCGATGCCCACCGGGGGCACATCCGTCACACCCATAACTTATCCCACGGCCTCTATCTCCGGCCTATCGCTGTCCGATAATGACAAGCTCGGGCTACGCTCTCCACGAGCCACCCGTGGTCGTTTCTTCCTCGAAGCAATTGCCTTCGACCTCGTCATCTTTCTTGGATTGAAAAGAAAAAGGAGAACCCAAAACTAGGGTTTTTAAATCAAGAGAGAAGGACGGATCTAGGTCGAAATGGAGGAAGAAAAGGCAAAGGAATCAAGGTTTCTCGGTTTAAAATGAAGAAGAAGGAGTAATGGAGGGAGAGTAACCGTTTTAAAACGTATGGAGAGAGAGAGGGGGTACCTTTTCGGTTATAAGGGACCCGGTCGGGAGGCGGCTACTCACGAGTAGCCTCCCCATCTCGGGTGGCTAGTTACGACTAGCCGCCCCTCCCAATTTCTCTGTTTTCATTTAAAACCCCTTTCCAATCTCTCTTCAGCCCTAAATTTCAAGGTTCTCCATACCAAACAGCCATGTATTGGCTTATTTCCAGACACTACTTGATCAAACACAACTTTCCTGAAGTTTTGCCGAACTTTCAGTACCATTCAAAATTCAAATTTCTTCAGTTCTGGTTCTTTTCCACAGTTCTTGTCCTTTGGATGATCCAATTCACCAAATCAACTTTTACTTGCTTTCTGTCGGCGATATCCCCTCCTTGCTGAGTTTTCCCAAGCACAGGAACGGTAGGCACAAGGAAACTGACGCTGGGCTGCTCCGCGCACGATAGCTAAGAACCCCGACCACGGGTTGGATCACTCACCATTTACTTTTCTCCGCCTTCCACCTGGATCATCCTTTCGGTTAAATATTCTAAGTCAAGACCAAGCCTCTGACGGTCTAAATCAACTCCCCGAATAGTACTGTTCGTGTTGGCATAACTTCTTGAAGGTCGGGCCAGCCAAAATAGGGGTCTCTTTCCTTTTCATCGGTCGAACTCTTTCCTGCTTCGCACAAAGACTCCGTCCGATGAGGGACAATTGTAGATACCCCAATTTTGACCATCCAGAAAGACAGAAATACTTCAAGTAACACCCGGAAATATCCCATATTTGGACATCTAGTAGAGAACCAAAGTTTGGGAAACCGGAAACCCTAACCCTAGCCCCAGAACTAACCATAAACCCTACCCTAAACCAGACCCTGGCCCAAACCAGAACCCCACCTAAGAGAAACTCTAAAAACCCCAAGTCCCTGGCAAGGGGCGGCTAGACCTAACTAGCCGCCCCATACCAGGCGGCTAGTTAGCACTAGCTGCCCCCCTGGCCGACCTTGAACCGCTTACCTGGATGGGACATAAAGCATCATTAAATGCTGATCATTGCGGCGGGTCATGACCTTTAGCCGCCCTATCTTGGCCGGATCAACCCAAGTAACCGACCCGAGCCACCGCTTGTCAGAGATGGGATGTTTCGCAGGTCATGATAGGGGCGGCTACCAGGAAGTAGCCGCCCCATCCTGGGCGGCTAGTTAGAACTAGCCGCCCTTCACCTGGTCCTGACAGAAGAACCAGAGAATTAATGAGGGGTCTAATCACATACACTATTAGCCAAGCCACTCCATTACCCCCTGGATATTCCCCTGCCTCTCTTTTACTATAAATAGAGGGGGTCCCAAGCCTAAATCCATCATCAACAATCTCACAAACCCATCAATTCACATCCACCAAATCCCAACCTTTCCCTTCCCCCACTAGAAATCCCAAGAGAGAGAAAGAGGGCCCCCTTTTGTGAGAGAAAAATCCATTCCCTACACAAAACACCCTCTCATTCCACCCTCCAGAAACCCGGGCTAAACCTAGCTTAGCCTCTGTCAAAGACCAAACCCATTTCCTACCGAAGTTCTGCCCAACCAGACCAGGCCCCGAACAGCTAAACCCTATTAGCCACCCCATACCCGACGGCTGGATCACACTAGCCGCCCCCCATCCAAACCCCATTTTGCACCCCTATGTCCCAAGACTCCTTTAGTCACGCCCCGGAAGCAGAATAAGATACCTGTTTTTCACCTTTGTGTATGGTATATCCGTGTCTCTGAGCGGAGACCCCACAAACTCTCCCACGTCGGGCCACTGTCGATCACAATCTTTTTCTGCTTTTAGAAAAAGCAAGTGGCGATCACACAAACCCTGGAATTCTCTTGAGCCACTGTCGGGCGCCTCAACCAGGAACGACACCTCACCCTTCCGAGAAGACGATCCGACCGAGCCCGCCAGGGCACGCATCCGATCCGAATCCCCGAAGAACCCCCCCACACACACGCACCCGCGCACCACCGGGATCTTTCCGACACACCGACATTCAGAGATTCGGACGATACCAACAAGCACGAGCCGGGCCCCTGCAGCACCCAAGAGCGCCTGCGGCAGCACCCGGGAGTGTGAACCAACTCTGGCTGCCGCATGGCACAGCTGTCAACCACTATCACAGGTGATCCTCATCTCTGGCAGCCCTTCGCAACCCTCTGACAATCCCGACCGACCAACACCACCTCTGGCGATCTCCTTGGAACTTCGAATTACTTTATCGGTCCTAACTTTTTCCCAGAAGTCCGATTAAGGTGTTCCGAAGCCTGTTTTGCTCAATTTTTTGCTCTCCACGTCATAATATGTCCTTCTCCTCATCCGATTGGTTCTGCTCGATGTTAGAAACCACTGACAATCATGTTCTTCCCTCGAAGGTGGCGATCTATCTCCGGCCGCTACTCTTTCTCAGATGGTGTGTTTTGAGAATCTTCGGGATACTCTTCCAAACTCGTCGGATTTTTCTCTCAGTTATGCAGACGATTGGTCATCTTGGCTCATTATGGTGCAGAGCGTTCTCAATCGTTGTAATCTTGTCAACCATATTGATTGTTCTACTGTGCAACCTTCTGATTGCGACCCGACATTGTTAGGCCTGTGTCATTTATAGTCCTAATTCCGATCGGAGTCGCTAAAATTTTAGTTTTTAGCTACCTGTTGGGGTTTGAGGACTCTGATTGAAAATATAACTGCATATTATGGGTCCTGGTACTGTTTAGTACTACTGCCCATAAAATTTTCATTTAATTCCGATAATGTTTTTGGAATTATGCAATTTTGATTTGGTATTCGGATTTGATTTTGTTAAAATCTAAGATGAAGAGGTAAAAATCCGATATTATCATGAGGTGTTCAGTTTTGAACTAGCTTTCATACAGAAGTAGAATTGGATCAACTGGATTCGTGTATCAAATGTTATGGGTATTTTTCCGAGTATACCCCGAGAATGAGAAAACCATGCAGCAGCCCTGTAAGATGTTTAGCCTAGATTTCATAATAGCTGGAGAGGTTATTTGATCTAGGTATAAACATGAAAGTTGTAGATAATCTTCTTGGCTTTCCAATGGCATTAGAATCGTGCAATTTGGAGTTATATTGTGGAAGTTATGGCCGTTTAAGTGAAGGCTATTTAGGGTTTTGAGTCCGAGGACAGCTTGGTCATTCAGCCCGCCCTTGTCTATTTAAATCCCCCAAATGTGCATGACCTGGGGCACTCTCTTCTCCTCTCTTGTACTGGTCCAGCCCTTGTGTGTGTGTTGGGTGGAGGTGGTGGAGAAGAAGGAGCACAAATAGGAGTTCAAAAGGGTATGTTAGAGTTGTTGTGTGGATTGGAATTGTTTCCCCTTCTCTCTTGCTCCCCCTCAATTGTTTTCCCTCCCCCTTTGGATTTCAGCCCCCCATATGTTTGTTGAAATGCCAAGGTGAAGCCAAGTGAAGAAGAGAAGCCAAAGAGGTGGTGGTGGTGGTAGTGGTAGTGGTGGTCGAGATGGTCGTTGCGTGCTCGAGGGCCCCAACATCTCCCTTTCGCTCCCCCTCTCATTTGGGTGAGTTTTTTTTCTCTTCTTTATTTGATTTTTCTGGCTTTTGGGGTTGTTGGGAGGGCATGCATGTAAGATGTGTGGGTTTGGGTGCATGTGGGGGGCATGGGAGGAGGTTTGGAGCTGGGCGCACGGGTCTGCACGCGGGCGCGCGCGCGCGGGCGTGCTGGTGCAGGCGCCCGGGTACGCGCGGAGCGCGCACGGGGGGTGCCCGGGAGCGCGCGTGGGGCCGCCCGGGTGTGCGCGAATGTCTGCGCGCTATCTGCGTGTGCTGGGCGCCCGGGGCTCACCGGGGGTGCGTGCGGGGCTGCCCGGGGCCCGGTTTGGGTGTGCTGTGGGCCGGCACGCTTGGGTGCGTGTTCGGGGGCTCGGGCTCGCGTGCGTACGAGCCCGTATGCGTGGATGTCTAAGCCTTAGGCATTCCTAATTAATTTTATGTGTTTGTATGTGATTTTACTCACCTCTTGTGGTACCCTTACCTTGCAGACCTCGTTGGATGGGATGCGCGACGACTCGGGTATCAGTGAGTGGTTCGATCCAACCTTTCGAGATGCGCTCGATGCACGTAGTCATGCATCGCGCATCCATGGGGCTTCCTTGCACCCCTATTATGTTAGATACTGCATGATAGGTTGGTATGGCTTGTATATTGTGTAGAACCCCCTATCTTATACTTGCCCATGTTGTGTATTCATTTATGAATGATTGTATTGCATGCGCCCTTTTGGTTGGGTTTCCCTTGTGTATTTGTATGTATGTATAGAATATGGCATGCCTTAGGTAGTTCTTATTTGTATACTACCCCTATTATTATCTATGTCAAGCATGTTTAACTTGGGTTAACAATGGGGTACATAAATAATATTCCTCTGGTTTAGGACTTGAGGGTGTGGTATAGTTGTTGCACCCATCTTGTTGGGGCAAAACTATGACCAGCTTCGAGAGAGGATGAGACATTCCGTCTCTCTCGCCCTCCCTCTTTTCGCGAACCGAATAAGTAGATGTAGTTCCTACTTGACTCAAGTTTGTTTGGAATTATTGGCATGCATCTATTGATGCGCGAATCGCGCTTAACCCTCCCCTTTGAGTTGGTGATACCCAACGCCTGCTTGAGTCATACTTGTCTGATCGAATGTTTATTATGCCCTTGTATGCATGTTTAAGTAAGATTTTCCTTGCATAGTTAATTCCATATCATGTATATGCTTATTGGTTTCTTCCCTTCATTGGATCCGTGTAGGGACTTCCTAGTTGAGACAGCCAGCCTGACAGGAGCTCCCATCCGTAGGTGCTGCCGATTTGTGAGGATGTGCTGATCATGGGAGTATACCAGGTAGGGGCTTCCCGGGATAAGGGCTACCGGTGGACCAAGGGTGTAGAAGCAATCTAGATTCCTCCCAAAATCCTATGTCACTCGTCGGGGTGAGGGTAAGGGTGTTGGTGTGAGTGTGGTGGGCTCGAGTTGATACTCAACCCACCAGCTTGTGTAGTTGATTTTCCAATGGGGTTCGCGTTGTGAACATGTAATGGTTCCTCCCAATATCGTCGTATACCAGGGCCCCGACGTTGAAGCTGCCCTGACAGAGAACTCCCACTTGTAGGTACTCCTGATGCATTCGGTGGATGTACTGATCATGGGAGTGTACCAGGTGAGGCTACACGAGGGTGGACCACCGGACGATATTGCGAGCATTAGTTCTACCCTTTGCCGGATCCGTGTTGATGCTTCCTAGTACGAGCCACCCTGGGTGTACCCCCACCTGTAGGTACCATTGACGCACTCGATAGTGTATTGACCGTGGCCGGCTCCAGGTAGAGGCTGCCCAGGAGAGCGCTACCGGATGGCGAATGGTGTAGAACAGCAAGTTTTGTCCTTCAAGTCCCTAGACTCACCCCTGCGGGGGCTAGGGCTAGGGCGAGGGCGGGGTATAGTTGCACCATCGCGCGACCTTGTTACCCGTTGGGTTTCTACCCATGTTTTTCCTTGAAAGAAAATTGACTTAGTGTCAAATTGTTATGTTGGTGTTTGGTTTCTGACCATTCACTGAGCTCGTAGCTCACCCCTCGCGTACTATTTCTTTTACAGGGGCGTTGTTGGGCGTGCGTGGAAGCGTCCCGTTCGACGGATTAGTGAGTGCGAGGCTGTCAGCAGTCTTAGAGTCTTGTGTTTTTTTAAATTGTGCGTGTTGCACCAGTTGTATTGTATTTGGCTGGACTTGGCTCTCACAGGACAGTGATTGTGTATTCGAGTCTGTAATAATATTTTTGATTTACAGACTTATTGATATTTTTATTCTTCCGCCTTTCATTTGAGTTATCAGTGATCATTACTTGCTAGCCTTGGGTATTATTTGTTGGAGTCATTGTTGACCTCTTGTATGATAGCTGATACTTTATATATTTGCCACGTCTCGGGGACGCCTGGGGCGTGACACATATACCACATGGCGCACGTGAAACAGACGCGCTTTTTGTTATTTAGTCAACTCTGTTGATCGTTCCATCCATGTAGATGTCACTAGTTTCCCGTCGTCCGTCGCCCTATGGTATCATCTTTGTGAACACTTTGTAGAGAAAAGCGGTGCTTATGAATATCAACTTCGATCGAGACATATACTGCTACTCAAGGTGATCTATTTGCTCAGGTTCTATATTGTCGTATGAGAGCGAACTTCAGGGAACTTTGTGCACTTGAACCTGGTCTGATGGCCACTCCTGCCAAGCAAGAAGCTTTTCGTTATCGTCGCAAGTTGTTCCAGTATTTGATGGCTCTTCATCCAGAGTTTTCAGCGTTGGCCGGTCAACTTATTCATCAAGATCCACTTCCTCAACTGGAATCCGATGTCGTTAAAATGTAGCTGAAGATACATGTCTTTGTACCCTGCTTTGTACTAGTCGACTCCATCTTCCATTTATGAAGGTGGCTTGTCGGCTACTACTCCTCCATCTCTCACGATCTCTTCCTGAAAGAGGTCAATGTGTGATCATTGCCAAAAGTCTGGACATCCGATCACCAACTGTTGAAAGCTTCATCCCGTAAAGCGCTTTGGACCTAAAGGAAGAGGACAGCATCGCAGCACTACTTCATATGCTTCCACTGCTCATTCAACTGACACTACGCCCTCCTACGCTGATCAGCTTGGGCATATCAGAGAGAGACTCGACCAACTAATCGTGCATCAACCTCCTCTTGGTTCTTCTACTCCCTCTACTTTCTCTACTACTTCGGATACTCCTATTCATTGGATTTTTTATTCGGGTGCTTCACATCATATGACACCAGACAGTTCTGTCCTCACTACATGCTCACCGGCTCCTTCACACCTACCCACGATTCATACTATAAATGGCTCTCCTTTAGTCATCATGCAGTGTGGATCTATCACTACAACCTAGACTGAAATAGGCTCCTCGTGCTTGGTTTGAGCATTTTTGCAGTGTTATTCTGACAGCTGGTTTTGTTGAGAGCCTTCAGGACCATTCTATATTTGTGCGATCCTCATCGCATGGATAGATTATCCTTCGATTCTACTTTCTCAATAAAAGTATACAGCTAACATTTTAGAGCGTGCTGCCCTCTCCGATACTCGTAGTGTAGATACCCCTTTGAGCTTCATGTTAAGCTTCGTCCTACAGATGGTGAGCTTCTCTCATATCCTACTTGATACAAACAGATTGAGGGTCAGCTTGTGTATCTTTGCATCACCAGACCTAACATTGCTCATGTTATCAGCATTGTTAGTCAGTTTGTCTCAACCCCTCGATCAGTGCATTATGATGTTCTTATGCATATTCTCATATATTTACATGGCACTATCACTAGATCATTGTATCTATCATCCGCTTCGACTTTGGTTCTCAAAGCTTACATTGATGCGGATTGGGGTTGGAGATCCAACCACTAGACGATCTACAACTGGATTCTGCATATTTATTGGCAATTCCATCATCTCATGGCGCAACAAGAAACAGGAAGTTGTTTCCATGTCCAACACTGAGGCTGAGTATCATGCCATGCCTACTACCACTAAGGAGATTGTTCATCTTAGATGTCTTTTGGTGGACATAGAAGTCACTATGACTATCCCTACTCTTCTTCATTGTGTCTGCTATTCAGATAGCCAGCAATTCGGTCTTCCACGAAAGGACCAAACACATTAAGATTGATTGTCACTTCATTCGTTAGCACTTCCTTGCAGAGATATTGTCGCTTTCACATATCTCCTCTGCAAAGAAGCTTACTGATTTATTTACGAAGTCATATCCAGTTTTTCGATTTCAGTTTCTTATTTGCAAACTCACCTTGTATGATCCACCATGAGTTTGAGGAGGCTGTTAGATTATATGTGTTATATCATTGTGTATTACACGTGTAATCATATATGTACTTGTATATAAAGGGATTAAATCCCAAATGCAAACATTTTGTCACTTGAAGTACATGTAATAATTTTGATCAGCTAGTTTGGTGAAGATTTGAATGATTTTCGTATCATAGAAAATAATAGGATAGGGAAATAAGAATGAAAGAATAACTAATCTTATTTGTTATACTGTATAATAGGTATAAATTGCAGACAATTTTCCAAATATTAAATTAGAGTAAGAGAGTTTATCTACTTTGTAAAGGACAAAAAAATAACATTAATCCCCCTTTTTTATATTGATTTTGACAAATCAATGTAAATAAGAACAATTAGAAGGCATAGTCAAAATTAGCATAGTCAAATTAGAAGGCATGCATGAGATGACAAAGTTACAGATACTACCAGAGACCAGGCATTTCTATAGATCCATTCTTTTCATCAACTCATGATAAGCATATTATTTTCAAATTTAAACTCCTTAATTTAGTTTTCTATTCCTAATTTTATATGTAATAATGAGTAATATTCCAAATTCATATGTTATTACAGGTGATTGAGATAAATGATGATTATCAATGCAAGATACTCTATAAAGCATTTAAAGATATGAATGAGAATCAAGAGGACTCTAGAAGATCCGAAATTATGCTAGAAAAAGATTTGGTGAAGAGAGAATCAAAAATCAAACTTCAATCAAATATTGTTCAAATCAATGTTGAAACCGTCCCACTGTTTTGACTATAACTTTTGCCTCAAGTAACGTATTTTATACCAAGATATGGCCTTGGTAAGATATTTGCAAGATCAACAAATTAATATTTCATGAATATTTTGCAATTCCACCATATTAGGGGTCAAAAATTCATCCGAAGATTATGCAGAAAATCAATGACGGGAATGAAAGCTTTTAACATCTAAATCTGTCAAAGATGCATATCAAGAAGGTTAATGGTCAATCTTGACCATCCAATTTATTGCAAATCAACGGTTGAAATTCAAGGCTGAAAGCTATAAAAGGAACACATATGAATCAAAGCAAGAGGCATCAAAGAAGGATGTAATGGGACAAACAAAGAAGAAAGATTCAAGAGTTTTCTTTTTGTTTTTCGTTTCATATGCTTGTAGTCATTTAGATCTGAATTTTTATATTAGTTTTTGTGTTTTTATTTTCATAATTTTTTTTTATATAATATGGTTTCTTTTATTTTTCTTTTATTTCCTTTGATCATGACTAGCTAAATCTTCAACTAGGGTTGAAGATGAAACCATGCAATGCTAGTTTAGGATTTTATATTTAGATCTGAATTCTTCATATTGTTTGCTTTATTGAGTATCAATCTCTCATTCAATTCTCTTTTGCAATCTTTTATGTGAATTTCTTATTACTTTCTTCAAAAATCTCTTGTATTTGATTTGATAAAATATGCTTTGATTGAGTTCTCTGATATTTTATTCTCCTCTTAACAAGTTGAATATTGAGTTGGTAGATTTTATAAAGGGAAGGGAGATAGATCATTATATTGATGTTTTCATAAATCAAGGTTTTTAATCGTAGAACCATCTTCAAGGATCTCTTGTTTAGGGTTTGATAGGGTATGCTTGATTAACTATTTTGATATCTTATTATCTTCCTAATGTGTGAATGTTGAGATGATTGTTTTGATTTTAAATCTGATTTTATGAAATAATATAATTTTAAATATTTATTTTCCGATTGATATTTGATTAACGTCAATATTGATTGAGTTATATGATGGAGTTTCATATTTGAATATAATCCTTACATTGGTATTGCATGATGGATTCTAAAACCTTATTATCTTTTTATATTCATATTAGCTTTAAAAAAAACATAACAAAAAAAAACTTCATCACTCTTTCTTTCTAGTTCGATTAGTTAAATCAATTAATAATCTGATTTAAACAATTCTCTGTGGGTTCGACCCGTTTTTTTTTCTTTTTTTTTCTTTTTTGATATCGGAGGGACTCCCCGTGGCTGACCTTACGGTGGAGCTGGGAAAGCTACCTCCGCCTGTTTTCCCTGGTCCCACGGAAAATTCTTTCGAATAATCACCAACAAACAGGTGGGTAAGTCAGCGCCAAGACTCGAACCCAAGACCTATCGGTAACACCACTAAACCCTGAACCGTTGTGCTATGGACACTGGGGACTAATCCATAAATTTATATTGTTTTCGTTCGACCCGTATTTGCTACATCTATACTACTGTAACGATCCGTGCACTTGCAGTAATTAATAATAACTTAAAATATTCAATCAAGTTTTTGGCGCCGTTGCCGGGGAATTGTTTCAAATTATATTTGATGTTGATTTATCTTTTGGATTAGTTTTTTTTTCTTTGCTTTTGCTGATTTTTTTCTCTTCATGTTTTGCAGGATATCAAGAACCTACAAGAACACGACAAAGAATGGTGTAAGGCTTAGACCATTCTTTCTTTAAATGAGCATCCAAAAGTGTTCTAAGGCGACCCTAAGGTGAACCATTTCAGCACGACAAAAAGGTGGATTTAATTCATCCCTCACTGTGTGTGAGTTGTGAGTATTTCATTCAACCACGAATCTTCTGCAAGTGGGTTACTTTTGGGGTTGATTGGGATTTTCGGTGTGTGCATTTTTCAATTAGCATACATTAATTAATTAATCTAAGGGTTGTCCCACATAACATAAGGTGGGGATTTCATCACCCTCCCTTGGCCCACAAATCATCATCTTGAGCATTTGTCAAACCCATGAGCCTAATTAAATTAAAATGAATTAGACTTGACCCTAGGTTTTCAAGCTCAATAGGACAAGAGACGCCAAGAGATAATCCAGTGAGCAATAAACCATTTAATGATGTCTAGGAAAGTGGTTTCATAAGGTTTCTACCTTAAAGGACGGTGGTTACTTAATTAAGGAACACGTGAAAGCGTGGAAGACTCCCCACTAATCCTTTACACTTTCCTGGTTGTTAGGTGGTTGATTGTTAATTGACAAGCTTGAGGCATATCTTGGAACAGTTAGGAACTGTCCATTAAGGGAGGAACATCCTCAACAACTAGATCTTTTAAAAATCATCATCCCTCACTTAACAAGATAAATCTTAATTTGTTGATTGTGAAAGTATATTATTGATTTGGGATATTTTGGTTTATGAGCATTTGGTCTAGAGATTCTAAAAACCGATTGATTCGTACCGAGTCACCATCACCATGGATAACACAGTAGTGTTATCCCAAAAGGCCTTGAAGGATCACATGTATCCATCTAGAACTATGCAACCCTCATGCATTGTGTTACAAACAACTAATGCTAACAACTTTGAGATCAAGCCTAGATGATTAATATGCTCCTAAAATTTGATGGATCGAGGATCCACATCTTTTCATTAGGGAATTTGAGGAAGTTTGTTCCACTCTAAAACTTCAACAGTTAACTGATGATTCCATCCAGTTGAGCTTAATCAACTTCTCCCTCAAAGATAATGCTAAACAGTGATTGTATGCTCTAACTGGCAAATTCTATCACCACTTGGGATCAATTAGTTATGATATTTCTGAAGTTCTTTCCTAATCATAAAACTGCTAAGATTCGCATGAATATAAATCAATTCATTCAAAAGGATGGGGAATCTTTATGGAGATATTAAGAGAGATTCAAGGACTTGCTGTTGCAATGTCCTCATCATGGATTTGAGGTTTGGAGATTAGTGCAAATTTTATATGAAGGTTTGAATTACACCACAAGGACTATGGTTGAATCAATGTGTAGTGGTGAATTTACCAATAAAAATGAAACTGAAGCATGAGCATTTCTAGAAGAAGTAGCTGAAAAATCCATGCAATGGAAGACAACTAGAGAGCCTGAGAAACTCATGCCTTCTAAGGGAGGTATTCATTCCATTGATAGTAGCTTTGAGTCTGAAGCCAAGTTTGCATCTCTCATTCGTAGAGTAGAGGCCCTAGAGATGAAACCAAATCATGATTCTGTTAATAAGTCTCTACCTCCAACCTGCTATTGTCTGCATTTTATGTAAATCTTCAAATCACCTAGCATAAGACTGTCCTTCCCTGTCATCCCACAAGGGAAGTTGGGCCGAACATGCCAATAGCTTACAATGGAGGAAAAATGACCCATATGCTCAAACTTATAATCCTGGATGGAGGAATCATCCAAATCTGTCATGGACTCAAGGCCCACACCAAGGAGGCCCACATGGACCTCCTCTAGCTCCCATGTATCCTAGACCAAATACAGGACCCATTTCTACTCCATTCCCTCTACTGATTTTCAAACAGAAAATGAGAAGAAGTTCTCTTCCTTATAGAAAGGGTTGGATGTTCTTATGAAGGCCACTCAAAATTTAACTCAATCATCCTCCCAGGTGTCTGCCACTTTGAATCAATTTATGCAATCTACAGGGCAAATTCTTCAATCCACCACACAGGCAATCTCCCGTCTCGAGATTCAAGTTGGTCAATTGGCCACCACCATGAGTGAGAGAGAGAAAGGAAAGTTTCCTATCAACCTGAGCCTAACCCTAGAGGACCCATTCTTCAAGGACAAATCCAAGATTCTTCTAGTAACCAGTCCAACCAGGTTAATGCAATCACTACTCTTAGGTCTGGTAGACAAGTAGACAACAAGGTTATTATGCCTAGTAATGATGTCGAAGATGATAAGGACAAACCCAAATTAATTCACGATGACCCAGATTCTGAACCCATACCTCCTGGCCCACCTATCCCAGAGAAAGCGAAGCCCAATGATTCTCCTGAGAGATTTTTTGTTCCAAAGGCCCTATATCCCGAGAGATTAGGTACAATTAAGAAACCTGCCCAGCTAGATAAAATTTTAGAGGTGTTTAAGCAAGTTCGTGTGATCATTCCGCTCCTAGATGTTGTCCAACAGATACCTACCTATGCCAAATTTTTTAAGAACTTATGCACCCAAAAAAGGACCAACAATGTACCCAAGAAAGCTTTCCTGGCATCCCATATAAACTCCATTCTTTCATGTGATACTCCAATCAAGTATAAGGACCCAGGTTGTCCCACCATTTCATGTATGATTGGAGACACTCGTATTGATCGAGCTTTGTTAGACTTAGGTGCGAGTGTAAATCTACTGCCCTATTCAGTGTACAAACAGTTAGGCTTAGGAGAATTGAGGCCTACCCCAGTAACCTTACAATTAGCAGATCGATCTGTGAAAATTCCTAAAGGTGTCATTGAGGATGTCCTCATTAAGGTTGGGGATTTCATCTTTCCTGTTGACTTTATAGTTTTAGAAACTCAACCTGTTCTAAACCCGAAGGGGTAAATTCCTGTAATTTTGGGTAGACCATTCCTGGCTACATCTAATTCTTTGATTAACTGTCGAAACGGATTGATGAAATTATCTTTTGGAAATATGACAGTTGACCTAAATATCTTCCACATTGGAAAACAACAAGGAGATTATAATGATGAATTAGAGGATGTGAATTCTATTGAAAAAATAATTGAAGATTTGACACATCATTCTATGTCTAGTAAAGATCCTTTGGAGTTTTGTCTTTCCCACTTTGGAGAATATTTTGATATAAAAAAATCGAACATGGAAATAAATGCTCTTCTAAATTTAGAATCAACCATCCCATTCAATAAGTGGCAACCAAAGCTTGAGCCCCCTCCTCTATCACCACCCCTTCCTTCCATTGATGAGCCTCAAGCTAGAACTTAAACTATTTTTGGAGTTACCGCTAGAGAAAGTGGAGGTCATTCACCTCCATGATTCCATCTATCAAGATTAAGCTCTCTTGGTAATCATTTTGTACTATATTTTTCTGGGTTGCCTTTCCTCCCGAGTCATCATTTCCTTGTTCATGTTGTAAACTAGGTTTGGGGGCGTTAGGGTAATTTTCCATTTTCAGTCTAGGCTTTGTGTTTGTTTGCATCCACTATCATCGAGTCATTGAATGTAGTCTTTATTTTGAAGTATATTGAACTAATAAAATTATTTTGACGTCATCGTATAGCAGCAGTTCAATGGTAATCACTTGATATGGTAAAATTCTTCCTTTTTCATTCTCTCTTGATATTTTATGTGTCCAATTATATGAACATTGAGGACAATGTTAGATTTAGGTTTGGGGGTGTAATCAACAAAATTTGATGTGATATAAAAAAAAATTGGAAAAATTTAATCATTGGGATACATTTGGCTTGCCAGATCAATTTTCACTTTAGTTGTTAATCCTATCCTGTGTCTAAACTGTTTTTCACAAATTTCAAGTCTTGAAAAAAAAATTTCAGCACTTATAGCCATATATATGTAGCATAAATGGAAAAGTGAAATTTAAGGAAGAGAACTGGAAGAATCATTAGTGGAGACTTAACCCATGAGATATTTGAGCCATTCTATTTTTGGAGGGATTTTACATAATTCTGAGTTAGAAGTTAACTCAAATTTTTCTTATTTTCGCATTTTACAAAAAATGTTGTTTGGTTGATCTCTTTATTCTTGTTTTGATCAAAGACTCATAAACACCATTAAAATTGGATTACTACACTAGAAACTCCTCTGAAATCTTTTCAAGGCATACAATAACCATATAAAACTTAGAAAATGATTTAGGCCATCTTTGCTAACCCATCTATCATGTTCAACCAACCTATTCTTATACTTATTCACTTGTCAAACCCCTTGAGCCATATGAGCCTTTCTTTGTTCAACCTATTTTTTCATCCTACACTTTATTTAATGAGTGTAACCTTAAATTTTGTTTTGGAAACAAGGAAAAATAAAAAAATACAAAATCAATCAATTACTATGAAATTTCATAGAGGGTTATTACTATCATGATTCTTTAAAAAAAAAAAAAAAAAAAAACAAGAAGAAGAAGCTGATATTCATCGAAAAATACACAAATTCTCAAAGCATTTCAAAATAAACCTTGTCTAGTTATCAACAATAACCCTAGCCCCATTACAACCTATTGAAAAGACCTACTTGATCCTAAATGTAATGTGGTTAAAATGTGGAGAATAGATGAAGAGGACTTATGGTGTTTAATCCAATGTTCTTGAGTCGATGATATTCCGTTCCTGAGATCAATTTAATTTTCTTTTTCTTTGATATGGTCTGTCCTTCTATAAAATCTTATATGTGGATTATTTGAATTTTGATTCCTTGCCACATATAATTTGAGAGAAATGAGCCCAAATCTGAGTGATTTTCTTGTAGAGTCTAATATCGAGTGAGTTTTTTGGAGTCAAGGTGAAATCCATTATGAAGGTGATCAAAATTAAGTTTTATTTGGAAAAGAAAGTTACATCCTTGTTGGCTATGCACACACACACTTCAGGACTTGATTATGAGTGAAAACTTCTAACATGTGGATAGAGTTCTCTCAACTTTAGTAGATTTATATCAAGCTCCCTAAGATGTCATTTTTCTCAGATTTTCAAAAAAAAAAGTGTCATGAATTTTGTGGGTAAATTCGCTGCAAACCCTCACGAGTCAAACTCGTCCACTAGGGGTGACCTAGGGGTTTAAGGGCTTGTTGCATACATTAAATGCAACCGTGAGAGCCTGCGAAAGTGGCCTTATCCTTTTTTTATATATTTTGTTTAATCACTTTAATTTGATTGCTAGAGGACCAGTAAAATCTAGGTTTGGGGGTATTTGACAAGCATATTATTTTCACATTTAAACTCCTTAATTTAGTTTTCTATTCCTAATTTTATATGTAATAATGACTAATATTCCAAATTTATATGTTATTACAGGTAATTGAGGTAAATGATGATTGTCAATGCAAGATACTCTATAAAGCAATGAGAATCAAGAGGACTCTAGAAGATCCGAAATTATGATAGAAAAAGATTTGGTGAAGAGAGAATAAAAAATCAAATTCCAATCAAATATTCTTCAAATCAATGTTGAAACCGTCCCACTGTTTTGACTAAAACTTTTGCCTCAAGTATCGTATTTTATCCCAAGATATGGCATTGGAAAGACATTTGCAAGATGTACAAATCAATATTTATGAATATTTTACAATTCCACAATATTAGGGGTAAAAATTCATCCGATGATTTACAGAAAATCAATGACGGGAATGAAAGCTTTTACCTGCTAAATCTGTCAAAGATGTATATCAGGAAGGTTAATGGTCAATCTTGACCATCCAATTTATTGCAAATCAACGGTTGAAATTCAAGGCTGAAGGCTATAAAAGGAACACATATAAATCAAAGAAAGAGGCATAAAAAAAGGAGGCAAAGGGACAACCAAAGAAGAAAGATACAAGAGTTTTCTTTTTGTTTTTCTTTTCATATGCTTGTAGTCATTTAGATCTGAATTTTTATATTAGTTTTTGTATTTTTATTTTCAGAATTTAGTTTATATAATATGGTTTCTTTTATTTTTCTTTTATTTCGTTTGATCATGACTAGCTAAATCTTTAACTAGGGTTGAAGATGAAACCATGCAATGCTAGTTTAGGATTTTATATTTAGATCTGAATTCTTCATATTGTTTGCTTTATTGAGTATCAATCTCTTATTCAATTCTCTTTTGAAACCTTTTATGTGAATTTCTTCTTACTTTCTTCAAAAATCTCTTATTTTTTATTTGATAAAATATGCTTTGATTGAGTTCTCTGATATTTTATGCTCTTCTTAACAAGTTGAATATTGAGTTGGTAGATTTTATAAAGGGAACGGGAGATAGATCATTATATTGATGTTTTCATAAATCAAGGTTTTTAATCATAGAACCATCTTCAAGGATCTCTTGTTTAGGGTTTGATAGGGTATGCTTGATTAACTATTTTGATATCTTATTCTCTTCCTAATGTGTGAATATTGAGGTGATTGTTTTGTTTTTAAATCTGATTTTATGAAATAATATGATTTTAAATATTTATTTTCCTATTGATATTTGATTAACATCAATATTGATTGAGTTATATGATGGAGTTTCATATTTGAATATAATCCTTACATTGGTATTGCGTAGCGGATTCTAAAACCCTAGTTATCTTTTTATATCATATTTGCTTTTAAAACAAACATTACAAAAAAAATCATCAATCTTTCTTTCTAGTTCGATTAATTAAATCAATTAATAATCTGATTTAAACAATTCTCTGTGGGTTCGACCCGTATTTGCTAGATCTATACTAGTGTAACGATCCGTGCAGTTGCGGTAATTAATAATAACTTAAAATATTCAATCAACTCACAATGAACTTGAGTCCCCAATTGAATGATTCCATAAAGTACAATACCCCTCAATAATAAAAAAAAAGAAACAAAATAAATAAATAAATAAAAAATAGAAAGAAAACTATGGCATCACTTGTTCAATAGAGAATCTATAACCCAATCTTTATATAACGAAAAAGAATGTAAATCAAGCAGGACAGAAAGGCAGTCCAGGAGTGGACCTGTGGCTAGGAATGGTGAAGTGCCTGAGCCTTCCCTCCTGTTTAACCATGTACCCCTCACAAAGAAAAGCTTTACTGAACTCGTCCTCCACCTGCCGGTTGCAGTCGTGGACGAAGACGTCGGTCTCCCCCTCTGCCCGCCACCTCCCGATCATCCCCGCCGTGTATATCGCGCTCATCCTTCCCGCTGAGTCATCCATGAACCCCGTCGGCGCGTCCACCATGATCAAGTCCCAATCTACCTCATACACGAAGTCCGGCAACCCCTTCAAGGCCAACCGACACTCCGACTTCCTCACGTCGGATAATAGGGTGCAGTCTGGCTGCCGCCCTAATGAAAGAAACAAAGATGGAAAAATGAAAAACATAAAAACTACCAACAAAGAAAAAAAGTCATATCAATATATACTGATGGAATTTCTACAAGTACGTCTGGATGGATACCACATATCTATCAAAATGTATTAATGAGATTTATACTATTAATTTTTTTAATTAATGAAAGATTTTTAGCTCTTTATTGGACATGTATTGTTCATCCAAACTTGATATGAAAAATTTTCCCTATAAAAGGAAGCATAGATGAAAAGAACTTCCTGGGAGGAAGGTGTTCTTTCTCTCTTTGCTCTTTCTATCCTTTTTTTACTGATATCTTATAGAAATTTACTCATTTATCAAGAAAAAAAAGAAAAGAAAAAAAGCCATATATGGAAAGCAGAAAACTCTTTCTTCTTCACACACCTAGCTCAAGGAGGTCATTGGCCTCCCGGACCTTGGTATTGTAGGTGACATGGTACGACTCCAAGGCGGGGAACTGCTTCTTGATGACGTCGATCCAGGCCTTGTCTTCGTCGAGGAAGACGGTGCGGCCCTCGTGGTTGAGGGCGGCCCACATGAGGCTGTCATGGCCGAGGCCGAAGACGAGGAAATTGCATGGCGATTTCCTGTCTAGGACATTGGTTGTGACAGAGATCTCATTGAAGGTTTGTTGTGGGGTTGTGTTGGAGGTGGTGTAGTGGGTGATGGCTTGGACGAGAGAAGGTGGGAGCTTCATGCATGTTGGGTTGTTGGTGGTGGTGGTAGTAGTGCTTGTTGTTTGGATTTGTCGTATTGGAGAGGAGGATGAGTAGAAGGTTGATTTTAAAATGAAGAGGAGGAGGAGGACAAGGAAGAAGCTTAGGATAAGGAGCTTCATGTTGAGGGTGTTTTGTGCTTTGGATTTTATGGAGCTCATCTCTCTCTCTCTATATGGTTTTGATTAGAAATGTGTGTGTGTGTGTCTGTTTTTTTTTTTTTTCTGTGAAGACTTTGAGTGGGGATGTGCGACTTTTAATTGGAGGGGAGGATTGGATGTTATAAAGGGAGTGGGAAGTGGTGGGGAGAGAAGGCTTCGGGGGAATAAGTTGGGGTAAGCTTAAAGGAGCAGCAATGAAGTTGATTGATGATGACATGATAGCTAATTTGATAACAAAAAATATTCTGAAGAGTGTGCATGTGGTTGTTCAATCACTCTCTACTATTTTGACTTGTAGCGATGGGAAGGTGAAGAAAAAAAAAAGTTTATTTTCATTTGCTTGAATTAAATTTGAAAATATAGGAGGTAATTATTAAGTTTTTTTTTTAAGGTAGTTCTAAATTTTGGAATGAAAATATCAAACATTCAAAATATAATTCAAAGCGTTTGGCAGGTTTGTTTTGAATGTTTGGCTAAATAAGTTGAAATGTGGATGTTGAAGAAGGAATCTTACAAAGGGAGCAACCTCACAAAAAATGTGATTATAGATAAATCTACTATAGGCAATGTTAAATAATTTAGTTAATTTTTTTTTTCTCCAAAAAAAAAGATCATGTCTAACTACACCTTAAATGCTTTCCATTTATCTAAATAAGCTCATTAATTTATGTCAAATTTGATTAATTTCTTAACAATATTTTATTCATTAAAATAGTTCATTAAACCAGAAAATTTGGGGGTTAAATAGACAAGAAACCTTGTTATAGGTTTAAACAATTGAATTGGCAAATTTGGTTTGATTTTTTTTAAACAATGGTTAAAACTAATCAATCTTGGGCTCAATTAATAAAATTTCTTTTGAAAGAGTCAATCAGCTGACTCAACTACTGCATATTAATTTATGTCAATTATGATTAATTTCAGATTGAATGCTTTCCATTTAATTAATTAAGCTCATTAATTTATGTTAATTAATTAAGCTCATAAATTAAGCTCGTAATATTCAAATAGATAAATCAATATTCTATTCATCAAAATAGTTCATTAACCAGAAAATTTAGGTCCTCAATAGACAAGAAACCAGACTGGTTGTTGGTTTACACAATCGAATAGGCAAATTTGGTCTGATTTTTTAAAACAAAAGTTAAAACTAATCAATCTTTTAGTCAATTAATAAAATTTCTGGTAGCAACTCAAAATTCTTCTACTCCTCAATGAAAGAACAAGCTGCCTATAACTCCATTAGGAAAGTGAAATTTGCATATGGATCCTTCTCATCTGATCCAGTGGTGATTAAGAGTTATGGAGTTGAATATTTTCAGTTCATTCTTAACAAGCCTTCCACGGAACCACTACCTGTCCTTCACTCTCCGGTTCAACTCAATGATGTGGACATTGCCGTCCTCACCAAACTTGTTTTAGATGCTGAGATCAAGTCAGCTCTATTTATTGCTAAGCCACTCGGCAGTCTTGGCCCTGATGGCTTCCCGGCTCGGTTCTTTCAATTTTTTGGCATCTAGTCAAAGATGACATCCTACAGGGAATTAATTCATTCTTTGCCTCTGGTTTTCTTCTTCAACAAGTAAATCACTCCTTTATTTCCTTAATTCTGAAAGCTAAGCACGCAGACTCATTTGACAACTTCCGGCCGATCTCTCTATGCAATTCGATATATAAAACAATCACAAAGATCCTAGCTGTTCGGATTCAAGGTGTCCTCCCAAAAATCATTTTTCCCAACCAATCGACCTTTGTGAAAGGTAGGAGTATTGTCCATAATATTATGCTTGCTCATGAACTTGTGAGATATCTGGCTACTCCCTCTTCAAAGGGCCGATCCTGCATCAAAGTGGATTTATGAAAAGCTTTTGATAGTGTGAGATGGCACTACCTTCAAGGAGTTTTAAGAAGCTTGAATTTCCCTGAATTCTGGATTCATTTGGTCCTCCAATATATGTCAACAGCATCTTTTTCAATCCTTGTTAATGGCAACTCTCCAGGTTTCTTCACAGACTCCAGTGGTTTGCGACAAGGAGACCCTCTATCCCGTACCCTATTCGTTATTGTTATGAATGTATTTTCCCACTCCGTGGAAGCTGCGGTGTCTATGGGAAAGGTGGGTCGTTTTATCTCCTCTACTCACAATGTCACCCACCTATTTTTCGCAGATGATCTAATTATTTTCATAGATTGCACCTCATCCTCTGCAAGAGAGCTTCAGAGCCTACTCGATAACTTCTCCAAGGCGTCTGGGCTACACCTAAACCCCCAAAAGAGTCAACTCTTTTGCAATGCAAATCCATCTTTGCTATCAAATGGCCTAGGCATCTTGTTGGATCTCAACAGGTCAAGCGCCTTGGCCTACCTTTAGAGATGGTGTACATCTCAAATGATGCGTGTGTTCCGTTGGTAGACAAGGTGAGGGATAGGTTTCATTGTTGGGCATGTCTCTTTCTTTCAAAGGCATGAAGGTTGGAACTCATTAATTCGGTGCTGCTAAACTTGTGCCATTATTGGACAGCCGGCTTTTTCTTGCCACGAAAAACCATCAAAACTATTGAACAGATCTGTAGAAGGTTTTTTTGGGCAGGGGACAAAGGCAAAGCCAAACTCAATGTTGTGGGATGGTCCACAATTTGCCTGCCTAAGGCAGAGGGAGGGCTAGGGGTCAAAAGAATTGCGGATTGGAATGCGGCAGCAATGGGGACTCATTTTTGCGAGATTGCCACCCATCATCCTTCCCTTTGGGCCGCATGGATGAATGAAAGGTATTGTAAAAAATCCTTAGTTTGGAACCTTGATCCTTCCTCAGCTGGCTCCTCTCTTTGGTGGAAGATCTTGCATTCAGTCTCATGGTTAAGAGATCATATCACATATATTATTTTTGAGGGAAAATCCATAAATCTTTGGACTAATCATTGGTTGAAGGGTTGGGGTCTTATGAAACATTTTTAATAACCAAGCCCTTCTTCTATGGGGTCCTCCTTCAAAAACTATTGTTGCTTCACTAATTAGGGATGGCAAATGGTGCAAACCACCTCGGTGGCCACCTAAATTTGATAGTACCTATGAAGGGATATCCCAATTGGAAACTAGAGGTGCAGGTGATGATATTCTAGTTTGGACAGACTGCAAGACAGGAAATGTTACTTGCTTAGTTGCTTGAAATAGAGTAAGGAGGTCGAGTGCCTCCCTTGATTGGACGAAAACCATTTGGAACCCAATTCAGCCCCCAAGGAGGAGTCTTCTTTGCTGGCAAGCTAAATTGAATAAGCTCCCAACTTGCGATCGATTATTTAAATGGCATTTGGTGCAATCCAACCAATGTAGGCTCTGCAACTCCTATGAGGAATCTGTTGTTCATCTATTCCTCAACTGCTCCTTCTCTGGGTTCATTTGGACTGCTATCTTAAGATCTTTGAGGGTCCAAAGGGAAAGTACAGCTTCTTTGCGGGATTTTTATGTTTGGTTCACTAGATGTGCAACCACTGATGATGAGAAACAAATCCTTCAATTCATTCTAGTCCTAACATTATGTTCTATTTGGAGGGCTCGTAATGATTTGATATTCAACCAATCTGTCCCCAATAAGTTCAACCAGGTGTGCTTCATTCTCTAGGATACCAGAGCAAGGTTCCATGGCCATCTGATGGAGAAATCAGGCTCCCACCTTTCAAAAGCTTGTAGGGACTTGTTCAGGGTCAGTTTGGTTCCAAAATCTTCTGCAATGGCTATGTAAGATGGACACCTCCACCGGTTGGTTGGGTAAAAGCAAATTTTGATGGATCGGTGTTGGATGACCGGTATGGTTTTGGAGCAATTGTTAGAGGTCCCTCCAGTGATTGCAAGCAGGCCATAGCAGCACGATATAGAGCAGCTTCGGTCAATATTCTAGAATTGAAAGGTATCCTTGTTGGACTTAGACTTTGCAAAGACTCAGGGTGGAAAGTTTGGTCTGAATCAGACTCCACAACTGTGGTGGCGTGGGCTAATAGAAAGGGATCATACCGTGGACTGCACGACACGATCTATGTGAATTAAACAAACTGGTTTCGTTCCTCCCGGACTGGAAAGTCTCCCATGTTTTTTGGGAGGGAAACCGAGTCGCCGAGGCCTTAGCACATTGGTAGTCCTCCATTGGGTTCTCTTACCTCAGCTCAAGCCAATTGGACTTAGAGATTCAACAGCTTATTCTCGAGACAAGGGGGGACAACTGCAACAATGGGTATTACGTCCATGCCTGCAAATATGCACTCCTCCCTAATGGCTATCTTCTCGTGAAGGGGGGACTGCTAATCTTATTGGCCTCCATCCTGTAAATACCTCAATTTTGACCGTCCAGAAAGATGAAAATACTTTAAGTAACACTTGAAAATAACCCACATTTGGGCATTAAATAAAAAACAAACCTCAGAAAACTGGAAACCCTAGACCCTGGTCCAAACCCCGAAAACCCTAAACTTTGGTCCAAACCGTAGAAACCCTAAACCCTGGTCCAAACCCTAGAAACCCTAAAAACCTGGTGCAAACCCTAGAAACCCAAAACTCTGGAAAGGAGCGGCTAACCCTAACTAGTCACCCCATACCAGGCGGCTAGTTTCCACTAGTCGCCCCCTGGCAGATCCCAAATCGCTTCCCTGGATGGGACATAAAGCAGCATTAAATGCTGATCATTGCGGCGGGTTGTGATCTTTAGCCGCCCCATCTTAGCCGGTTCAATCCAAATAACCGACCAGGAAGTAGCCGCCCCATCTTGGGAGGCTAGTTTTGCCCTTCACCTGGTCCCTGACAGAAGAACCAGAGAATTAATGAAGGGTCTAATCAAACACACTATTAACCAAGCCATTCTATTACCCCCTGTATATTCCCCGAACTCTTTTTCACTATAAATAGAGGAGGTCCCAAGCCTTTCTAACACATCAACATATTCACACACCTTCATAATTCCCAACCTTCAATTCCAATTCCCACACCCACTACTTGAAATCCCTAGAGAGAAAGAGAGAGAGAGAGAGTCCTATTTGTGAGAGAAAAAACCCATTCCCTATACAAAATCACCCTCTCAATCCACCCTCCAAAATCCAGGTTAAACCCAGCTTAACCTTTGCCAAAACCAAACCCATTCCCAACCCGAGTTCTGCCCAAATTCACCCTGGCCCTCGACGGCTAACCATAACTAGCCGCCCACTACCCGACGGCTCAAACCCAGTAGCCACCCCCCACCTACACCCAACTTGACCCAAGACTCCTTTAGTCAAGCCCCTGAAGTAGAATATGATACCTGTTTTTCACCTCTGTGTACGGTATATCCGTGTCCCAGAGAGGAGAACCCACACAATTTCCCCGTAAAGGCGATCAACAGCAACACCAACTTTTCCTGCTTTTTGAGAAAGCAGGTGGCAATCACAACCAAACCCCGTCTTTTCTGAGAAGCAGTCGGGTGGCTCAGGAACGACTCTAAAGGCGGTTATCTGATCAATCACGAGACGGACCAGGACCAAGTTCGCAGAACCCGCCAGTTTTACATACCGACACATCCCATTTTGTATGAACTGATGTACATTTGTAAAGTTATATATGAATGAAAAAGCTTTATTTACCAAGCAAAAAAAAATTAATAAAATTTCTTTTGAAAGAGTTAATCAGCTGACTCAACTACCTGGCACAACAGTGACTGAAAACTCTTCCAACCAAATTTATAATATTCAACTTATCAAACTAAACTTATTATACCTTCTCCACCTTTTCCATATTTTGGCATACCAAATTTGCCCAAGAAAACTAAATTTGATGATTATCTCTCAACAATTATACATTATTGTTCTAGAATTATTGCTTGATTGGGAGATATCATGGTAGGATAATGTGTTTCATAGGTAATGAGGTGCTTCAAATGAGTTGGACAGGGGTCCCTTAGCAAGTCTGGCTGAATACACCTCATTCTAAAGTTCTAACCATCCAACTAAATGGTCCCTTTCACCATTTGGATTTATGTGATGGTCCCCAAAGAAAAACTTTTTTTTATGAGTAGGTTCTTCATCCAATGTGTTTTTCATGGGGGAGATTAAAAGATGATCCAAATTGTTAAAATTTGTTTTGAACATTAATACAAATACTAGTAGTTGTTCACATGTTTGGCACATATGTAAAGCTATGAACCAACCAATCTGCAGTTTAGGCTAGATGGAGACAGGACCTGCTTAGTATTTACAACATATTTATGTATATATATATATAGCGAAATGATAATATGCGGTCCGTGCGGTCTGTGCGAACCATGCATATACACCCCTTTAAAGTATATATGCGTCGATAAATGATGCATATAGTCCAGTGAGGTATATGCTTCAATGAGTTGATATGCTTTCTTTATCGACGCATATACTTTGATAAATGATGTATATACGCGGTTCGCACGGACCGCACCTAATCATGTCCCTATATATATATATATATATATGAAAATGATTGCGTGCGGCGAACGGCAGGTGCGGCCGCGACGTGGGCCGTTCGATCGCGGGTCCATCGCATCCAACGGTCGACGTGAATCGCACCCGACCGTCCGATGCGATGGACCCGTGATCGACGGCCCGTGATCGCTGCCGCACCTGCCGTTCGCCGCACGCAATCACGTCGCTATATATATATTTCATAAAGTTAAGCATATTTTTTTACCTTACATTTATTTTTACCTAATCCTTCCTCACTTATTTGGGCAGAATTAGATGTTGCATTGAAAAGAGACAGGGATGGTTGTGTTTACTCCAAGAACAAACTAGTCACTCACCCTTGCTATTGTGAGGATTCCTTAGTCTAATCTGGGGACTCTCCCCCATGTAATTTTGTAATTTGTTTACCTCCATTGTACAGCTTCTCTTGAATCATGAATACAGCTCACTTACCAAAAAGAAAAAGGAAGGAGTTTCTACTTTATTCTCTCACACTTACTACCCATTTTCATATTTTCATTTTACCTGTTACCTCTTATATACTAAAGGAAAAAAAGTTCCAATTTCACATTAATTCCAATATACCCTTGAGAATTGGACGACTCAATACATATCATTTTATTTATTACCTTATGTATTAAAAGGAAAGAGTTTCAATTTTACATTCCAATTCGAAACTATAGGATATGAATTTTTTTTTATTGGTGAAAACGAGTG
The DNA here is from genome assembly GCA_030737845.1 of Acorus calamus. Classification (NCBI taxonomy): domain Eukaryota; kingdom Viridiplantae; phylum Streptophyta; class Magnoliopsida; order Acorales; family Acoraceae; genus Acorus; species Acorus calamus. The sequence continues at coordinate 15,119,260 of CM060865.1, read as the reverse complement.
ATTGATATATATATATATATATATATATATATATATAGAGAGAGAGAGAGAGAGAGAGAGAGAGAGAGAGAGAGATACATAAATACGAATATGTATTATATTGTCTTCGCATAGTAAAAGTACAAATAATTTTCATACGCACGTGTTTCTAGATATTTTATTATAAAATATATGTAAAATGTTTATTAAAAAGTTCTTCATGCACCATAAATCGCGTGTTATTTGCACGTGCATAGCTCTAATAACAATTTACATATATGGTTAGTTATATGATGTATGTATATGTACATAAGGTGTATCTAACTTATCTTTCTATTTCTCGTTTTAAAAAAAACTTATCTTTCTATTTGATAGGGCGGTTACACCAACCCCATCTTTCAGTCACCCCACTCCAAATGAAATTTAGGTGTGTGAATGATTGGGAAAAGGAAAAAGAAGAGACTGGGAGAGGGAGAAAGAATGGGATATAGAGACAGAAAGAGACTGAGGTGATCGACGAAAGGGCAGTCGGCATCAGGAGAGGACGACAACGGTGAGCGAAAGAGTTCAAGAGAGTGCGATGGCGGGGTAAGGGGGGAGAAAGATATACTCAGCTTCGAATGCAGCCCGGCTCGCAGTCTCCACTTCAGCAATCCGATGTGGCAGAGAGCTAACGTGGTTTTCTTCGATTTCTTTATTTTCGGGTGGACGATTTTTTAATTTTGAATTTCAAAACTCCTCTGACACCCTGACACATCAATTAATGATCACTCTCTCCCTCTCTCTCTCTTCCCTCTCTCCTGGTTCTTCTTCTTCTTTGAATGGATTTGTTTCTTCTTATTCTCTCTTTTTCTCTTCCTCTCTCATTGTTGAATGTGTTTCGTATTTGTTTTTTGTATGTATGTTGTGATTTTCTTTATGTATGTCTGTTCTTTTGGTTTCTTTATATTTTTTTATATATTATATGTAGTGCTTTTTGATAATATGATAATACATATGTTGTTATGTTCATGCTAGAAGAAGGGTGGTAAGTAGGTGTGGTGTTATGAAATTTTTTCCTTGTTAGATGCAACATATGCAGTATGTATGTTCATGAAAGAAGAATGTTTTGGGATACAACTTCTAAATTTTTTTCTATTTGATGTATATTTTAGAGTTTCTGTTGTTTTTGTAGTTTGTCATACTTTCTGTTTTATTCTTTTTAACATTCATTGCAACATTATTTGAAAATATAGACTATTTGAAAATATATTAGTATACACTTTAATAGGATGTTGTATGCATTTCTTTTATAGTATATGCTTTGTGAATTTATATTTAGTGTAATTATGATTTAATCTAACAAATACTAGCACATGATAGCATATGCTGTGCTAATGTAGCGTATACTTTGTTGTGTAAATATAAGCAGTTAATATTATTTTTGTCATTATTTTCGATTCTCTGAAAAGGTACAAGATTTGACTTGATGGCTAATAAATGGGGTGCACCGAGTGGCCTTCCACGTGTACGACATGGATCGTTAACCGATGGGGTAATAAATGCCGACGTCAGATCAAACGTATGTGGCACTGAAGTACATGCGAGCATATCGTAGTATATACTTCATTGGTTTTTGAAAATATTATTTCATATTTAAATTCGGGTTTCGAAAAATTAAGAGTAATCATGGTCTTTGATTTGAAAACCAAGACTTGAAAAGGCGCCACTTTTGTAACACCTATACCCACTAAGATGTGAAATTACTCTTCTTTGCTTCCTAACGTAGTATATACTATGTTAAGGTAGTATGTGCTAAGGGCACTTTTGTCATTTAGTTTTTAATAAGTATAAAACGTCATTCTTAGCGCATTCTACTTCTTACCTCACTCGATTACTCTTCTGAATCGTCTCTCTCTCTTAATACCTCTGAATTTACATTGCAACTTTCAATTCCACATCACCCACAAAAAATCACTGTAATGGCTGGAAAAGAGAAGATGGCAATTGAGGGGGAGGTAAGAACATTATGCTAATATAGTATACTATGTTTTTGAATATGGGTGTATGGTTTTTTCCTATAAATTTGTTGCTTATTTTATTTGACATGGTAAATTAAAATCGATTAAAGCTTCAGGCAAGCCCATCTAGTCGCGGTGTACCACCTCCCATCTGGTTGAGCTCATGCAAACCCTGGAGCTACAATATTCTCCACTCCATCTAGAATCCATTCGAGCGACCCCATTCGGACATTTCGTTGAAATCCCTGCCATTGTGTAGGAGAACTGTTTTAAGTTTCTATGACTTGGACCATGACGTTTCCATAGTCTGAGGCAAGGAACTCACTTTTTACTAGAGCATGTCTCCGCAATCCTCGGCTTGTCTAGCCGAGGGGCACCAACGACCTCTGGTAAAAAGTCCCCCACCTTTCCCTTTTATCGGGAGTATTTCACTTCTCACAGACAAAAGTACCTAGTACGACCACTGATTGAACAACACATGCGGGAACTCATCCGCAACACAGATGAGAAGTCCGTGAAGGACTTCACCAAATTGTTTATTCTCTAGTATCTTGTTCGTCAGGGTGAACTACTCATGTCCGCTAGAGTACGCTGACGTGGTTGACGATCTTGATCACCTTGGCGACTACGCGTGGGCCAAAGCAGTCCAAGCGGACGTGGTTTCTGCCGTCAAGAAAGGCGCAAAGGTGGTCCAGCGCCCTAAAGCTGGGATGGGAAGGGCTATTTCTGTGCATGTGTCGTAGTCCCCAACGTAAGTGTATCTATTTTAAATTTTAGGTGTATGCAAATCTTATAGTTATCTAACCTCGTATATACGGTTCTAACATAGCATATACGATTCTAACATAGCATATACTGTCCTAACATATCGTATGCTATCCTAACATAGCATATTCTATTTAACATGTTCAGGCCTGGTTCTACGAGCATGTGCGCATTGCCCAATCTCAGTCGGGGTGGCCCAGGATCCACCAGTGGGCCGCGAAGTGGTACGGCAAGACCCATACGTACTCCGCACTCATCAACAGTCTTTAGGACTCAGACATAGTTGAAAAAATGGTGTTTGAAACCAACGAGCTCCCATATCTGGAGAATGAAGTTATCTCGACGGCCACAGGGGGAGTACTACAATCGGTGTCCCATCCCCTGGCTACAGATGAGATGGAGGGGATGAGAAGAAGTTGGAGGAGCTCACTGCCACCATCAACTCATTGATGGTTGAACGGCGTGCAAGCTCTCCGCAGAAGGTCCAAGACCAACAGCTTGTGACCCGTAAAAACAACGTGCCTCAGTCCAAGAAGCCTCGACGTTCCCCAAAGAAGGGCCACAAAAGGAAGGAGCCAGAGCACCCTGTTAAGGTAGCCCAGAATCTCAAAAAGAAAACAATGCATAATGTATGTGTTACTGATTCGATCAGTAGATGTAGTATAAACTTATTTTACGAGTGCTGCATGCTTAACTGAAATAGCATTTACTTATTATAGTCAGAACAGAATACCGATGAATATTTCATGCAGGACATTCGAGGGGATGTGCAAGTAGATCAACCCTCGAATCCTATGACGTCAACCGGAGCTTCAGTATCTATGACGTCTCCATCAAGAGCAGCACCACCAGTACCAATAGCACCAGCAGCAGAAGCACAAGCAACAGCAGAAGCAGCACCAGCAACAGCAAAACAGCAAAAGCACCAGCACCAACAACAACACTCACAAAGGCAGTAGAAGCAACACCAGCAGCTGCAAATTCACCAGCAGCACCACCACCACCAGCATGTGTACAGCACCACCACCCACAAAGGCAGTAGCAGAAACACCATCAATAACAGTAAAAGCAGAAGCAGCATGTTTAGAAGAAGCAGCGACATCACCAACAAAGAAAGGTGAGCTATCATAGCATATACTGTTCTAAAATAGCGTATACGTTCTAACATAGCGTATGCGTATCTAATACAGTGTATACTCTTCTAGCTTAGTATATATTCTTCTAACACGCCTTATTAGAAACGTATATATTCCTTATAAATTAGATATTTTACAATTCGTCTGATATTAGGGCCAAGCAAGAAAATGATCCCGAGAAAGACAAGGACTATTAGGGGCAGTAGGATCAAGGAGGAGGCCGCAAAGTTCGTAGAGGAGGTCATTGTACATGGACGAAGGACTAGAGGTAACCCTTCTGCAATCCTGAAAGTTAAATTAAAAAAACCGAAGAAGCCAAAGATCCAAAAGCAAGACGAGGACGACACCGAGCTGAAGAAGGCTATAGAGTTGAGTAAGAAGGAAGCGGCAGAACAGAAGCCCGTATACAAGGAAGTAACACCGGCACTAATCGATGTACGTAACATATCGATACCTTCAGTGCTGTAATACCTCTTTTCATTTAACATGGAATAAACCTCCTCCTTTAATTTTGTAGAATTTTTCAGGGAAATCGGCGATTTCAGATGTAGAATGCCAAATCATTTTAGAATTCTTGCAGCTTGAAATGAACAAGTCAGTCTGATATGTTCTACTGTTTAATGCTATCCTCCAATTGTAGTCTTACCATTCTTTGACAGTATCCTGAAATAGCATATACAATGATAACATAGCGTATACCTTGTCATTATAGTATATACGATGATAACATAGCATATACTCTTCTAACGTAGCATATACTCGTCTAATGTAGCGTATTCTTTCTTATTTCTGTTTTGCAAACTTCATTCCTTGTAGTGTTGTGGTCTGGAAATCCGAAGATGTTAAAGTCAGATGGCAGGACTGTAGATACCCCAATTTTTACCGTCCAGAAATACAGAAATACTTCAAGTAACACCCGAAAATATCCCACATTTGGACATCTAATAGAAAACCAAAGTTCAGGAAACCGGAAACCCTAACCCTAGCCCTAACCTAAACCGGAAACCCTAACCCTAACCCTAAACCTTACCCTAAACCCAGACCCTAGCCCAAACCAGAACCCCACCTAAGAAAAACTCTAAAACCCAAAAAAACCTGAGTCCCTGGCAAGGGGCGGCTAGACATAACTAGCCGCCCCATACCAGGCAGCTAGTTAGCACTAGCCGCCCCCCTGGCCGACCTTGAAACCGCTTCCCTGGATGGGACATAAAGCAGCATTAAATGTTAATCATTCCGGCGGGTCATGACCTTTAGCCGCCCTATCTTGGCCGGGTCAACCCAAGTAACCGACCCATGCCACCGCTTGTCAGAGATGGAACGTTTGGCAGGTCATGATAGGGGCGGCTACCAGGAAGTAGCCGCCCCATCCTAGGTGGCTAGTTATAACTAGCCGCCCTTCACCTGGTCCTGACAGAAGAACCAGAGAATTAATGAGGGGTCTAATCAAATACACTATTAGCCAAGCCACTCCATTACCCCCTAGATATTCCCGTGCCTCTCTTTCACTATAAATAGAGGGGTTCCAAAGCCTAAATCCATAATCCATCAATTCACATCCACCAAATCCCAACCTACTTGATATCCATTCCCTTCCCCCACTAGAAATCCCAAGAGAGAGAAAGAGAGCCCCCTTTTGTGAGAGAAAAATCCATTCCCTACACAAAAACACCCTCTCATTCCACCCTCCAGAAACCCAGGCTAAACCTAGCTTAGCCTCTGTCCAAGACCAAACCCATTTCCTACCGAAGTTCTGCCCAAACTAGACCAGGCCCCGGATGGCTAAACCCTAGTAGCCGCCCCATACCCGACGGTTGGATCACACTAGCCGCCCCCATTCCACCCCCCATTTTGCACCCCTATGTCCCAAGACTCCTTTAGTCAAGCCCTGGAAGCAGAATAGGATACCTATTTTTCACCTCTGTGTATGGTATATCCGTGTCTCAGAGTAGAGACCCCACAAACTCCCCACGTATGCGATCAAATCCAACCCAACCTATTCTTGCTTTTAGAAAAAGCAGGTGGCGATCACACAAACCCTGGAATCCTCTTGAGCCGCTGACGGGCTCCTCAACCAGGAACGACACCTCACCCTTCCGAGAAGACGATCCGACTGAGCCCACCAGGGCACGCATCCGATCCGAATCCCCGAAGAACCCCACACACGCAGGCACCCGCGCACCGCTGGATCCTTTCCGACACACCGACATCGGACATTCCGACGTACCGACAAATCTGGCTATCACGGTGGGACCTCCCTCGTGAAAAACAACAAAAGGTAATCCTTCTGCCCCCTTTTACAAACTTGACTAGAATGCTATCAACCCTCTAGGAAGGTTAGAGTTTCCCACCCCTCGAATCAGATCCTCCCCTACTTTGCATCACAGCATCCTTTACTGCATTGTAAACCGCACACCGCTGTGCAATCCTTTATTGCTTTGTAAGCCGCACACCGCTGCGCAATCCTTTACTGCTTTGTAAGCCGCACACCGCTGCGCAATCCTTTACCGCTTTATTTACTGCTTTATATCTGCATTCATTCCCTTGAACCATTTCACACGTCACGGAATCCCGCATAGAGGAGGAGATACTAGAGGAAAGAATCCACCAAGAGGGTCAGGCCACGCAATTCCTGACCCATCTAGAGGAAAAGATGGCCAGTCTAGGATAGAGGACATGTTTCATGACCTCGCTGACTATCGTCAGGTCAAAACCTTGAGACAGGAGGCCCTTGTCGAAACCCCTATGGCCATTCCCAAAACCCCGTTCACACCCAGTCACTCGGTCAACCCGAGCATTTTTTCGTTCACCCCCTTTTCCCCCGCGAATCCAATGTTCCCAACCATTTCCACCCCAGCCCTTACCAAGCCACCCCAAACCCGGGACCGCTAGGTAGCCCTCCCAAGGGAGAAACACTGGATGAAACCATCCGAAGAATCCTCTCCAAGACTGGTCCCTCAGCCCCCAAGCATATGTCTCTACATAATCTGAGACAAATCCCGTCAGTCCACCTACCGGAGGGATTCAAAATCCCCAAATTCTACCGGTATAATGGTCGTGGAGACCCAGACATCCATTTAACTGCCTTTTATCTAGATGCCCGCCCCTTTCTAGATAATCAACATTTGCTAGCCTTCCTCCTCCAGAAATCATTAGAAGGAGAAGCACTACAATGGTTCTCCACCCTCCCTATAGATCACTTGTCGAATTTCTCGACTGTAAGCGAGAAGTTCTTAGGCAGCTATGGTTACCAGAGGATCAGAACCCCCTCTATTTCAGATTTAACCGTAGAGAGAATGAGGCCTAGGGAGGAATTTGAACAATACGTGTCTCGGTGGCGCACACTCGTCCACCGAACCGGCCTGCAACTCACAGAATGTCAAGAAATTGACATGATGTTACAAAGCCTGAGTCCAGAGCTTCGTACGAGCCTTTCGTACGGAGACTATACTACGTATCAGCTTCTAATTGACCGCCACAACAAGATTTCCCGTTGTGCAGCCCCAGTAGTCCAAACCCAATCCCCACCTATCAGCCATAGGGTTGGACAACCGCCTCGTAAGGCACAAACCCCCACGGTAGAGGGGATTGTTACCCAGGTATCGCCACTCTACCCGAACAGAGCACGAGTTCCTGATCGAGGAGCGGCTCCGAGACAGTACACGTCCGGTTCATCTGGGTATGCGCCGCCTCGGCCAATCAACCAAAATTTCACTACTCGATCAGTACCCGTCCCCGTGCCAACACAACAAAACCCGGTAATCCAAAATTCCCCGATCCAAAGCCTTATAATTTCAAGACAAGGCCAGCCTAGGACCCCTTTCTATTCCACCTTCCTAAGAAGTCAGAACCCAAATCCTAGGCAGCCCTCCCAAAATACTTATAATGAGGTCTCCCCTCCGACATCCTATGATCAGAGACGAATGGGAAAGAGGGACTCTTATCCTCCCCTCCCAGAAACACTAACTAGAATTTTTAGGGTACTAATGAACACAAATAGTATCTCCCTCACAGCTGCTAAGCCTCCACTCCCTGGGGCTAACAGACTGCGTTACTGTCAATACCACCAACAACATGTTCATACCGTAGAACAATGCATTGTTTTTCAGGATTTTATTTACGATTTAAATGATGACAGACGCCTTGATTGGGCCATGATCAAAAGCCACTTAAACCAGCGCAATTCTCGAGCCTCCAAGCCACTTGGCATTTTTACTGACCCATTGCCAGGTCACAACCAAGCATCCACATCTGGAGCCCACATGGTAAACATGGTTAGAAGAGGGAGACACCCATCACCACAATCAAGCAGTTCAGAAGACGTCACTGACAACAGTCTGTCCGAAGAATCCGAGGAGGAAGAGGAGAACGAGACCTTCCAGCTGAACCTCGACAATCATGACCTCGCCATACTCTATGGCGAAGAAGAAGATGCTGTTCTTGCCCTGTCCGCGGTTATCAACATCGAATCCGACGAAAGCGGACTAGAAAACCCGGCAGGAGACGAAGAAGAACCATTTGAGGAGATCCCCGAAGGAGCTAGCGAGGGACCCAAGGGAGGGGAATGTACATTGGATGATCTGCATCCAGACGACAATGGGTCCTACAAGAGTACTGACACTGTCGACGGCCCCTGCCGCCCAATGACCATTTCATTCACTGACCAAGACCTCCTGGATCCCAGACTGCAAGTCTACCCCCTACACATCCACGGACGACTTCAAATGTTGTGGTTAAACAACATCTTCGTGGACCCAGGGTCAGGAATGAACATAATGACATGCTCCACCTACCAAAAGATACCCGGACTAGGCCGTCCACCTGTCCAACCGGCCCACCATACTCTTCAAGCCTTCAACCATACCGGGAAGACTATCCACGGCCCCAGAACATTCGAGCTATCCGTTGGCCCTCTTATCTGTGAAGTAGCCTACTTTGTGGCCGACATCGACACGAGGTACCCATTGATGCTAGGGTGACCGTGGTTAGACAGCATCCAAGCTATCTGTTCCCCCCGACACCAATGCCTTCGACTGCCCTTCTTGAGTCATATACTGACAATCTGGGGAGAGGCACACCTCCAGTACGAGAACGAGAACAACTGGGCAATACATAATATGTTCACACTAGCCCTACGACCGGGGAACGAGGATGAAGGTGGTAGCCCACCTGGGTCCCCTTATAATGACAACTATCCCTCGGAAGAAGCAGCCAGTGTCGGTGTTGAAAAATCCGCGTGTGTGGGGGTTCTTCGGGGATTCGGATTGGATGCGTGCCCTGGCGGGCTCGGTCGGATCGTCTTCCCAGAAGGGGTGAGGGTGTCGTTCCTGGTTGAGGCGCCCGACAGCGGCTCAAGAGGATTAAACGGGTTTTGTGATCGCCACCTTCTTTTTCTAAAAACAGGAAAGGGTTTGGGTCGGATTTGATCGCCTACGTGGGGAGTTTGTGGGGTCTCCGCTCTGAGACACGGATATACCGTACACAGAGGTGAAAAACAGGTAATCCTATTCTGCTTTCGGGGCTTGACTAAAGGAGTCTTGGGACAAAGGGAGTGTGGATGGGGTGTGAGTGTGGGGCGGCTAGTGGGTTTGAGCCGTCTGGATTGGGGCGGCTAGGTAGGGTTAGCCGTCCAGGGTCTGGGGAAATTTGGGAAGGGCTTTGGTAGGAAAAAGGTGGGGTCTTGGGCAGAGGCTAAGCTAGGTTTAGCCTAGGTTTATGGAGGGTGGGATGAGAGGGTATTTTATGTAGGGAATGGGTGTTTCTCTCACAAAAGGGGCTCTCTCTCTCTCTCTCTCTCTCTCTTGGGATTTCTAGTGGGGAAAGGGTTTAAACAAGTAGGGATGGTGGAATGGTGGTGTTTTTGTGGGTTTTGTTGATGTTTGTTGGGTTATTCTAAGGCTTGGGACCTCCTCTATTTATAGTAAAAGAGAGGCAGGGGAAGATCCAGGGGGTAATGGAGTGGGTGGCTTCGATGGGACCTCTCATTAATTCTCTGGTTCTTCTGTCAGAGACCAGGTGAAGGGCGGCTAGTGCTAACTAGCCACCCGGGATGGGGCGGCTACTTCCTGGTAGCCGCCCCTATCATGACCTGCCAAACGTCCCATCTCTGACAAGCGGTGGCTTGGGTCGGCTACTTGGTTTGATCCGGCCAAGAGAGGGCGGCTAAAGGTCATGACCCGCCGCAATGATCATCATTTAATATTGTTTTATGTCCCATCAAGGGGACTGGTCCAAAGTCGGCCAGGGGGCGGTTACGGGGGCGGCTAGTTAAGGCTAGCCGCCCCTTTCGAGGGACTTAGGTTTAGGTTTAGGTCCGGGCTAGGGTTTGGTTTAGGGTTAGGGTTTGGGCTAGGGTTTGGTTTAGGGTTAGGGTTTGGGCTAGGGTTTGGTTTAGGGTTAGGGTTTGGTCAAGGTTTAGGTTTAGGGTTTGGTCAAGGTTTAGGCTTAGGGTTTGGGCTAGGATTTGGTTTAGGGTTAGGGTTTGGTCAAGGTTTAGGGTTTCCGGTTTAGTTTTAGGTCAAGGCTAGGGTTAGGGTTTCTGGTCTTACCGAACCCTTGGTTCTCTATTGGTGTCCACTTGTGGGATATTTCCGTGTGTTACTTGAAGTATTTCTGGCTCTCTGGACGGTCAAAATTGGGGTATCTACAATTGTCCCTCATCGGGCGGAGTCTTTGCGCGGAGCAAGAAAGACTTCGACCGATGATAAGGAAAGAGACCCCTATTTTGGCCGGCCCGACCTTTAAGAAGTTATGCCAACACGAACAGTACTATTAGGAGAGTTGATTTAGACTGTCAGAGGATAGGTCTTGACTTAGAATTTTAGCCTAAAGGATGATCCAAGTGGAAGGCGGGGAAAAGTAAATGGTGAGTGATCCAACCCGCGGTCGGGGTTCTTAGCTATCGTGCACGGAGCAGCCCAGCGTCAGTTTCCTCGTGCCTACCGTTCTCATGCTTGGGAAAACTCAGCAAGGAGGGGATATCGCCGACAGAAAGCAAGTAAAAGTTGATTTGGGTGAATTGGATCATCCGAAGGATAAGAACTCTGGAAAAGAACCAGAACTGAAGAAATTCGAATTTTGAATGGTACTGAAAGTGTGGCGAAACTTCGGGAAAGTCGTGTTTGATCAAGTAATGTCTGGAAATAAGCCAATACATGACTGTTTGGTATGGAGAGCCTTGGAATTTAGGGTTGAGAAGAGTTTGGAAAGGGGTTTTGAAGCAAAACAAAGAAACTGGGAGGGGCGGCTAGTTGTAACTAGCCACCCGAGAGGGGGCGGCTACTCGCGGGTAGCCGCCCCTCGACTGGGTCCCTTATAACCGAAAAGACCCTGTCTCTCTCCCCATACGTTTTAAAAACGGTTTCTCTTCCCTCTTCTCTTCTTCCCTTCGGTTTCAAACTCAAAAACCCTGATTTATTTGCCTTTCCTTCCTCTATTTTGACCTCAATCTCTCTCTTTCTCTTTGATTTCGAAACCATAGTTTGGGTTCTCCCTTTCCTTTATCAAACCGAGGAGATGACGAGGTCGAAAGCGATTGCTTCGAGGAGGAAACGACCACGGGCGGCTCGTGGAGAGCGTAGCCCGAGCTCTTCATGATAGGCCGGAGGTCGAGGCCGTGGGGGGAGGGTATGGGTACGACGGAGGTGCCGCCGGTGGATATTGGCGTGGGTGAGGTCAGGGGTTTGCCTTCGGGGGCTGTCCCGGAGGTAGGGGGGAGTGTGATAGGATATATACGGAAGAGGAGTAGTGGGGATCGACCGGTGGTGGCCGAGGAGGTGCTTCCGGGGTTTGGAGGATCGATTGAGGGCGCAACCGAGGGGGTAGGGGTCGAGGGAGTTAGCGAGGAGGTGAGGGCGTCGTTGGATGCCCTCGTCGGGATGTTGGATAGGGAGGCCACAGAGGCCAGGGCTGAAGAGGAGGAGAGTAGGGCTATGGGGGCCTTTGCGGAGTTTATCTCCGGCGTGGGGAGGGTGGAGGGGATAGGAGAGGCTAGGGACGGGGCCGGGGAGGCCGAGGGTATGGGTACTGGGGTCGCCGAGGCTGGTGTGGGTGTTGGGGCTGAGGCCGAGGAGGCCGTGTTCGAGGAGGATGAGGAGGAGGATGACGACGGGATGGACGATCCCGACGAGGCCGAGGTGGACGCTCCTGGGTCCACACGGGCCGTGGTATGTTCCTAACTCTTTAGTCTTTAGCCTTTTGTTTGGTTGTATGTCCATGTCTATTGGGTGGTATGGATGGGTGTATATGTGTATTATACTTGTATATGTGTATTTATACTTGTACGTGTGTTTTAAATAGGCATGCTTGTGTATAAGTTTTGTCATGGTGGGATGCGTAAGTATGCTGAGATGGGTTTGTTTTTATAGGGAGGGGGACAATTTTTATATATATATATCCATGTTTGTCATATGCATGTAAAGGAGAGAGAAATGATATAGCTAAATATGCTTGCATGCGATACTTTTCTATGTGTGTGTGGTTTCGTACGTGTTTTGATCATGGTAGAGCATGAGGGAGTGTATGCATGCATTTCATGGGTTCGAGTTCCATATTGCTGTATTGCTTAGGTGTGTTTAGGGGAGGTATAAGCATGATAGATTTGATGTAAGAAAGTATGTGAGTGGTGACCACGGTGGGATGTGTTTGATATTCGTCTAGCATTCGTGATCATAGTAGGAGTGTAGCTTCTTACTTTCATGCTTTTGTTTCTTTTTTAGCATGTGGAAGTTTATTTTGCTAGGCATGGTTTAAAATGATTTCGTAGAGTTGAACCCTTACCTCTCGATTGCTTTTAAACTAACCCATGTTCCCTTCGTTTGTTTTGTAGAGGCCGAATCGTATCCGGGCTTTATGGCATGGGACGAAGAGGTGGTACAATGCCCTGGGGCAGGAGGAGAGGAGTTTGGTGGATGGAGCGGGCTTCCGTTCCTTTTTTCTGATCGAGCCATTCCACGTCCACCGTCCATATGTGGAGGCTTTGGCGGAGAGATGGGATCCGGAGAGTTGCACGTTCATCCTCCCTACCGGTGCTGTCATGCCGACGCTCGAGGACGTCTATCGGATCACCGGCCTTCCGGTTCTGGGGGAGGCAGTGATTGCGGCCACCCTAGCTGACTACAGGGGGCTTTTTCGAGAGTTGATCGGGGAATGGGAGTTCGTGGAGCGGGAGCGGACGCTGAACCGGATCCCTTTGGGGCGGCTTTCGGGGCAGTATGGCCTCGGTTCCTTTACAGAGCGCCAGAAGGGCGAAGCTACAGCTAGCTTCAAGAGGAGGCGGGCGATGGTCGAGGCGAGAGAGGCGGCCGCGTGCCCACAGAGGGCACGGAGGGAGTTGAGAGCGTTCTTCCTCTACTTCTTTGGCCGGGTCCTCTTTTCGACGGCCTCTGATAAGGTTTCTTCGCACTCCCTTCTGCTGATGAGGGACCTGGAAGGCATGGGGCGCTATGCTTGGGGAGCGGCGATGCTCGCCCATCTCTTTGCGGAGCTCTCGAAGAAGGTCAAGAGGGCCGGGGGAAAGAACCTTAGTGGCTTTGCGCCATTTCTTCAGGTACGTGTAAGTGAGCGGTAAATGTTTTTTCTTTGGCTTTAGCTCTCTTTGATCATGACGATTCCCCTCTTGTTTTGCTAGATCTTTGGGTACGAGCATTTCTCCATTGATCGCCCGACTTTGGCTCCGTTCGATCATGCCCTCCCTTGGGCCATGAGATGGGAACCCCGGGGATCTTCCCGCTTGCACCGCCTCGCCCAATTCCGAGAGGCCTTCCGCGTCTTGTCGGAGGAAGAGGTATGAGTTTTCTTTGAATTTCTTTGGCTTGTACTTGGTTTTCTTTTTGACTAAGCGCTCTTCCTATCTTTCGATGCTTTTTTAGATGACGTGGAGGCCTTACTCGGAGGAGGTTCCCGAGGCCCTGGCGCGAGACATCTGGCTGATCTACTTCAATGAGGTCGTGTTCCATGCGATCAGCCGGGTCGTCCGCCAGCTTGGGTACCATCAGTGGGTGCCCGATCCTCTTCCGCGGCGCCCTTCGATTCCGGTGGCCGGGATTCCTCGGGACACGAATCTCCCGAGGAATTACGCGACGTATGTGGCGGGATGGATGAGTCGAGGCGTCTTGGTGGAGCGTCGTCCTGAGGTGACTTCGAGTGACGAATACCTAGCTTGGTATCGTCGGGAGTATGCGGATATCCTCGGGACGATGGAGGAGGAGATCCCGGACGCTTATGTAAGTTAAAAAAATCCCTTTTTTCTTTCCTCGTTCTTTCTCTTGCTTGAGCATCTTCTGAATGGTATTTCTTTTTTGTAGGTTGAGTTGAATGAGATGGAGAAGAGGCTCAAGACCGCCAATGAGCACCCCCAAGCGCGGGCCAGGCAGATAGAGGCGTTGCGGGCACAGAGAGGACGCTTGCAGGACCAGGTCCGGGTCCTCGAGGCTCAGGTGGATGCTCTGTCGAGAGCGAGGGCCGATGGCGCTTCTTCTTCTTCCGCTCCTCCTCCTTCCGTGGTGTCCGAGCAGAGCTCGAACTGACGAGGGAATTGGATGTGGCCCGAATGAGTTGATGGCCACAAGGATGGAGTTGGGCCAGGCAAGGGGCAGGGCTTCTCGGGCTGAGGAGGAGGTGGACCGGCTGAGGTCCATGGTGGCCTTGAGAGAGGAAGGGTTCATTACCCTAGGCCGTGAGAGGGACTCCCTCCAGATGAGGGTGTCGGAGTTGGAAGCTTCGGCGGGCGTTCCTAGAGGTTTGATGGGAGACTTAGTCCGTTCTCTGCAGGCGGCCGGGGATAGGGACCGAGAGGCGGTCAGGGCGTCGGAGGCGAGGGCGCGGGAGTTGGAGGAGAGGTTGAGGGCCGCTGAGGATCGGGCCAGAGGGACAGAGAGTCGCCTCCGACAGAGATTGGAAAGGAGAGACAGAGACATGCAGCAGGTCCGTCTCTGGGAGGCCACTATGAGGGGGAAATTGGTTGGAGGGGGCTCTATGACCGAGGCGGACCTTGATCTTCTTCCACTTGAGCCTGACCATTCTCTCTCAGCTTCCTTGGCTACCGGGGCCACCTTCAGCCGTGCCTCTCGTCCATCGGTGTCTCGGAGTCGTGGGATATACGCGAGGGCCGCGTCTTCGGTTCGAGAGACTCCTGCTGCTCCCGATGTTCCAGAGGTTCAGTCTTCTCCTCATCCGCCGCTCCCTTCTCAGCCAAGTCAGGACGTTCCTCCTACTCAGCCTCCAGCGGATGACGATACGCCGAGGTATAGCTTTTGTGTCTTGGTTTTAAGTAGAAGAATAGTATATATGCGATGAATTCATGCTTTTCTTCTTTTGTTTTGACTCAGGTGAATATTTCGATGATGCATAGCTCAAGACTTCGAAGTTTGGAGCGTTTTTGAAAAAAAGATTCCTTTTTTATGCCTCTCTTAGGTTTAGAAAAACAGTCTATGTTTGTGGTTTTGGTGGGACAATTTAATCATTCTCCTTTATATGCATGTGTTAGAGTAGTTTAGCATGGATGGTTCATGGATATGTATGTTTGTGTAGATGAATCTTGGTTTATAGGTTTGATTCATGGATGGACATATGATTTTGAGATATGGTTGTTTTTCGAAGTGTATTTATATTGGTTTTATGAATGTATATGCGTATGAAATGTGTGTATGCAATTTTTGGAATGAAATGTTCTTAACAGGTATTGGAGACACGAAGATTTGATTAAAATAGGACTGACAGCACTGGAATAGGTGCAGGCAGGGGGCGGCTAGTGTGAACTAGCCGCCCAGTGAGGGGCGGCTAGTTGTGTTTAGCCGCCCCCTGCCTGGGGCATCCTTACCTGGAACAAAGGGCAGGGGCGGCTAGTATAAACTAGCCGCCCAGTGAGGGGCGGCTAGTCGAGCTTAGCCGCCCCCTGCCTGGGGCAGTTTGGTCCTGCTGCTCCTGTCTGCTGCTGCCGCTGAAAGTTTTGCGACCGTTCTAACCTTCAGTACCTATAAAAACATTCTTTCCATGGACCAAGTATTAAATCTGTCCAGATTGTGCCCCTGCACTGACTTTCGAGCCCTTCTTGCTTGAATTGTCAAGGGCTACAATCCATCTTAAGGCGGAATGGAAATATAAATGCGAGAAAGTAAAGTGTGGAGACCAGGCTTTAGTGCTCAAGGAAGGGATTCCAAGTGCGTGAGTGAAGAAGAACTTATGTGTAGGAGGTGGGGACAATTTCTTCTCACGCATGTGCGGAAGGGCATGAGGTGAGTGGGGACAATTCTCACATGAGTGGGGATAATTTTAAATTTCATGGGGACAATTCTCATATGAGTGGGGATAATTCTAATATTCGGGGGGGGGGGGTTAACTTTAATGTTTCAAGAAAATCAGATGCCAAGGTGTTTTTGGAAAAGGAAAATGCAAGCTTATGCGTAAGTATAAGTGGCATAAGGGGGCATTTTAGTTCTTCAATGACTTTTTTAGGTGAGAGGGCAATGTTCTTGATTTTCATAAGTAAAAGACACCATCAAGTCCCCGTGGAGGAGCCCTTGTGGTCACTCATGTCCAAACCAGGATTGTATTTGAGAGGTATAAGCCTTAGGCGTTGATTTTCCTAGGTTCATGGTTTTCAAATGCTTAATCGTATTATTCTAAACATGCTGAAAAATCCATGAATGTACCAAGAGTCAAGTCAAATAAGCTTCCTTTGGATAGGCAAGTTTCTAAGTGAACTCGTGTGAGCGTGTGTGTAGGTGTAAACCTGGACGTGATCTACCCTTGGTCAAAATTTCGCTTTTCCCGGTGGACATAGCTCAATTTTGAACCCCCATTGCAAAAAAAATAAAAGGGGAGAGGGTGAATGAGGTAAGAGTAATATCTTCCTTTCGGGCAATATTTTAGAATTGTCCCAGTCTAGCACATGTCTTACTTCCTAGGTCCCTCTGGCTTTCTTCTTTTTACCACTTCTTTATTTTTGGGTGGAAAGGTACAGTCCGTTGTTTGGATCTGTACTGGTATAGCCGTTGTTTAGCGTATACCGTGCGTAAAGGCGTGAAAGCCTGCTAAATAGAGAGTTTAACCCGTTCACTTGGGTGTTTGGCCTCTCCTTGCCTGATTTTCTCTTTTTTTTTTTTTTTTTTTTTTGTTTTGTTTGATTTGGGGGGGGGGGCTCTTCTGTTTTTCACCCCGATTCTTTTCATGCTTCCCCTCTAGAAGTGTTTATATAGTGCCAGAGCCAGTTTTTGGGACATATGCTAGGTCCGGGTAACTCCTCATTTTGACCTAGGGTTAATACGAGCGGGGCGGAAATAAGGGACATTTTGCTTTGGGGAGTTTTTAAATTGTCCCAGTCTACGGGGTAGGCAATTTTTCTTCTATCAGGCAAATCTAGTCCAGTTATACGTGTGTGAAGGGAATGACATGATTTGGCGGAAACGTGTTCAAATAGATACGAGTTTATCTTTGAGAGTCTTACAATTCTATCATCAAGTACTAAACGCTGGAAATCGCAGGAAGGAAGAATAATAGTTCTTAAGTATTGAAAGCTTTTCATGCATGGAATTTCTTCAGATAAAGTGCATTCCACGAACCTGGAACCTCGACTCCTTCGGCATCTACCAGGCGGTAGGCATTCCCGGAATAGGCATGGGTGATCACATAGGGTCCCTCCCATGTGGGTTGCAGCTTTCCTCTCGGGTGAGGCTGTCTTGATGGCATGATTTGCTTAAGTACTAATTCCCCGATTTCGAATTTTCTTTTTATCACCTTCTTTTCAAATGCCCTTGCCACCCTTCTTTGGTAGGCCTGGGCATGGTCTGCCGCTCTTAATCTCTTCTCGTCCAGTAGTTCGAGGCGTAGTAGGAGTGCCTCCCTCTTTTCCTCAATTTGGAGATCTTCTTCTAGTACTATTCTTAAGGATGGGACGAGGATTTCGTAAGGTACTACTGCTTCGGTCCCAAATGTGAGTGAATAGGGGGTTTGACCAGTGGGCGTTCTAATGGAGGTTCGGTATGCCCAGAGGGCGTCTACCAGTTTATCAGGCCAATCGGTAGCCTTGTGGGTTTCTACTGTTTTCTTTATAATTTTGAGTAAGGTTTTGTTGGTGGCCTCTGCTTGTCCGTTCCCCTGTGGGTAGTATGGCGTGGAATGATGAAGTTCTATATGATGTTTATTGCATAGGTCTTGGAATTCTTGGGAGATGAACTGGGGGCCATTGTCAGTTATGATTACTTTGGGGGTGCCGAACCGTGCCAGGATGTGAGTGCGGACAAAACGAGATAGGGTAGAGCTTTTAATTACTACATAGGACTCGGCCTCAGCCCATTTGGTAAAATATTCTGTGGCGGTGAGGATGAAGGCTTTTTGGGTGGTGTTTTCTATAGTGTCCCGGAATGGTCCTATTATGTCTAATGCCCACATGGAGAAGGGCCATGGTGAAGTCATGGGATGTAAAGAAGATGCTGGTGCGTGTATTTTGTTGGCATGGGTTTGACATTGGATACAACGCTTAACGTATTTGTTACAGTCTCCTTCGAGCGTGGGCCAATAGTAGCCCATTCTTAGTACCTTCTTTGCTAGCATCTGGGCGTTGACGTGCCCTCCGCATACTCCGGAGTGAGCTTCTTCTACAATGGTGTATGCTTCTTCGTCGTCCAGGCATCTGAGTAGTTCTCCGTTGAAAGAGGCTCGGAAGAGTATACCCCCTCGGAGGCAGTACTTGATGCTATCCTTTTAACTATTTTCTGGTCGTCGTTGGTAGCATAGCTTGGGAATGAAGCGTCTCTAAGGTAGTTTTTAATATCAAAGTACCATGGGTTTCCGTCGTCTATATTTCCTAGTTCAATAGTTAGGATTTCCGCGGTACCAACATTTTTGTTGGCCTGGTTCGTTTTTAGGAGACTTTGAGTTTTAGGGTCACTGAGTTCGGTGGCAGGTGTTTCCAGTCTCTGAATAGTGACTGTTTCAGATGTCCTAGATAAGGGAAGGCGAGTGATGAGGCTAGGGAGGCTAGAGAATCTGCAAGAATATTGCCAGTCCGGGGTGTGAAAATGTGAGTAACCTCACGGAATTGTTTTAACAGGACTATGGCTAGTTCTCTGTATGGCTTCAGCTTTGGGTCTCTAGTCTGATATTTTTTAAGAGTTTGGCGGATTACTAAGAGGGAGTCTCCAATGATGTCTAAATTTTTAGCTCCTAAGGCTAGGGCTGCCTTCAAACCTGCTATCAGGGCCTCGTATTCAGCAATATTGTTGGTGGCTCTGAACGTAAGCTGAAACGCTTGTGGGATAATGACGCCTTCGGGAGAGATTAGTGCTATCCCTATTCCCTTTCCCTTTTGGTTGACTGCTCCGTCGAAGTATAGCGTCCATGTCTCTCTACTTTTCTCTTCAATAAGCGCAAATATTTCTTCGTCCGGGAAGTCCGTTTTTACTGGTTCGTAATCGGGGAGGGTAGTTGAGCGAGGTGATCAGCGATGGCTTGTCCTTTGACGGATTTTTGAGTGGCGTACGTGACGTCAAACTCGTTTAACTGTACTTGCCATCGGGCTAAGCGTCCCGTCAATATGGCTTTCTCGAATAAGAACCTTACTGGGTCTATTTTGGCAAAGTATTTGACTTTGTGGGCGAGAAAGTAATGTCGTAATTTTTGGGAAGCCCATACTAATGCTAGACAAGTTTTTTCTGTAGGAGGGTAGGCTTTTTCGTATTCAATCAGGGTTTTACTCAAGTAGTAAATGGCCTTTTCCTTTCTTCCCATGTCGTCGTGTTGTGCAAGTACCGCACCAATGGCTTCTTTAGTTGCAGCTATATAGAGGAGTAGGGGGCGCCCGGGTACCGGGGCCGAAAGTACTGGGGGTTTAAGAAGGTACTCTTTTAAATTATCAAAGGCCTTTTGGCATTCACTATCCCAATTAAACCGGACTCCCCCTTTTAGTAGTTTGTAAAAGGGGCGACATCGTTCAGCATGTTGAGAAATAAATCTCCTAATAAACTGCAACCTTCCTATAAGCCCTCTTAGTTCTTTTAGGTTCTTGGGTGGGGGCATTTGGGCGATGGCTTTTGCCTTGGTCGGGTCTATTTCTATCCCCCGTTTACTTACCATGAATCCCAAAAGTTTTCCCGAGGAGACACCGAAACGACATTTCTTTGGGTTCATTTTAAGTGAATATTCCCTGCATCTCTGCAGTACTTGCCTAAGTATTTCTGCGTGTCCTATTCGAGTTCTAGATTTAACCAAGATGTCATCCACATATACTTCTACTAGCTTGTGCATCATATCATGGAATATTGAGGTCATTGCCCTTTGATAGGTTGCCCCTGCATTTTTGAGCCCGAAAGGCATCACTATGTAGCAGTAGGTTCCCCAGGGTGTGGTGAAGGAGGTCTTTTCTTGGTCTTTTTCTGCCAGCCGGATCTGGTTGTATCCAGAAAAGCCATCCATGAACGAGAGCATCTCATATCCTGCAGTGTTGTCGACAAGGAGGTCGATGTGTGGGAGTGGGAAGTCATCTTTCGGGCACGCTCGGTTGAGGTCCCTGAAGTCGATGCATATTCGGATCTTTCCATCTTTTTTTGACACTGGAACGATATTTGCTATCCACTTTGGGTATAAGACCACCCGGATAAATTTAGCCTGGTGGAGTTTGTCCACCTCATCCTTGATTTTTAGAGCCACTTCGGGATGGAGGCGCCTCAGCTTTTGTTTGACTGGTTTTGCGTTTGGTTCTAAGATTAACTGATGTTCGACTAACGAGGTATCGAGCCCAGGCATGTCTTTGTAAGACCATGCAAAGACGTCTTTGTACTCGTGTAATATTTTAATTAGTCTCTCTCGTTCATCGTGATTTAGTTCTGCGCTAATCGAAATGATTTTGGGGTCAGTCTTTGTCCCTAGGTTTAGCTCTTCTATCTTCTCATCTGCTTCCTCTGTCTTTTCATCGAACCTTTGAAGGCTCTGCTTGAATTCCTTAGACAGGTCTTCTCTTTCTTTATCGTCCTCATCACAGATTTCGAAGACTCCTAGACCGTCATCTGGGTTTTCTATGTTATCTAGGTCTGGTTCTTCTACAACCGCTATTGATTCAAATTTCTCTAAACCTAGTATGGCCCTGCTATATCCTTCCAAGTTGCTAATGATCTGGTCAGGTACTTGGCTCCTAGTGGGTTTTACCGTTTTGGACGAGGTACTAGGGTTGGGGTTTTTGGCTTGACTGGCGAGACGCTGTAGTTCGTTCAGGAGATCAGAGTCGTCACTGAAGGGGTGCCATGCTGGAGTGAAGTCATCTTTGTCGAACAGGGATCCTAGGGTTCTGGTTTCCATTTTTTTTTTTTTTTTTTTTGAACAGAAAAGACACTTATTATTTACAACCTACTGGATTGGTGGAAGTGCTTCAGCCGACTTTCCTCCAGCAGCTGGCGCTCCTTTGTTGCGATGCTTGAGCACTGCGAGAAAAGGAGGCTGGGTCAGCTGGAGTTTTGTCGTCTGGTGGCGAGTGTGGATTCAGGTGTTTATCAGGGAGTGGGAACAGCCATTCTAGGGAGCCAGAGAGATAGTCTAGCTCGCTTTCCCGGGTAGGGTCTAGGGGGCGGGGGCATATGGTTTCTTCGGCGGGTTCTATGATTATTTCCCTTACGAAATGTTCGTACAACTTCCAATTATATTTTCCCTCTAATTTAGATTTGTGTTTGGGTGAGCCGATCCCCCTCTTGTCTAGCCATGCCTGGGAGGTCGATGGGGTCCAGGATCCCATTTTTGTGTCCCAGAGTTTCCCCAGGAAGGTAACCCATGGTCCCCATTATATGCCAGCCAGGATTTTCAAACCTAGGGTGGCTTGTCTTTGAGGTAACGGGGGGAGTGTTCCGGGGATTTAGCCAATTGGCCGGGAAATCTAAGATGTGGATGGTGGTTTCCATGGGTTTTGAGCTACTGGTTTTTATGGCGGTGGTTTCATTATCGGCGAACCTTGGCTTAGGTTCTCTGATCGCATCCCCTTGTATTTTGATTATCCGACCTCCCAAGGGAAATTTCAAGCACTGGTGCAGGGGAGAGGAGACCCCCTTTATGGACGCTAGCCATTTACGTCCTAGGATCATATTATAATCTGAATCCATTTCTAGGACATAAGCTTTAGTGCTAGTTTCCAGCGGCCCCACTTTTAATCGGAAGTCCTTGAAGCCTAGAACTGGACGAGCCGTTTTGTCATAGGCAAATATACGGGTGTCCGTTTCAAAGAGTGTGGTTATGCGCCCATCGATGTGCTCGAAGGTTTGTAATGACATGAGGTTTACTCCTGCCCCGGTGTCAATTAGAACTTTATCCACCGAGTGTCCTTCGAGGTTGATTGTTATACATAGGGTTGAGGTGTTGACGACTTTATCATGAACTTCTTCCTTAGGTCTAAAGGTGATGACGGGCCCTAGTCCTGCGGTGGCTAGAGCTATTGGTATGCCTAGGGTAGAGATTTGCGGGTCGACTTGAGTTCTTTCTAGGAACGTTCTTAGAGCCTGCTGGTGGTGTTCTGAGGTTTCGATTAGCTCCAAAATGGAAATTTCGCGGGGATTTTTCAGAGTTGGTCTAGGATGTCGATCCTATCCCCGGCGCGGGGCTCCTCAGTTTCGGTTTCAGGCAGGGGTGTCTATAAGAGGGTACAGTGTTGAAGATTCTGCCTGCTCTAGTAGTATGATGGTTTAGTGCGTCAATGGTGGTTCGGGGGCTTGTGTTATTGGGCGCAGGCTTCTGTTGATTTGTAAGGGGGATATTGGTTGGTCTTTTTTGGGGGGAAAGAGTCTTGTGGGTTTGGGGAGAATAGGGAGGGGGTTGGTAGGATGGGGGAAGAGGCTGGTAAGATTATGCCACCTGGAACGATTCTGGGTGACTCTTCATGGTCAGCGACTTCTATGGTGTAGACGCTTTCATAGCTCAGGTTTTCTGGTTCTTCCAAGGGAGCCTTCGTAGCTGGCCTTGGGTTTTGGATTGTGGTTTCTACGGGGTTATGGGTTTCTGGGACCTTCTTGACTTCTAGTGATCTCGTAACTGGGTTGTTGTTGAGTCCCCTAATGGTGGCCCAGTCTAAGCGTCTTCTTCGTCAAGGGTGTAGACAATGTCTCTAAACAAGGAGCATTGCTCGATGGTGTGGCCGTGATGCCGATGATACTGACAAAAACGGGTTGGGTCAGCACCGATAGGTGAAGGTCTAGCCGTGGGTAAGGAAATGCTATTGACCTTTAATAAGGCTCTGAGGATGTTCCCTAGGGTTTCCGGGAGGGGGGAACAGCTATCTCTTCTGTTTGACCATCTTGGGCCGTAGGAAGGGGAAGGTGTAGCCTTATCATGGGGGCCGTACGCGGGTTCTCTAAGGGTTATACCTTGCGTTCTTGGGGGATAGGATAAGAGGATCTCCTGTTTTGGTCCTGGTTATGGATTGAGGGGGCCTGAATTGGGGAATCATGGGTTGTGAGTTTTGTCGTATTGGCACGGGGACGGGTACTGATCGAGGGGTAAAATGTTGATTCGCTTGCCGAGGCGGTGCATATCCGGATGAACCGGGCGTGTACTGTCTCGGAGCTGTTCCTCGGTCAGGAACTCGCGCTCCGTTCGGGTAGAGTGCCGATACTTGGCTAATGATCCCCTCTACCGTGGGGGTTTGTGCCTTACGAGGCGGTTGTCCAACCCTATGGCTGATAGGTGGGGACTGGGTTTGGACTGCTGGGGCTGCACAACGGGAAATCCTGTTGTGGCGGTCAATCAGAAGTTGATACGTAGTGCAGTCTCCGTACGAAAGGCTCGTACAGAGCTCTGGACTCAGGCTCTGTAACATCATGTCAATTTCTTGACATTTTGTGAGTTGCAGACCGGTTCGGTGGACAAGGGTGCGCCACCGAGACACGTATTGTTCGAATTCCTCCCTAGGCCTCATTCTCTCTACGGTTAAATCTGAAATAGAGGGGGTCCTAATCCTCTGGTAACCGTAGCGGCCCAAGAATTTCTCGCTTACAGCCGAGAAATTCGACAAGTGATCTACAGGGAGGGTGGAGAACCATTGTAGTGCTTCTCCTTCCAATGATTTCTGGAAGAGGAAGACTAGTAGAGGTTGATTATCTAGAAACGGGCGTGCGTCTAGATAAAAGGCAGTTAAATGAATGTCTGGGTCTCCACGACCGTTGTACCGGCGGAATTTGGGGATTTTGAATCCCTCCGGTAGGTGGACTGACGGGATTTGTCTCAGGTTATGTAGAGACATGTGTTTGGGGGCCGAGGGACCAGTCTCGGAGAGAATTCTCCGGATGGTATCGTCCAGTGTTTCTCCCCGGGAGGGCTGCCTAGCGGTCCCGGGTTTGGGGTGGTCTGGTAGGGGCCTGGGGTGGAAACGGCTGGGAACATTGGATTCGCGGGGGAAAGGGGGGTGAACGAAAAGACGCTCGGGTTGACCGAGTGACTGGGTGTGAATGGGGTTTTGGGAATGGATTTAGGGGTTTCGACAGGGGTTTCCTGTCTCTAGGTCTTGGTATGACGGTAGTCAGCGAGGTCATGAAACATGTCCTCTACCGTTTGATACCCTAGACTAGCCATCCTTTCCTTTAGATGGGTCAGGAACTGTGTGGCCTGACCCTCTTGGTGATTCCTTTCCTCTAATATCTCCTCTTCTATGTGGGATTCCATGACGTAGAGTGGGGGGATGAATGCAGATTGAAAGCAGTAAATAAAGCAGTAAAGGATTGCGCAGCTGTGTGCGACTTACGAAAGCAGTAAAGGATTGCGCAGCTGTGTGCGACTTACGAAAGCAGTAAAGGATTGCGCAGCTGTGTGCGGCTTACAAAGCAATAAAGGATGTTATAATGCACAGTAGAAGAGGATTTAATTCAAGGAGTGAGAAACTCTAACCTTCCTAGAGGGTTGATAGCATTTTAGTCAAGCTTGTAAAAGGGGGCAGAAGAGGGTTACCTTTTGTTGTTTTTCACGAGGGAGGTCCCACCGTGATCGCCAGATTTTGTCGGTGTTGAAAAATCCGCGTGTGTGGGGGTTCTTCGGGGATTCGGATCGGATGCGTGCCCTGGCGGGCTCGGTCGGATCGTCTTCCCGGAAGGGGTGAGGGTGTCGTTCCTGGTTGAGGCGCCCGACAGCGGCTCAAGAGGATTCAAGGGGTTTTGTGATCGCCACCTGCTTTTTCTAAAAACAGGAAAGGGTTTGGGTCGGATTTGATCGCCTACGTGGGGAGTTTGTGGGGTCTCCGCTCTGAGACACGAATATACCGTACACAGAGGTGAAAAA
Organism: Acorus calamus; assembly: GCA_030737845.1. Classification (NCBI taxonomy): domain Eukaryota; kingdom Viridiplantae; phylum Streptophyta; class Magnoliopsida; order Acorales; family Acoraceae; genus Acorus; species Acorus calamus. Next base: position 15,094,146 of record CM060865.1, on the reverse strand, counting down.
CAGGTAATCCTATTCTGCTTCCGGGGCTTGACTAAAGGAGTCTTGGGACAAAGGGAGTGTGGGTGGGGTGTGAGTGTGGGGCGGCTAGTGGGTTTGAGCCGTCTGGATTGGGGCGGCTAGGTAGGGTTAGCCGTCTAGGGTCTGGGGAATTTGGGCAGGGCTTTGGTAGGAAAAAGGTGGGGTCTTGGGCAGAGGCTAAGCTACTTCCTGGTAGCCGCTACTTCCTGATAGCCGACCCTATCATTACCTGCCAAACGTCCCATCTCTGACAAGCGGTGGCTTGGGTTGGCTACTTAGTTTGATCCGGCCAAGAGAGGGCGGCTAAAGGTCATGACCCGCCGCAATGATCAGCATTTAATATTGCTTTATGTCCCATCAAGGGACTGGTCCAAAGTCGGCCAGGGGGCGGTTAGGGGAGCAGCGTAAACTAGCCGCCCAGTAAGGGGCGGCTAGTTAAGGCTAGCCGCCCCTTTCCAGGGACTTAGGTTTTTAGGGTTTTGGGTTTTAGGGTAGGTTTAGGTTTAGGTTCGGGCTAGGGTTTGGTTTAGGGTTAGGGTTTGGGCTAGGGTTTGGTTTAGGGTTAGGGTTTGGGCTAGGGTTTGGTTTAGGGTTAGGGTTTGGTCAAGGTTTAGGTTTAGGGTTTGGTCAAGGTTTAGGGTTAGGATTTGGGCTAGGGTTTGGTTTAGGGTTAGGGTTTGGTCAAGTTTTAGGGTTTCCGGTTTAGTTTTAGGTCAAGGCTAGGGTTAGGGTTTCTGGTCTTACCGAACCCTTGGTTCTCTATTGGTGTCCACTTGTGGGATATTTCCGTGTGTTACTTGAAGTATTTCTGTCTCTCTGGACAGTCAAAATTGGGGTATCTACAGCCAGGACCCTGCATCCACCAAGCAATCTTACGGAGCCTAACTCGATCACCTTCCTCCCCCATGAAGTCGCAAAAGCCGGAGCACGCTCCGCACCCCTCGCAATCACTGCCATACTCGGAGGGAGGGAATTTCGGCACATTCTCATCGATACGGGAGCGGAAACTAACGTTCTTACATATTCCGCCTACCAAAAGCTAGAAGGCAGGGTTCCTAGATTGGAGCCCTCAGACGAATACATTTATGCCTTCGACAGCACGCGCAAGAACGCTTGCGGACTAGTCACGCTCCCAGTAAAGATCGGCCCGGTCTCCACCATCGTCAACTGCATGGTAATGAACATTCAATCACCCCACCCTCTGATTGTTGGGAGGGCATGGCCAACAGCATCGAAGCCGTCTCATCCACCCGACACCAATGTCTCCGCTTCCCGTACCGCGGGGAAGTGGTATCCATATGGGGAGAAGCACGCTTTAACGAGACACGGGCCCGGAATTGAGGGTCTATGCCATGCGCATCCGGCTAGAGGTGCTTGCATGTTGGCAGCCAGGCTCCACCAACGAAGAACTGCTCCATCAAGGAAGACCCTTGAAGAGGCTTAGGGAAGAAGAGTTTGGGAATAGGGGACCCCCACCGGACATCAGCCAGCCGCCCAAGAGAAGCCAACTCGAGGAAACAATACGAATCCAAGAACCAGGTACCGATCCCCCCGGGTGAGCTTTCAACATCCTGTATATATTTGTTTACAGCCTTTAAAAAAAAACCAAATTAAAAATATTTGTTTACCAGCTTTCGCTTTCAACATCCTGTACATATTTGTTTATAGCTTTTTCAAATCAAAAGATCAAAATATTTGTTTACCAACTTTCATTTTCATCACCCTATACATATTTGTTTACCTGCCTTCCTAAAAGAAACCAAAATCCAAAAAAATACACATGCTAATCAGCTCTCATTCCCCAACTCTGAACATAATTGTTTCCAACTTTATTTCCACTCTTTTTCCAAAAAAAAAAATGTTTTCTAAAAACATGTTTTCCACACTCTCCTTCAAAACAAAAGCTTTACAAAACTGTATTTTCATACTTCCAAACAAAATAAAGCACTTCCCCAAACTTTCTTTACTTGTTTACCAAACAACGAAAATATTTACAAAATACATTTCCACTCTTCTTCAAAACGAAAATGTTTTCCAAATCTACGCTTCCACACTCTTCTTCAAAACAAAATGTTTTACGAAGCCGTGATTCCATGGTTTCCACCGAAAACGCTTTACGAACTGTCTTTCCATGCTTTCCTTCTAAAAACAAAATCGTTTTCCAAACCCTATCTCCATTCTTTTTCCAAAAAAACATATCTATTCGCCAACGCAGGCCCCTTTTTCAAAACCATAAGTATGCATCTGTCTTCACACTTTCAAAAACATAAAATATCAAAATATATGCCAAAAGAGGGAACTACTAGACGAGAAAAGATTAAGAGCGGAAGACCATGCCCAGGCCTACCAAAGAAGGGTGGCAAGGGCATTTGAAAAGAAGGTAATAAAAAAAAATTTGAAATCGGGGAGTTAGTACTTAACCAAATCATGCCATCAAGACAGCCCCACCCAATAGGGAAGTTGCAATCCACATGGGAGGGACCCTATGTGATTACCCATGCCTATTCCGGGAATGCCTACCGCTTGGTAGATGCCGAAGGAGTCGAGATTTCAGGTTCGTGGAATGCACTTTATCTAAAGAATTTCATGCATGAATAACTTTCAATACTTGAGAAATATTATTCTTTCTTCCTGCAATTTCCAGCGTTTAGTACTTGATGATAGAATTATAAGACTCTCAAAGATAAACTCGTATCTATTTGAACACATCTCCGCCAAATCATGCCACTTTATTCACACACGTATAACTGGACTAGATTTACCAGATAGAAGAGAAATTGCCTACCCCGTAGACTGGGACAATTTAAACCCCAAAGCAAACCTCCCTTATTTCCGCCCCACTCGTATTAACCCTAGGTCAAAATGAGGAGTTACCCGGACCTGGCATGTGTCCTAAAAACTGGCTCTGGCACTATACAAACACTTCTAGAGGGGAAGCATGAAAAGAATCGAGGTGAAAAACAGAAGAGCCCCCCCTCAAATAAAAAAAATCAGACAATGAGAGGACAACAAAAGAAAAATAACACCCAAGTGAATGGGTTAAACTCTCTATTTTAGCAGGCTTTCACGCCTTTACGCACAAGTATATGCCAGACAAACGGCTATACTAGTACAGGGTCCAAATAACGGACTGTACTTTCCACCCAAAATAAAGAAGTGATAAAAAGAAGAAAGCCAGAGGGACCTAGAAAGTAGGACATATGCTAGACTGGGACAATTCTAAAATAATTGCCCGAAAGGAAGATATTTCTCTTACCCCATTCTCCCCCCCCCCTTTTATTTTCGCAATGGGATTCAAAATTGAACTATGTCTACCGGGAAAGGCCAAATTTCAACCAAAGGTAGATTATTTCCAGGTTTACAACTACACACACTCACATGAGTTCACTTAGAAACTTGCCTATCCAAAGGAAGAAAGCTTATTTAACTTGACTCCTGGTACACTCATAGATCTTCCAGCATGTTTAGAATAATACGATCAAGCATTTAAGAACCATGAACCTAAAAAAAACCGACACCTAAAGCCTATGCCTTTCAAATACAACCCTGGTTCGCACATAGGTGACCACAAGGGCTTCTCCACAGGGACTTGATGGTATCTTTTACTTAAGAAAGTCGAGAACATTGCCCTCTAACATAAAAGAAAACCGTTGAAGAATTAAAATGCCCACTTATGCCACTCATACTTACGCATAAGTTCGCATTTTCCTTTTCCAAAACACCTAGGCATCCGATTTTCTTGAAATGCTAAAATTGACCCCCCGTACCAATGATAAGATTACCCCCACCTACACCCATTCTACGCCCTTCCGCACATGCTTGAGAAGAAATTGTCCCACTTACACACATACCTAAGAGTTTTCTTCGCTCACGCACTTGGAATCCCTCCCTTGCATACTAAAGCATGGTTCCCCGCACTTTACTTTCTCGCATTATCTTTTCATTTACAATTCAAGCAAGGAGGGCTCAAAAATCAGTGCAGGGGCACAATCCGGACAGATTTAACACTTGGTCCATGGAAAGGATGTTTTTATAGGTCTTGAAAGTCGAAACGGTCACAAAAGCTTTCAGTAGCAGCAGGCAGGAGCAGCAAAACCAGAAGAATTGTCCCAGGCAAGGGGCGGCTAAACCCAACTAGCCGCCCTAGCTTTGGTTTCAGGTAAGCATGTCCCAGGAAGGGGACGACTAAACCTAACTAGCCGCCCCCTACCTGCTGCCCAAAAAAACCTACTGTTAGTCCCATCTTTTCAACTCTTCAACTCCTTTGGTACCTATAGAAAACATTCTCCCCTGAAACCCGTGCACACACATTTCATACATTCATCCGCACATAAAAATAATATAACTACGAATCAAATAACAACCGAAACGAAAATCATACACCAAACCATACACCCATTCATCCTTTCATCCACCCATACAACCTTATAAAAAACTATTCCACATACACGACCAAACTGAAACCAATAAACCAAGTTTAAAACAGCCATGTTTGTTCATAAACCAAAGAAAGAAAGGGAAAATTGTTCACAAAAAGAAAGGTAAACCTACTTAAAACTAAAATCAAAATGAAATAAAGATCCATCAGACGCTCCCATCAAAGTCATGAGCTGCATGCCGTTGAAATGATCACCTGAGTCAAAAGGAAAAGAAGAAAAGCATGAATTCCTTGCATATATACCATTCTTCTACCTAAAACCAAGACGCAAAGAAGCTATACCTCGGCGTATCGTCACCCGCTGGAGGCTGAATAGGAGGAACATCCTGGCTTGGCTGAGAAGGGAGCGGCGGCTGAGGAGAGGACTGAACCTTTGGAGCATCAGGAGCAGTAGGAGTCTCTCGAACTGAGGATGCAGCCCTAGCATATATCCCATGACTCCGAGACGTCGAAGGACGAGAAGCACGGCTGAAGGTGGCCCCAGTAGCCAAGGAAGCCGAGAAAGAATGGTCAGGCTCAAGCGGAAGAAGGTCAAGGTCCGCCTCGGTCATGGAGCCCCCTCCAACCAATTTCCCCCTCATAGTCGCCTCCCAGAGATGGACTTGCTGCATATCTCTTTCTCTCCTCTTCAATCTCTGTCGGAGGCGACTCTCTGTCCCTCTAGCCCGATCCTCGACAGCCCTCAATCTCTCCTCCAACTCCCGTGCCCTCGCCTCTGATGCCCTGAGCGCCTCTCGATCCCTGTCCCCGGCCGCCTGGAGAGAGTGAACCAAGTCTCCCATCAAACCTCCAGGAACACCCGCCGAAGCCTCCAACTCTGACACCCTCATCTGGAGGGAATCCCTCTCGCGGCTTAGGGTGATGAACCCCTCCTCTCTCGAAGCCATCATGGACCTCAGCCGGTCCGTCTCCTCCTCAGCCCGGGAAGCCCTACCCCTCGCCTGGCCCAGCTCCATCCATGTGGCCGTCAGTTCGCTCCGGGCCTCATCTAGCACCCTCGTCAGCTCGAGCTCTCGCTCGGAAACCATGGAAGGAGGAGGCGCGGAAGAAGAAGAAGCACCATTGGCTCTCACTCTCGACAGAGCATCCACCTGAGCCTCGAGGGCCCGGACCTGGTCCTGCAAGCGTCTTCGTTGTACCCGCAACGCCTCTATCTGCCTGGTCCCACGCTTGAAGGTGCTCATTGGCGGTCTTAAGTTTCTTCTCCATCTCATTCAACTCAACCTGCACAAGAGAAACACTATTCAGATAATATTCAAGCAAAGGAGAACGGGGAAGAAGAGAAGGGTTTTTCAACTTACGTAAGCGTCCGGGATCTCCTCCTCCATCGTCCCGAGGATACCCACGTACTCCTGACGATACCAAACCAGGTATTCGTCACTCAAAACCACCTCAGGACGATGCTCCACCAAGACGCCTCGGCCCATCCATCCCGCCACATACGTAGCGTAATTCCTCGAGAGGTTCGTGTCCCAAGGAATCCCAGCCACCAGAATCGAGGGGCGCCGCGGTAGAGGATCGGGCACCCACTGATGATACCCAAGCTGGCAGAAGACCCGGTTGATCGCGTGAAACACGACCTCATTAAAGTAGATCAACCAGACGTCTCGCGCCACGGCCTCGGGAACCTCCTCCGAGTAAGGCCTCCACGTCATCTAAAAATATCAAAAGATAGGAAGAACGCTTAGTCAAAAGAAAACCAAATACAATCCAAAGAAATTCGAAGAAAACTTATACCTCTTCCTCCGATAAGATGCGGAAGGCCTCTCGGAATTGGGTGAGGCGGTACAAGCGAGAGGATCCCCGGGGTTCCCATCTCATAGCCCAAGGGAGGGCATGATCAAACGGCGCCAGGGTCAGGCGATCGATGGCAAAGTGCTCGTATCCGAAGATCTAGCAAAGCAAGAGAAAAATTATCATGATCAAAATAAGCTATCCCACCATGATTACCTTATACACCAAGCATGCTTATTAAAAATACACATATACGACCTGCTCATACCACCAAAACACATGCACATACTCCAAAATAAAATAATAATAATAAGGCTAAAACTAGAAGGTTAGGAACATACCACGGCCCATGTGGACCCAGGAGCGCCCACCTCGGCCTCGTCGGGATCGTTCATCCCGTCGTCATCCCCCTCCTCTTCATCCTCCTCAAACACGACCTCCTCGCCCTCAGCCTCAACACCAACACCGGCCTCTGCAGCCCCGATGCCCTTACCCTCGGCCTCCCCAGCCTCATCCCTAACCTCTCCTGTGCCCTCCACTCTCCCCGCGCCGGAGATAAACTCCGCAAAAGCCCCCATAGCCCTACTTTCTTTCTCCTCAGCCCTGGCCTCTATGGCCTCCCTGTCCAACATCCCAACAAGGGCATCCAATGACGCCTTCACATCTTCACTAACTCCCTCGGCCCCCACTCCCTCGGTTGCACCCTCAACCGATCCCCTGACCCCCAAAACCACCTCCTCGACCACCGCCGGTCGATCCCTACGCCTCCTCTTGCGTGTATATCCTATCATACTACTCCAAAACTCCAGGGCAGCCCCCAAAGGCAAATCCCCAACATCACCCGCGCCGATGTCCACCGGCAGCACCTCCATCACACCCATAACTTCTCCCACGGCCTCTACCTCCGGCCTATCACTGTCCGATGATGACGAGCTCGGGCTACGCTCTCCACGAGCCACCCGTGGTCGTTTCCCCCTTGAAGTAATTGCCTTCGACCTCGTCACCTTTCTTGGATTGAAAAGAAAAAGGAGAACCCAAAACTAGGGTTTTAAAATCAAGAGAGAAGGACGGATCTAGATCGAAATAGAGGAAGAAAGGGCAAAGGAATCAAGGTTTCACTGTTTAAAACGAAGGAGTAATGGAGGGAGAGAAACCGTTTTGAAACGTATGGAGAGAGGATCTTTTCGGTTATAAGGGACCCAGTTATGGGGCGGCTACCCGCGAGTAGCCGCCCCCTCTCGGGCGGCTAGTTACCACTAGCTGCCCCTCCTAGTTTTCTACTTTCACTCGAAACCCCTTTCCAATATCTTTTCAGCCCCAAATTCCAAGGTTTTCCATACCAAACAGCCATGTATTGGCTTATTTTCAGACACTACTTGATCAAACACGACTTTCCCAAAGTTTTGCTGCACTTTCAGTACCATTCACATTCGAATTTATTAAGTTCTGATTCTTTTCCAGAGTTCTTATCCTTCGGATGATCCAATTCACCAAATCAACTTTTACTTGCTTTTTGTCGGTGATATCCCCTCCTTGCTGAGTTTTCCCAAGCCTGGGAACGGTAGGCACGAGGAAACTGACGCTGGGCTGCTCCGCGCACGATAGCTAAGAACCCCGACGGGGGTTGGATCACTCACCATTTACTTTTTCCCACCTTCCACCTGGATCATCCTTTCGGTTAAAAATTCTAAGTCAAGACCTATCCTTTGACGGTCTAAATCAACTCCCCGAATAGTACTGTTTGTGCTGGCATAACTTCTTGAAGATCTGGCTGGCCAAAATAGGGGTCTCTTTCCTTATCATCGGTCGAAGTCTTTCCTGCTTCGCACAAAGACTCCGTCCGATGAGGGACAATTGTAGATACCCCAATTTTGACCATCCAGAAAGACAGAAATACTTCAAGTAACACCCGGAAATATCCCACATTTGAACATCTAGTAGAGAACCAAAGTTCAAGAAATCGGAAACCCTAACCCTAGCCCTAACCTAAACCGGAAACCCAAACCCTAGCCCTAACCTAAACCGGAAACCATAACCCTAGCCCTAAGATAAACCGGAAACCCTAACCCTAGCCCTAACCTAAACCGGAAACCCTAACTCTAACCCTAAACCTTACCCTAAACCCAGACCCTGGCCCAAACCAGAACCCCACCTAAGAAAAACTCTAAAACCCAAAAAAACCTGAGTCCCTAGCAAGGGGCGGCTAGACATAAGTAGCCTCCCCATACCAGGCGGCTAGTTAGCACTAGCCGCCCCCTGGCCGACCTTGAAACCACTTCCCTGGATGGGACATAAAGCAGCATTAAATGCTGATCATTGCGGCGGGTCATGACCTTTAGCCGCCCTATCTTGGCTGGATCAACCCAAGTAACCGACCCAAGCCACCGCTTGTCAGAGATGGGACGTTTGGCAGGTCATGATAGGGGCGGCTACCTACCCCATCCTGGGCGGCTAGTTATAACTAGCCGCCCTTCACCTGGTCCTGACAGAAGAACCAGAGAATTAATGAGGGGTCTAATCACATACACTATTAGCCAAGCCACTCCATTACCCCCTGGATATTCCCCTGCCTCTCTTTTACTATAAATAGAGGGGTTCCCAAGCCTAAATCCATAATCCATCAATTCACATCCACCAAATCCCAACCTACTTGATATCCATTCCCTTCCCCCACTAGAAATCCCAAGAGAGAGAAAGAGAGCCCCCTTTTGTGAGAGAAAAATCCATTCCCTACACAAAAACACCCTCTCATTCCACCCTCCAGAAACCCAGGCTAAACCTGGCTTAGCCTCTGTCCAAGACCAAACCCATTTCCTACCGAAGTTCTACCCAAACTAGACCAGGCCCCGGACGGCTAAACCCTAGTAGCCGCCCCATACCCGACGGCTGGATCACACTAGCCGCCCCCATCCACCCCCCATTTTGCACCCCTATGTCCCAAGACTCCTTTAGTCAAGCCCTGGAAGCATAATAGAATACCTTTTTTTCACCTCTATGTACGGTATATCCGTGTCTCAGAGCGGAGACCCCACAAACTCCCCACGTATGCGATCAAATCCAACCCAACTTTTTCCTGCTTTGAGAAAAAGCAGGTGGCGATCACACAAACCCTGGAATCCTCTTGAGCCGCTGTTGGGTGCCTCAACCAGGAACGACACCTCACCCTTCCAAGAAGACAATCTGACCGAGCCCGCCAGGGCACGCATCCGATCCGAATCCCCGAAGAACCCCCACACACGCACGCACCCGCGCACCGCCGGATCCTTTCCGACACACCGACATCGGAGATTCCGACGCACCGACAAGGACGTACTTCTGGTGATTAGGAATGATTGGCTCGGTGAAGAAGTCATTGATGGCCTAGGGTTGATGTTCGCCCATAGAGAGCGTATACATAACCCTGTGGACAGGACGAAGTTTGTGAAGTCCACTTTCAACATGCGTATATCCTTTTTTTTCTTACAGTTGGTTTGTCCTAGATGATTTTCTAACGTAGATATGTTTTAAGCACAATACGTGATTAGACTTGGGACGGACGAGGCCCTAAAATTTCTAGAAGAGCAGTGCTTCAAGCCAGATGAACTTGGAGGGGTGGGAAAGATTGTGTTTCCTCTATTGCAGGACGATCATTTGCTACTGCTGGTCCTGGACAGGGTGAAACATACATATGATGTATTCAACTCCACCCACAAATCCAAGCACTACACGTATGCCAAACAAGTGGTACGTGTTGCACTTAACTTTCAAATTCATGAATATTAATACATACTGTTGTCTGAATTCCATGTTAACTGGATTTTGCAGGTGGGCTTGTTGAAGAGTTTCCTAAAGGATACATCAGCATTCAAGGTGATCGAGAATCATTGGTGTCCAACCCAAAAAGGTGGGCAAGATTGTGGCGTCTTTGTCTCACATTGGATTGACTGTGTGTTCCAACGACACAAATTCTACCTTTCCAGTGAGCAAAACGTGGACTTCCTACGGGCTAAAATCACCGCTTCTTTTTTATTTGGCGAACTTGTTTGATATGGTTATGTTTATTGTATAAACATGTGTGCTGGGTTGGTGATGTATATAAACAATTTTGATACAATTTTCAATGAATGTGTAGTATCTAAACAGTATTTGTTTTTTACGGTTATCTAATATGAATGTGATTTTTGAGTTTTTTGTTATTCTTACATGGTGATGTTAATATATATAGTTACGTTCGATTAGGATAAGCTATGTTAGGTTTATCATTCTTATACTGAAAATATAAGCAGTGTGATAGGCAACTATGTTCTCCAAAGACCATGTTAGATTACTATCTGAACATCTTGTATATCCTATATAGTCGCGCCATTTGACAAAAGTACACGCTATGTTAGATTAGTGTATGCTATGTTTAATCTGTATATGCGATTTTAATGAAGTATACTGTAGATACCCCAATTTTGACCGTCCAGAAAGACAGAAATACTTCAAGTAACACACGGAAATATCCCACAGTTGGACATCCAATAGAGAACCAAAGGTTCGGTAAACCGGAAACCCTAAACCCTAGCCTTGACCTAAACCTAAACCGGAAACCCTAACCCTAACCTAAACCTAAACCTAAAACCTAAATCGGAAACCCTAACTCTAAAAACCCAAAACCCTAGAACCCCAAGTCCCTGTAAAGGGGCGGCTAGCCCTAACTAGGCGCCCCATACCAGGCGGCTAGTTTACACTAGCCGCCCCACTGACCGCCCTCTGGCCGACTTTGGACTAGTCCCCTGGATGGGACATAAAGCAGCATTAAATGCTGATCATTGCGGCGGGTCATGACCTTTAGCCGCCCCCTCTCGGCCGGATCAATCCAAGTAACCGACCCAAGCCACCGCTTGTCAGAGATGGGACGTTTGGCAGGTCATGATAGGGGCGGCTACCAGGAAGTAGCCGCCCCATCCTGGGCGGCTAGTTAGCACTAGCCGCCCTTCACCTGGTCTCTGACAGAAGAACTAGAGAATTAATGAGAGGTCCAATCGAAGCCAACCCACTCCATTACCCTCGGGACATTTCCCTGCCTCTCTTTTACTATAAATAGAGGGGTCCCAAGCCCAAATAGAACACCTTCAATCACCAATCCACCATCCTCACTTGTTCAAACCCTTCCACCACTAGAAATCCCAAGAGAGAGAGAGAGAGAGAGCCCCTTTTGTGAGAGAAATACCCATTTCCCTACATAAAATACCCTCTCATCCCACCCTCTAGAAACCCGGGCTAAACCTAGCTTAGCCTCTGTCCAAAACCAAACCCATTTCCTACCGAAGTTCTGCCCAAACCAACCCAGACCCTGGACGGCTAAACCTAGCTAGCCACCCCCTGGCCGACGGCTAAACACAACTAGCCGCCCCCCTATCCACACCCCTTTGTCCCAAGACTCCTTTAGTCAAGCCCCGGAAGCAGAATAGGATCCTGTTTTTCACCTCTGCGTACGGTATATCCGTGTCTCAGAGCGGAGACCCCACAAACTCCCCCACGTAGGCGACCAAAACCAAACCCAACCTTTTCCTGCTTTTAGAAAAAGTAGGTGGCGATCACACAAACCCCTGAATCCTCTTGAGACGCTATCGGGCGCCTCAACCAGGAACGACACCCCTCACCCTTCCGAGAAGACGATCCGACTGAGCCCGCCAGGGCACGCATCCGATCCGAATCCCCGAAGAACCCCCACACACGCACGCGCTCACCGCGCACCCCGCCGAGATCCGCTCCGACACACCGACATCGGAGGCCTTCCCGACGATACCGACAAATCTGGCAATCACGGTGGGACCTCCCTCGTGAAAAACAATAAAAGGTAATCCTCTTCTGCCCCCTTTTACAAGCTTGACTAGAATGCTATCAACCCTTTAAGAAGGTTAGAGTTTTCAACCCCTCAAATCAGTTCCTCCTCTAATTCACATCACAGCATCATTTACCGCTTTGTAAGCCGCACACAGCTGCGCAATCCTTTACTGCTTTGTAAGCCGAACACAGCTGCGCAATCCTTTACTGCTTTGTAAGCCGCACACCGTTGCACAATCCTTTACTGCTTTGTAAGCCGCACACCGCTGCACAACCCTTTACCGCTTTATTTACTGCTTTATATCTGCATTTGTTCCCTTAAATCATTTCACACACATCATGGAATCCCGCATAGAGGAGGAGATACTAGAGGAAAGAACCCACCAAGAGGGTCAGGCCACGCAATTCCTAACCCATCTAGAGGAAAGGATGGCCAGTCTAGGAAACCAATCTGTAGAGGACAAGTTTCATGACCTCGCCGACTACCGCCAGGTCAAAACCCTAAGACAGGAGGTCCCTGTCGAAACCCCTAAGGCCATTCCCAAAACCCCATTCACGCCCAGTCACTCGGTCAACCCGAGCGTCTTTTCATTCACCCCCCTTTCCCCCGCGAATCTAATATTCCCAGCCGTTTCCACCCCAGGCCCCTACCAAGCCACCCCAAACCCGGGACCGCTAGGCAGCCCTCCCCAAGGAGAAACACTGGATGATACCATCTGGAGAATTCTCTCCGAGACTGGTCCCTCAGCCCTCAAACACATGTCTCTACATAACCTGAGACAAATCCCGTCAGTCCACCTACCGGAGGGGTTCAAAATCCCCAAATTTCACCGGTATAACGGTCCTGGAGACCCAGACATCCATTTAACTGCCTTTTATCTGGACGCACGCCCGTTTCTAGATAATCAACCTCTGCTAGTCTTTCTCTTCCAAAAATCATTGGAAGGAGAAGCGCTACAATGGTTCTCCACCCTCCCTGTAGATCACTTGTCGAATTTCTCGGCTGTAAGCGAGAAATTCTAGGGCCGCTACGGTTATCTGAGGATTAGAACCCCCTCTATTTCGGATTTAACCGTAGAGAGAATGAGGCCTAGGGAGGAATTCGAACAATATGTGTCTCGGTGGCGCACACTTGTCCACCGGACCGGCCTGCAACTCACAGAATGTCAAGAAATTGACATGATGTTACAGAGCCTGAGTCCAGAACTTCGTACGAGCCTTTCGTATGGAGACTGTACTACGTATCAGCTTCTGATTGACCGCCACAACAGGATTTCCCGTTGTGCAGCCCCAGTAGTCCAAACCCAGTCCCCACCTATCAGCCATAGGGTTGGACAACCGCCTCGCAAGGCACAAACCCCACGGTAGAGGGGATTATTACACAAGTATCGGCACTCTACCCGAACGGAGCACGAGTTCCTGATCGAGGAACGGCTCCAAGACAGTACACGTCCGGTTCATCCGGGTATGCACCGCCTCGGCCAATCAACCAGAACTTCACTACTCGATCAGTACCCGTCCCCGTGCCGACAACAAAACCCGATAATCCAAAGTTCCCCGGTCCAAAACCCTGTAATCTCAAGTCAAGGCCAGCCTAGGACCCCTTTCTATTCCAGCTTCTTAAGAAGTCAGAACCTAAGTCCTAGGCAGCCCTTCCAAAATACTTATAATGAGGTCTCCCCTCCGACATCCTACGATCAAAGACGAATGGGAAAGAAAGACTCTTACCCTCCCCTCCCAGAAACACTAACTAGAATTTTTAGGGTACTAATGGACATGAATAGTATCTCCCTCCCAGCTGCTAAACCTCCACTCCCCCGGGCCAGCAGGCTGCGTTATTGTCAATACCACCAACAACATGGTCATACCGTAGAACAGTGCATTGTTTTTCAGGATTTTATCTATGATTTAAATGGTGACAGGCGCCTTGATTGGGCCATGATCAAAAGCCACTTAAACCAGGGCAATTCTCGAGCCTCCAAGCCACTTGGCATTTTTACTGACCCATTGCCAAGTCACAACCAAGCATCCACATCTGGAGCCCACATAGTAAACATGGTCAGAAGAGGGAGACAACCATCACCACAACCAAGCAGTTCAGAAGATGTCACTGACGACAGTCTGTCCGAAGAATCCGAGGAGGAAGAGCAGAACGAGCCCTTCCAGCTGAACCTCGACAATCATGACCTTGCCATACTCTATGGCGAAAAAGAAGATGCAGTTCTCGCCCTTCCCGCAGTCATCAACATCGAGTCCGACGAAAGCGGACTAGAAAACCCGGGAGGAGACGAAGAAGAAGAGCCATTTGAGGAGATCCCCGAAGGAGCTAGCGAAGGACCCGAAGGAGGGGAATGTACGTCGGATGATCTGCATCCAGACGACAACGGGCCTCCAAGAGTACCAACACTGTCGACGGCCCCCACCGTCCAATGACCATTTCGTTCACTAACCAAGACCTCCCGGATCCCAGACTGCGAGTCTACCCCCTACACATCCGCGGACGACTTCAAATGTTGTGGCTAAACAACATCTTCGTGGATCCAGGGTTAGGAATGAACATAATGACGTGCTCCATCTACCAAAAGATACCCGGACTAGGCCGTCCTCCCGTCCAACCTGCCCACCATACTATTCAAGCTTTCAACCATACCGGGAAGACTCTCCGCGGCCCTGGAACATTCGAGCTGTCCGTCGGCCCTCTTATCTATGAAGTAGTCTGCTTCATGGCCGACATCGACACAAGGTACCCATTGATGTTGGGGCGACCATGGTTAGACAGCATCCAAGCTATTTGTTCCCCCCGGCACCAATGCCTTCGACTGCCCTTCTTGAGTCATATTTTGACAATCTAGGGAGAGGCGCGCCTCCAGTACGAGAATGAGAACAACTGGGCGATACATAATATGTTCACACTAGCCCTGCGACCGGGGAACGAGGATGAAGGTGATAGCCCACCTGGGTCCCCTTATAACAACAACTATCCCTCAGGAGAAACGGCCAGGACCCTGCTTCCACCAAGCAATCTTACGGAGCCCAACTCGATCACCTTCCTCCCCCATGAAGTCGCCAAAGCCGGAGCACGCTTCGCACCTCTCGCAATCACTGCTGTACTCGGAGGGAGGGAATTCCGGTACATTTTCATCGACACAGGAGCGAAAACTAACGTTCTTACATATTTCGCCTACCAGAAGCTAGAAGGCAGGGTCCCAAGATTGGAGCCCTCGAACGAATACATCTACGCCTTCGACAGCACGCGCAAGAACGCTTGCGGACTGGTCACGCTCCCGCTAAAGATCGGCCCGGTCTCCACCATCGTTAACTGCATGGTGATGAACATTCAATCGCCCCACCCTCTGATTGTTGGGAGGACATGGCTCAACAGCATCGAAGCTGTCTCATCCACCCGACACCAATGTCTTCGCTTCCCGTACCGCGGGAAAGTAATATCCATATGGGGAGAAGCACGCTTTAACGAGACACGGGCCCGGAATTGGAGCGTCTGTGCCATGCGCATCCGGCTAGAGGTGCTCGCATGTTGGAAGCCAGGCTCCACCGACGAAGAACTACTCCATCAAGGAAGGCCCTTAAAGAGACTCAGGGAAGAAGAGTTCGGGAATAGGGGGCCCCCACCGGACATCAGCCGGCCGACCAAGCAAAGCCGACTCGAGGAAGCAATGCGAATCCAAGAACCAAGTATCGATCCCCTCGGGTAAGCTTTCATCACACCCTGTACATATTTGTTTATAGCTTTTTCTAAAAATCCAAAATCGAAAAATATTTGTTTATCAGCCCTCGCTTTCACACCCTGTACATATTTGTTTATAGGTTTTTCTAAAAATCCAAAATCAAAAAATATTTGTTTACTAGCTTTCGCTTTCACGCCCTATATGTATTTGTTTACCTGCTTTCCTAAAAGAAACCAAAATCCAAAAAATACATGCCGATCAGCTTTCATTCCCCAACTCTGAACATACTTGTTTCCAGCTTTATTTCCACTCTTCTTTAAAAACAAAAAAATGTTTTTACAAACATGTTTTCCACGCTCCTCTTCAAAACAAAAGTTTCTTTTTACGAAACCATATTTCCATGCTTCCAAAGAAATTTTTCCAAACTTTCTTTACTTGTTTACCAAAACAACGAAAATATTTACAAAGCTGCGTTTCCAACGAAAACATTTTCTGAATCTGTGCTTCCACACCTTTCTCCAAAGCAAAATATTTTACAAAACCATATCTCCATGATTTCCACCAAAAGCATTTTTTCAAACTGTCTTTCCATACTCCCCTTCTAAAAACAAAACCGTTTCCCAAACTTTATCTCCATTCCTTTTTCCAAAAAAACATATCTATTCACCAACACATGCCCCTTTTCAAAACCATAAGTATGCATCTGTCTTCACACTTTTGAAAAATATATAATACGAGAAAAGATTAAGGGCAGCAGACCATGCCCAGGCCTACCAAAGAAGGGTGGCAAGGGCATTTGAAAAGAAGGTAATAAAAAGAAAATTTGAAATCGGGGAATTAGTACTCAAGCAAATCATGCCATCAAGACAGCCACACCCAAGAGGAAAGTTGCAACCCACATGGGAGGGACCCTATGTGATCACCCATGCCTATTCCGGGAATGCCTACCGCCTGGTAGATGCCGAAGGAGTCGAGGTTCCAGGTTCGTGGAATGCACTTTATCTAAAAAAATTCCATGCATGAATAGCTTTCAATACTTAAGAACTATTATTCTTCCTTCCTGCGATTTCCAGCGTTTAGTACTTGATGATAGAATTATAAGACTCTCAAAGATAAACTCGTATCTATTTGGACACATCTCCGCCAAATCATGCCGTTTCCTTCACACACGTATAACTGGACTAGATTCACCTGAAAGAAGAGAAATTGCCTACCCCGTAGACTGGGACAATTTAAAACCCCCAAAGCAAAAACATTCCTTATTTCCGCCCTACTCGTATTAACCCTAGGTCAAAATGAGGAGTTACCTAGACCTGGCATATGTCCCAAAACTGGCTCTGGCACTATACAAACACTTCTAGAGGGGAAGCATGAAAAGAATCGTGGTGAAAAACAGAAGAGCCCCCCCCCTCAAATCAAAAAAAAAATCAGGCAATGAGAGGCCAACAAAAGAAAAATAACACCCAAGTGAACGGGTTAAACTCTCTATTTTAGCAGGCTTCCACGCCTTTACGCACGGTATACGCTAGACAACGGCTATACCAGTACACATCCAAACAACGGACTGTACTTTCCACCCAAAATAAAGAAGTGGTAAAAAGAAGAAAGCCAGAGGGACCTAGAAAGTAGGACATGTGTTAGACTGGGTCAATTCTAAAATATTGCCCGAAAGGAAGATATTTCTCTTACCCCATTCCCCCCCCCCTTTTTTATTTTTGCAATGGGATTCTAAATTGAACTACGTCAGCCGGAAAAGGTGAAATTTCGACCAAAGATGGATCATGTCCAGGTTTACAAACTACACACACTCACATGAGTTCACTTAGAAAACTTGCTTATCCAAGGGAAACTTATTTGACTCGACTCTTGGTACACTCATGAATTTTTCAGCATGTTTAGAATAATACGATTAAGCATTTGAAACCCGTGAACCTAGAAAAATCGACACCTAAGGCCTATACCATTCAAATACAATCCTAGTTTGGACATGGGTGACCACAAGGGCTCCTCCACAGAGACTTCATGGCACCTTTTACTTCAGAAAATCGAGAACACTACCCTCTCACGTAAGAAACCATTGAAGAACTAAAATGCCCCCTTATGCCAACTATACTTACGCATAAGCTTGTATTTTTCTTTTCCAAAACACTTTGGCATCCGATTTTCTTAGAAAATTGTCCCCACTCATATTAAAATTGTCCCCACTCATATGAAAATTGCCCCCCACAAATATTAAAATTGTCCCCACGCATTTCGTGCCCTTGCCGCACATGCCTGAGAAGAAATTGTCACACCTTTTACACATACTTAAAAGTTTTCTTCACTCACGCACTTGGAATCCCTTCCTTGCATACTAAAGCATGGTCTCCCGCACTTTATCTTCTCGCATTACCTTTTTTCATTTCACCTTAAGATGGATTGTAGCCCTTGACAATTCAAGCAAGAAAGAGCTCGAAAGTCAATGCAGGGGCGCAATCCGGACAGATTTAACACTTGGTCCATGGAAGGGATGTTTTTGTAGGTCTCGAAGGTTGAAACGGTCACGAAGACTTTCAGCAGCAGCAGCAGCAGCAGACAAGAGCAGCAGAACCAAATTGCCCCAGGCAGGGGGCGGCTAAACTCGACTAGGCGCCCCTCACTGGGCGGCTAGTTTACAGTAGCCGCCCCTGTCCTTTGTTTCAGGTGAGGAAGCCCCAGGCAGGGGGCGGCTAAGCACAACTAGCCGCCCCTCACTGGGCGGCTAATTCACACTAGCCGCCCCCTGCCTGCACCTATTTCAGCTGTGTCGGTCCGTATTCGATCAACTCTTCAACACTTCTTTACCTATTGAGATCAGTTCTTTCCAAAACCTGCATGTACACATTTCATACACATATTTCATACACAAAACCTGTATAAATACCATGCCAGAACAAATATATAATCAAAACCCTACACCCCTCCATGAATTAAAAGTATAAAAAACACCAAAATCACCCATCCACAAAATACTCGTCTTCAAAATAAAGGGAGCTCTTTAAACACCTAAACATCCATGCTAAAGTATTCTAAACCAGGCATATAAACGAGAAATTAAATTGTCCCACCAAAACCACAAACGTAGACTGTTTTTCTAAACCTAAGAGAGAGCAACAAAGAGGATATTTTTCCTTCAAAATGCTCCAAACTCCGAAGTCTTGAGCTATACCTCACCGAAATATCACCTAAAACCAAAAACAAAAGAAGAAAAGCATGAATTCATCGCATATATACTATTCTTCTACTTAAAACCAAGACACAAAGAAGCTATACCTCGGCGTATCGTCATCCGCTGGAGGCTGAGTAGGAGGAACGTCCTGACTTGGCTGAGAAGGGAGCGGCGGATGAGGAGAAGACTAAACCTCTGGAGCGTCAGGAGCGGCAGGAGTCTCTCGAACCGAAGACGCGGCCCTCGGATATATCCCATGACTCCGAGACACCGAATGGACGAGAGGCACGGCTGAAGGTGGCCCGGTAGCCAAGGAAGCCGAGAGAGAATGGTCAGGCTCAAGTGGAAGAAGATCGAGGTCCGCCTCGGTCATAGAACCCCCTCCAACCAATTTCCCCCTCATAGTCGCCTCCCAAAGACGGACCTGCTGCATATCTCTGTCTCTCCTCTCCAATCTCTATCGGAGGTGACTCTCTGTCCCTCTGGCCCGATCCTCGGCGGCCCTCAACCTCTCCTCCAACTCCCGCGCCCTCGCCTCCGACGCCCTGAGCGCCTCTCGTTCCCTATCCCCGGCCGCCTGGAGAGAACGAACCAAGTCCCCCATCAAACCTCCGGGAACACTTGCCGAAGCCTCCAACTCCGACACCCTCATCTGGAGGGAGTCCCTCTCACATCCTAGGGTGATGAACCCCTCCTCTCTCAAAGCCACCATGGACCTCAGCCGGTCCGTCTCCTCCTCAGCCCGAGAAGCCCTACCCCTCGCCTGGCCCAGCTCCATCCGTGTGGCCGTCAACTCGCTCCGGGCCACATCTAGCTCCCTCGTCAGTTCGAGCTCTCGCTCGGAAATCATGGAAGGAGGGGCGGAAGAAGAGGAAGCACCATCAGCCCTCGCTCTCGACAAAGCATCCACCTGAGCCTCGAGGACCCGGACCTGGTCCTGCAAGCGTCCTCTCTGAACCCGCAACGCCTCTAACTGCCTAGCTCGCGCTTGGAGGTGCTCATTGGCGGCCTTGAGCCTCTTCTCCATCTCATTCAACTCAACCTACAAAAGAAAATACCACTCAGAAAATATTCAAGCAAAAGAGAACGAAGAAGAGAAGGAGAGCTTCCAAACTTACGTAGGCATCCGAGATCGCCTCCTCCATCGTCCCGAGGATACCCGCATACTCCCGACGATACCAAGCTAGATATTCGTCACTCGAAGTCACCTCAGGACGACACTCCACCAAGACGCCTCGACCCATCCATCCTGCCACGTACGTAGCGTAATTCCTCGGGAGATTCGTGTCCCGAGGAATCCCGGCCACCGGAATCAAGGGGCGCCGCGGCAGAGGATCGGGCACCCACTGGTGATACCCAAGCTGGCGGACAACCCGGCTGATCGCATGGAACACGACCTCATTAAAGTAGATCAGCCAGACATCCCGCGACAACTCCTCAGGGACCTCCTCCTCCGTATAGGGCCTCCACGTCATCTATAAAGCATCAAAAGATAGGAAGAGCGCTTAGTCAAAAGAAAACCAAATACAAGCCAAATTAAACTCGAAGAAGAAAATTTTATACCTCTTCCTCCGTCAAGACACGGAAGGCCTCCCGGAACTGAGCGAGGCGATGCAAGCGCGAAGATCCCCGGGGTGCCCATCTCATGGCCCAAGGGAATACACGATCAAAAGGCACCAGGGTCGGGCGGTCAATCGCGAAATGCTCATACCCAAAGACCTGCCCAAACAAAGATGGGAATTATCAAAATCAAACGAGTCGAACCGGTAAAGAAAACACCCTCTACTCACACATACATGGAGAAAGGGAGCAAAACCGCCAAGGTTCTTTCCTCCAACCCTCTTGACCTTCTTCGAGAGCTCCGCAAATAGATGGGCAAGCATCGCCGCTCCCCAGGCGTATCGCCCCATGCCCTCCAGGTCCCTCATGCAAGAGAGAGTGAGAGGAAACCTTGTCAGAGGCCGTCGAGAAGAGAACTCGGCCAAAGAAGTAGAGGAAGAACGCTCTCAACTCCCTCCGTGCCCTCTGTGGGCACGCGGCCGCCTCTCTCGCCTCGATCATCGCCCGCCGCCTCTCGAAGCTAGCTGCAGCTTCGCCCTTCTGACGCTCTGTAAAGGAGCCAAGGCCGTATTGCCTCGACAACTGTCCAAGGGGGATCCGGTTCAGTGTCCTCACACGCTCCACATAGTCCCATTCCCCAATCAACTCCTGGAAAAGTGCCTTATAGTCAGCAAGGGTGGCCGCGATCACTGCCTCCCCTGACACCGGAAGGCCGGTGATGCGATAATCGTCCTCGAGGGTCGGCATGACAGCACTAGTGGGGAGGATAAACGTACATCTCTCCGGGTCCCATCTCTCCGCCAAAGCTTCCACGTATGGACGATGGACGTGGAACGGCTCGATCAAAAAGAAGGAACGGAAGCCCGCTCCATCCACCAAGCCCCTCTCCTCCTGCCCCAAGGCATCGTACCACCTCTTCGTCCCATGCCACAGAGCCCGAATACGGTTCGGTCTCTACAAAACAAACGAAGGGAACATGGGTTAGTTTAAAGGTAGTCGAGAGGTAAGAATCCAAGTCTACAAATTCATTTAGAAACCATTCTTAGCAAGATAAGCTTTCATATGCTAAAACAAAAGCATGAAAAATAGAAGACTTCACGCGTAGGCCCACCTTCAATTATTCACAAAACACGTTTCATATGACTACCTGTTATACCTTCTTATCCCACCATGGTCATTACTTGCATACCTTCTCTATTTTACCGTCTAGCATGATTATACACCTCTCACGAACCCACCCCAAGCATGTAAAGGAGCTTAGACCCGTAAATTGCATACACATACTGTCTCTTACTCCACCATGATCAAATACACATGAAAATATGTATTCTGAAAAATATATATGCATACAAAAGCCACCACATGCAAGCATGCCAAGGCGTGTCATTTCCCTACCCGTATACGACAAACATGGATGCACATATGAAAAACTGTCCCCTTCTTTTTCCAACACAAAACCCATATTCGCATGCTTATTATCCCACCGTGATCTAACTATACATGCAAGCATGCATATTAGAAACATATATCACCCACTATTACCTATTCATGCTATTAGAAACACACATATATAAATATCACATGCACACATAAATAAAAGGCTAAGACTAAAAGGTTAGGCACATACCACGGCCCGTGTGGACCCAGGAGCGTCCACCTCAGCCTCGTCAGGATCGTCCATCCCGTCGTCATCCCCCTCCTCGTCCTCCTCGAACACGGCCTCCTCAGCCTCGGCCCCAACACCAACACCGGCCTCCGCGGCCCCCATGCCCACACCCTCGGCCTCCCGGCCTCCTCCCCAATATCGGCCTCTCCAATCTCCGTGCCCGCCACACCGGAGGCTAAGCCCTCGAAAACACCCATAGCCCTTCTCTCCTCCTCTGCTGCCCCGGCCTCTATGGCCTCCCTATCCAACATCCCAATAATGGCATCCAATGATGCCCTCTCACTCTCACTTACCCCCTCGGCCTCGGCCCCTCCCTCCATCACACCCTCAACCGATCCCATGACCCCCGAAACCACCTCCTCGGCCACCACCGGTCGATCCCCACGCCTCCTCTTGCGTGTATAGCCTATCACACTCCCCCCTACCTCCGGGACAGCCCCCAAAGGCAAATCCCAGACCTCACTCGCGCCGATGTCCGCCGGCGGCACCTCTGTCGAACCCATAGCCTCCCCCACGGCCTCGACCTCCGGCCTATCGCTCTCCGATGATGAAGAGCTCGGGCTACGCTCTCCACGAGCCACCCGTGGTCGTTTCCCCTCGAAGCAATCGCCTTCGACCTCGTCATCTCCTCGGTTTGAAAAAGAAAAAGGAGAACCCAAACTAGGGTTTCGAAATCAAGAGAAAGAGAGAAGGATTGAAGTCGAAATGGAGGAAGAAAAGGCAAAGAAATCGGGGTTCTTGAGTTTGAAACTAAAGAGAAGAAGAAGAAGAGGGAGAGTAACCGTTTAAAAAAGTATGGAGAGAGAGAGAGGGTCCCTTTTCGGTTATAAGGGACCCAGTCGAGGGGCGGCTACCCACGAGTAGCCGCCCCCTCTCGGGCGGCTAGTTAGCACTAGCCGCCCATCCCAGTTTCTTTGTTTTGCTTCAAAACCCCTTTCCAAACTCTTCTCAGCCCCAAATTCCAAGGTTCTCCATACCAAACAGCCATGTATTGGTTTATTTCCAGACATTACTTGATCAAACACGACTTTCCCGAAGTTTCGCCGCACTTTCAGTAACACTCAAATTTGAATTTCTCCAGTTCTGGTTCTTTTCCAGAGTTCTTATCCTTCGGATGATCCAATTCACCCAAATCAACTTTTACTTGCTTTCTGTCGGCGATATCCCCTCCTTGCTGAGTTTTCCCAAGCACGGGAACGGTAGGCACGAGGAAACTGACGCTGGGCTGCTCCGCGCACGATAGCTAAGAACCCCGACCGCGGGTTGGATCACTCACCATTTACTTTTCCCCGCCTTCCACCTGGATCATCCTTAGGGTAAAAATTCTAAGTCAAGACCTAGCCTCTGACAGTCTAAATCAACTCCCCGAATAGTACTGTTCGTGTTGGCATGACTTCTTGAAGGTCGGGTCGGCCAAAATAGGGGTCTCTTTCCTTATCATCGGTCGAAGTCTTTCTTGTTTCGCACAAAGACTCCGTCCGATGAGGGACAATTGTAGATACCCCCATTTTGACCATCCAGAGACACAGAAATACTTCAAGTAACACACGGAAATATCCTACAGTTGGACATCCAATAGAGAACCAAAGGTTCGGTAAACCGGAAACCCTAAACCCTAGCCTTGACCTAAACCTAAACCGGAAACCCTAACCCTAACCTAAACCTAAACCTAAAACCTAAATCGGAAACCCTAACTCTAAAAACCCAAAACCCTAGAACCCCAAGTCCCTGGAAAGGGGCGGCTAGCCCTAACTAGCCGCCCCATACCAGGCGGCTAGTTTACACTAGCCGCCCCAATGACCGCCCTCTGGCCGACTTTAGACCAGTCCCCTGGATGGGACATAAAGCAGCATTAAATGCTGATCATTGCGGCGTGTCATGACCTTTAGCCGCCCTCTCTCGGCCGGATCAATCCAAGTAACCGACCCAAGCCACCGCTTGTCAGAGATGGGACGTTTGGCAGGTCATGATAGGGGCGGCTACCAGGAAGTAGTCGCCCCATCCTGGGCGGCTAGTTAGCACTAGCCGCCCTTCACCTGGTCTCTGACAGAAGAACCAGAGAATTAATGAGAGGTCCAATCGAAGCCAACCCACTCCATTACCCTCGGGATATTTACCTGCCTCTCTTTTACTATAAATAGAGGGGTCCCAAGCCCAAATAGAATAGGATACCTGTTTTTCACCTCTGTGTACGGTATATCCACGTCTCAGAGCGGAGACCCCACAAACTCCCCCACGTAGGCGACCAAAACCAAACCCAACCTTTTCCTGCTTTTAGAAAAAGCAGGTGGCGATCACACAAACCCCTGAATCCTCTTGAGACGCTATCGGGTGCCTCAACCAGGAACGACACCCCTCACCCTTCCGAGAAGACGATCCGACCGAGCCCGCCAGGGCACGCATCCGATCCGAATCCCCGAAGAACCCACACACACGCACGCGCTCCCGCGCACCCCGCCGAGATCCGCTCTGACACACCGACATCGGAGGCCTTCCCGACGGTATCGACATATACGTTGGGTTAAATGAGTATACGCTATGTTAGGATAGTATATGCAGTTTTTATAGAGTACACACTATGATTAATAGCGTACACACTAACTTTTTCATATATTGGTGTATTATTTGACGATACAGTCTGTATTCGTGTTTATCAATTTAAGAAAGCGCACATATTTTACATTTTACTACAATGGTTTACTGAGGAGCTTGGGATTCGAGCCAACGATCAAACTCGCCATCAGCATATGCATCGACAGTTGACCACGTTGATGGTGCACATTGATTGATGCTCTCCTGAGTTGACTATACGTGAACCTACGTTGGCGTAGAATCTTGCGTTGATAATACATGTTTGACATTCTTCTTTGTTTGCTACACAACGGTGGGGAAAATAATCAGCAACACAGTTTATGCTAACCTAAGAAAATATGTGCTACACGAAGTGTCTGAATAGATAATATACTTACAGTTGTTTTCTTTTTGTTGTTGCATGCAACTTCAGTCCTGGATTTCAACCTCGTCTTGCAAGGACGACCCTTGGATTGTACAACTTCAGGGGGTTGGATTTTATCAATATCCGTGGGTGTGCTACCAATTGACAAACGTTGAAGATACTTTCCAGACACGTGGGTAGCCATTTGCCTTCAGTTCGCTAAACATTGATGCAGCATACTTCTAATCATCTTTAGATGGATTTGCCATTTCCACGACCTCTTGCACGGTACGTATCCCAAAATTGTACAGTGAATCAAACAAGTCCATTTATCTGCTGGGATGATCGAGTGTGCCATAATCGGATGAAGAATGAATGCGCTTGAAATCCTTCCTCCACCGAGGGAGAATATACCTCTCTGGTATAGTTGTCACGAATTCATTTCGAAGAACGCATGGACAATATCGACAAAGTATCCCTCTAAATTCATATGAATGACAAATGCATTGTATCTCTTCGGTGCCTCGATAGAAAACAACCTCAAACTTCAAATGCATGTTCAGCCTCTTCACCATCTCAATCACCTCGTATTTGACGATGTTGTCATCCCTTGTTGATATACACCGGGCATTCAATTGGATCAATTGTTTTAGTCCTTCTTGAAAATTTTGGAATATATTAATTGTGTATATTTCACCACTGTTCTTCCATTTCCATCGATGACATAAGTTGGGGGAACCATGAAAGCACGCAAAGTCCTCTAAGGCGTCTTTCTCTTGCTTATTTTTTTAAGGCATTCTCATATTGTTGAACAAATTGACTTATTTTTGAAGTGACATAGTCATGAAAGTATGCATTCATGATCTCGCTACGTTGGGTGGTGGACATCCCCACCCAAAAGGTATCTCTAATATAAACTTGTACCCATCATTTCTGATCCTCATACAAAGAAGACAACCATGTATTTTCCTGAAGACTATATACATCCAGCACTTTATCCCCATCTCTCTTCGAATTCATTCACGGTGAGGCAATCATAAATCACATTCATAAGTTGATCTTTGAAAGATTTGTAAATATTTACCTAGATTCACAAATAGAATTTTTATAGTTTATACTATGAGGACAAGGTATATATTATGCAAAATGAGTTTATACTAAGTTAAACATGTATGTGTGGCTTTAGAAATGTATGTGCGCTTTTATAGTGGTATACGCTGTATTAAAACAGTGTACGCCTTATGATGGTTATATACAATGTGAAACATGTGTATGCTGTATGATGAATGATTTACAAATGCTGGCGAAGTATTATAAGTCGTTCAATTGATGAGTATACGTATCATGCCCAATTTTTCAGGAACTATCTTCAGGATATGCCATAGACAAAGACGGTGTCTTGCATGAGAAAACACTTTTTCAACGGCTCCCCCGATGGATTTACATTGGTCAGTGATTATCGCTTGAGGGGGGCAGTTCCCCATGCACGCCAACCAAGCCTTGAAAAGCCATACGTATGACTCTATCGTCTCATTGGCTAGGAAGCCGCAATCTAACAGAATGGAATGTCCATGGTGGTTTACACCAACAAATGGGGCAAACGGCATTATATATTTGTTTGTCAAATATGTCATGTCGAATAAGATTACATCACCAAAATATTGGTATGCAGCCCTACAACATGCATCTGCCCAAAAAACACTCTTCAAACGACAATCGCTATCCAAATCAATCCTATGAAAAAAGTTAAAATTTATTTCTTGTTGCCTGCTAAAATATTGAAGGAGTGCTTCCGCATCGCCTTCTCCAGCTCGATACGTCTTACTTTACTAAGGAAATTCTGACAATCTCTTTCTGTGAATGGAAGTTGATCATATCCCCCTCCTTCGACAACTAAGGCATCAAATGTCTTGCATGGTGGAACCCCAACAGCATCATTTATTGTCAATTGTTTCATGGCATATGCAGTCAATGTCCGATGACATTTGTGAAATCGTGAGAGCTTTGGGTCAACCTCGAGATTATGTTCAAGGACGAGTAGGTCCAGCACCCACATACCATCTCCATACGTCTTAATTTGCATTCTCGCCTTGCAGTTTGTCTTACAAACTGGTTTATGACGATGCACAAATTTCACCGGGCCGCTCTCGGTTGCCTTCTTCCTCTGCTTACTTTCCTTGGAACACGCAAATATCACTTTACTTAAATCTCCTTCGATAGTGTATTTCCTTCCTGTTTTAACAATGCCAAACCCTCCCGTTTTAA
Organism: Acorus calamus; assembly: GCA_030737845.1. Lineage (NCBI taxonomy): Eukaryota > Viridiplantae > Streptophyta > Magnoliopsida > Acorales > Acoraceae > Acorus > Acorus calamus. The sequence goes on along the minus strand of CM060865.1, from coordinate 15,066,846 downwards.
CGATGCCAAACCCACAATGGAAAGCATATTCTTTATAGAAATCGAAGGCTTCATCGATTAACTTGAATTCCTTTCCAACCTTCAGATCGGTGTCTACATTTCCCTTGTCTTCCACAATGACATGTGCATCTGTTTTATGTATTTCGTCCCCTCCGCACAAATCCATGTACTGAAAAAATATACGATCTACTTAGCATGTACTTATTTAAATTAGTATATGCTCTAACTAAATAGTATATAAAATATTAACTTAGTATATGATGTGTTAAATATGTATACGATGTGTTAAATGTGTACACACTGATATAATGTAGTATATACCGACATATTTTAGTGGATGTCTTCCCTCGATTATTTTGCCACTCTTTCGTCCTATTCAACGTAAGTGTCATTGTACACACTAAATAAATCTCATCCATAAAATACCAATTTAAAAATAAAATAACTATTTGAAATTAGTATAGCACGAACCCTTGTCGTACAAATATGAAGAAAAAAATATCAAATTACTTCACATAAAGGAAATGGTAATATTTGTAGATATTAAAAGCTATGTTCACTTGGATCACGTGAAAAATGTTACACAAAAAAAAGTTTACTTTCAGTTTTCAACTTGATATATTAATGTCAATGCTTCAAATATTGAGCATCAATGCAGCAAAAAAATGAAAACTCACTTTTGAGAAGATTCGGCACGAAAACAGGCATGATGTCCCACTGAAGCATGAGACAAAAAGTGAAATAAATGAAAAAATGAATTTTGTTTTATTTCTTTTCGTCAAAAGTGGTTTTGGAGGGAAACTAAAATTTTGTTTTAGGGGGAAAATGAAAAATCTATGCTGATGTGGCTCACGCTGACATGGAAGAGAGCTGACGTGGAGACTGCAGGACGGGCTGCAGGAGGGACTGATTGTATCAATACCCTATTTTTTTTGTTTTACACTTTGTCTGAACTTGTAGAGGTCCATCATCTATGTCAAAGTACTTCTTATGTAGTTTTTTCTTTTTTCTTTTTATGAAAGATACAAATTACTACTACTGGCCATTTAGGACTGCGTTGTGGGACTCGGCGTTGGGGGATGTAGAGACAAGTAAAGAAAAGCTTTGAAGCGCTTCAAAAAAAAAATTCCAACGTTACCATTGAGCCGAAAAGAAACTACATGAACACCCTTGATCGAATGACTCTATGTTGCATGCAATCGCTTCCATGAACAACTCACGTCTAGCAGCATCAGTCGGTAAGAACCTGTTCTTCTTCATTACTTCATTGGTATCTCAGCAGTAAGGGAAAAGAGGGCATCTGTAGGAGCCAAAAATACACACACGTCGCATTGACCCCCAATTAATCACACATTAATTGGGCTAACAATGCATTTATTTAAATTGATATTTGAATGCTCAATTAATGGACGGTTGATTTGGTCCATTAGTCACACAATAATTGGGGTGATTAATGCATCTATTTGAGTTTATATTTAAAATCAAATCAAATCTCATTAAATATTGATTGAGTTCATTAATCCATCGGATTTGTCTCCCCCAAATCAGGGAAATCCACATTGACTCACCTTCCAGTTGTCATCACAAATTAAGGTGAATCCCGTGATTTTAAAGATTGTCTGGATTCAATCTAAATCCCCAAAACCATTATAAATACAAGCAAGAAAGAGAGAAAAATAGATTCACTATATGAAATATGCCCACACACATTGAGAGATCGATCGAATAGCATAGAGAGAGAATCTGATGACAGAAAATCATGTGCATATACACTATTTTTTATTCTTCTTCTTGGATCACTGACTTGCACATCCCTCCTCGAGACGCCGATTGGATCCTCCCCTCTTTGCTGGTGGCGCGCCCATCCGGATGTCAAAATTAGGCACCTCCAAGCCCTATGTCACTTCCCATACCGGGAGGGGGGGGGGGTAAGTGAGTGTATACTCTCTTTCAGAAAATGTAAAATGGTATGCAGTATTTATTCAAAATTATGTATTTGATTTTTTTGTTAAAGTATGTCATGCGTTAAAAATATGCTTCAAGGAAAATTCAAAACATGTTTTATAATCGTACAAGTGACAGAATGAATGAAAGATGATATTTTTCTGTGTATTAAGTGCTATCTGATAAGAAATAAATTAGGGACCTATCATTGATCATTTCATCTGTATGTCATCTCAGGTTTTCAGTGTGGGGTAGGTTGTAGTCAAATTTGTATCAGTTTAAATGACAATGGCTAGAGGGAAATGTTTATAAACAGTAGCACATCTTCAGATATGATCACTGTCTTGTCATGATTCTATTCTATCAAATGTTGTTTACCATCTTGCATCAGGTATAGCTAGGTCATGTGAATTTAGTATTTTTAAGGCAGCAAAAATCGAATTCGGATCTAATCAGGAGTCTCAGGGACTAGCTTTGATCAATCATGTCAATATCAAACTGTACGGTCCATTAATCAAACTACACATCTCTTATAAATTAAACAGCACAGTCAATTGTTGAGAACATATTCACTCTCCTATTGGATACTGATGATATTTAGGAATTCATATTTTATCAAATAGCTGACTAGATCTAATAAGAGAATGGAACATATAACCAACAATTTACGTACATTTTGATTCATAAACTATGTAGTTCGATTAATTGGTTGTGTAATTCAGTACTAATAAGACTGACCGAAACCAATACTGACTAGATCCGGACTCATAAAAACCATCATAACATGTATCCTTTTGGTGGAACATCTGTTTGTTCAAAATTTATTTCTCTGTGTGAATCAAACCTTTTCTAGGAGGTGCATAACCACTATTTGTTTTAAAAATTTGCTTATGTTTTAAAATAACCATTGGATGTTAAAAGAAACCAACTATTATGAATGAATGGGACAAATTGTGTGATTCATTTCACTCATTTCACCCAAACCATCATGTCATCTCTCTTTCATATACTTTAAGTGACATCATTTATTTTATCACTTTAAGTGACATCCTTCATTTATTTTATTTCTGAAATTCATGCTACACTGAGATTAATGGTAAACAATATTATTTAGGTAAATTGTAAAGAGGCTATTGGTCAAAAGTTTTTTCTGCACATGTGATGTTGGCACATAATTATAAAAAATTTACCCCCGTTCGGATAGTGGAACTGAGTTATTCTAGATAGATAATTATGTCGTACAGATAATAAATCTATCAGAATAAGAGATTTTATGTTTGGTTATGTTTTTTTTTTATTCTCATTGGGAAAGTAAGAATAAAGGTTAAGTTGTTTGGTTCATAAAGAATAAAATATAAATAAAGTGTAAAAAAGTTGATTTGACATGTAGGTCATTTGATGTATAAGAGGTGTTGATAGGTGATTTGATGTGATAAGGTGTAAAAAGTTGATTTGACATGTGGGTCCATGAGAATAGATAAAGTGAGTATAGCTTATCCTAGGGTTTACTTAGAATTGTTATACTCTCTTATACTAGTTTAAACTGGCTTAATAATATCAAGTTATACCCTGTAAACAAACAACTAATTTCTCTATTAATTCTTATATCACCCTTATACTACCCTTATACTTGTTTATTCCGCTATCCAAACGGGCATTAGTGTTTTTGTATCATGTTTGGGTCCAGATATCATCATATTCACGTTTGTTCTTAGCCCACCATTTCCAATATAAAAGTCAGATTAATCTAACCAGTATGGTTTTTATGCATGCAAGAAGAATAACACACATCCCCCATTTGGGTCACAAGCATAAACCCACAACAAGAGGTACACAAGAGAATAAAAAAAATCGATTTGGTTTACAAAAATAAATCCTGATAGCTATATCTGGATAAGTTGGGATAAGATCAATAATTATTTCAAAAGTGCTGGAATTGCTTATCAATGCTTATTTATGCCAATAGATAAAACTATTTTTATCTGTCATTTAAAAAAAAATTACATTACCTAATACTTTCACACATATTCCAAAAATTGTCATATATATCATGTAGTGCACACATATCTTTCACACTTATTCTCAAACACACACCATTTATGCAGGATATAATTGTCATTTAAAATTCATAAACTTTTATTCATCTTTTATCCATCATTTATCATCATTTTATCAAGAGTGAATCAAACAAAAAATCACTTTTACATTTCATAATAAGAATAAATAAAAATGCAACCAAACAAAAATTTATTTATTCTATATCATAAGCTCATATTTATCTTTTATCTACCACTTATCATCACTATATATAAGGTGAACCAAACAATAAAAATATCATTTTTACGTTTCCCAATAAGAATAATAAAAAATACAACGAAAAAAAATATGCTTATTCAACATGGATTGTTATCTATCCCAATATAGATGTTAGGGGCGAATAACCCTACGTCACACCCCAAATGGGGTTTAATAGAATAAGTTTAAATAAAAAAAATAACGAAGCAAAAAAAAAAATTGATACAAATTTTCATTTATTTTTTGGTAGAAAGTGTTTTGTTATTGTTTTTGGCTTTTTTTTTGTTAATTTTAATGATATGAACAAGGGATTTTTAATTTTAAGTCCCTATAAACATACCTATCTAGGGATCAATCTCTCCCTTCTTCATATTTCTTTTTAAGTCCCCAACTTCAACCACCTATTTCGTTTTTATCCCTCCATCAAATGTCCGTACATGTACCGTTAGTTTGTGAAATGTAATTTTTATTTTTAAGTCCTTATAAACTATGTTATTTAGTGATCAGTTCCTCCCATATTCATATTTCATTTTAAGTCTCCAACTTCAAACATTTTTTCTTATTAGTCCCTGAAAAAATATATGTATAATTTTGTAAGCATAAATTGTGAAATATTGAATTAGATATTTCGAGTGTTTTTAGAATTTTAAATTTTAAAATTTAGATTCCAAAAAAAAAAATAGTAGCTTAAATATTAAATAAATAAATATAGTAGCTTGAATGTTAAATAAATAAAAATATAATTTAAATATGTTAGATTCGCACAAAATCACTAATCTTTAAATAAATAAAATTTTAAAACCATGAAAAATAAATTTTTCATTGACTGCATATAATTTTTTTAATGGCATCTAAATTTTTAAATTTGAAATTTCATATACACTCAAAATATATAATTTAATATTTCACAATTTTCAACCAAGAGAAAATCATTTAAATCAAAATTCAATAATGAAAAAATTCTTAAAGTTTGCTTATGTAATCATTCTTCTTCTGTTTATGATATCAATCCTAATTAGATAGCTAAGACTATAAGATAATGCAATCTTGAATTGGGTGAGCATATGTAGTATTGAATAACACTAAAATTGTTACTGAACACGTAAAAATGCAAATGAAATTATAATTTAGATATTTCACCAAACATTTTATATACAAGTTTGAAATATTAAAATACTTATAAAATCATATAGACATTTTATTCAGAGATTAATAAGAAAAAAACGTTTAAAATTGGGGATTTAAAACGAAATATGAAAAATGGAGGATTGATCACTAAATAACAAGTTTATAGGGGTTTAAAAATAAAAATCACATTTCAAAACTAACACTACATAGATGGGCGTTTGACGAAGGAACTAAAAACGAAATAAATGGTTAAAATTGGAGACTTAAAAGAAAATATGAAGAAGGAAGATATCGATTCCTAAATAAGCATGTTTACAGAGACTTAAAACTAAAAGACCCTATGAACAAAAGTAAAACTCGAACCCACAACCCATCAATGAAAATGTACCAAGATTATCTGATACTCAAATATCCAAAATGCAAATATAAATATAAGGCGTTCGCTCCAAAAATAATTTGCAAACTGATATATATTATAAAGTTATTATATATACTTGTGGCTGGAACCCACAACCCATCAATGAAAATGTACCAAGATTATCTGATACTCAAAAATCCAAAATGCAAATATAAATATCAAGGCGTTCGCTCCAAAAAAAATTTGCGAACTGATTTATATTATAAAGTTATATATACTTGTGGGTGTGTGTGCATATATATATATATATCATTTAAATGCAACTATATTTTTTATGTTAATCATAATCATCCAAATTCAAACAACACCAACATCCTCTTTCTATGATCTCTGAACGAACCAAGAGCTCTAAAAGTCCTGATTTTAAACTTTAGTTTTTGTGATTGCATCATTTATCATCACTAACATATGATCCGAAAATTCCAACTAGTATTTATATTTTTTATTGTTTAAACATGTAAATTTTCTAAGAAATATTCATATTAGCTCCTAATCCGTAAAAATTTAAACTTCATATATCAATATCCGTATCCGAAGGATTTATAAGCAAGATACAGATAATAAAGTATCCAATTTGTTGACAGACTTACTTTCATGTTCGTTGAGTAGTTAATTTCCCTGAACAGTTTAATGGGTCAACTCCTAATTTGTGTACTCATTATTTCAAACTGTTAAAAAAAGGAATGCACATAATAAAATCAAATAAGATTTCTAGTAACCCCCCAATTTTAAGGAAACTGTCCTTTGTATGACATGCACATTAGTACAAATCAAGCCACCTCCTCTTTGGGGCTTGATGGAATGGGTGATGTGCTACTTACGAAGTAAGAAATGACAAAAGGAAAACTTTACATGGATAAACTATTTTCTTCCTGTATTGTGGACCACATAACTTTCAAGAAAACATTGCAAGATACTAACTTACAAAATAAGGTTTCAGAATGCCTCATCAGTTCATTATGAGGGCATTTTGTTGCTGGCCGAGTAGGTCTCAAACAAGTAAGATAGAATCTTCTTGTAGTCACCTAGCTGAGTCTCAGTGTTGGGGTCGATAAGATATGGTACCTAAAGAAAACAGGATGAAACCATTGTTAAAGTGGTAATGCAAAACACACAAGGCAGAATTTATCCACTGACCCTGAATTGGACTCTATGCTTTATATTCAATGAAACATGCAGCAAACTGCTATGCGTATTTTTATTGAAACAACCTTCTATAGATTTTTAGAAAGATCTTTGGGTCACCTATTCTTGTCCTTCACCTTTTGATGAGAAAAATATAAAGATCTAAGAACCAGGTACAGATGACTAGATGAGGAAACTAATTTAGGTTTTTAGAAATAAGCATGCTAGTAGCCATGTCTCCATTTGAATTTTCTACCATCCCCCCCCCCCCCAAAAAAAAATAATGTGTTTTCTCTTCTATTATGTTCTTGGGAATTAGCGTGGACCTGTATTATGTTTTGGGAATGAGTGTGAACCATGTATTCTAAATTCTAAAGTTGAGTAAAACCAACTGGTGTGGTTCATGATTTTGATTGATTGGCAAAAATAGTACGAATTCAATTCCCAGTATTGAAGTTACTGATGAATCACCTTTCTGGAACCAGATAACTGAAGTAGAAAATCAGTTTTTGATGACCCTTCTCCCACATTATGGAGGATGTAAGGAAGCTCCAATTCACACAAGGCTTCACGAACAATCCTTGCAAACTGCAAAAAATATTATATGAAAACACTGTGATATACAGAAGACTACAAGTTCAGTAGCCTCACTGCTGAAAAATAACTCAACTTCAAACAAAGCCCATTAATCAAAGATAAAGTCGAAAAAATAAATCAGGCCAATCTAGGATGAGTAACCCATAAATGCATATAAATGTTAAATGCTGCTGTGGCAAAGGAAAATGCTTACCGGACTGTTTTCAACTGAGAACAGCTCTAATTTTTGTAAAGGAGGTTCAACTGGGGCTCTTTCCCAGAGACTCATCCCTCTGCCTGCTCTAAGAATTGTGGGCATCCATCCTGTGAACAATGTGCTGCATTCGCCATGACATATATAATATACTTGTTAGTTCCCAAACATACCATCTCATGCATATAAGTTTATCATACATGTACCAAGCACTGTATCAAATGGGCAAGTCACAATGATGATGATGGTCTGCAAAGAAGATCAGAGGTTTCTGATCAAAATCGAGTTGACCGTACATGCATGATACGTATTCAAGATTTCTACTTTGTTGTGTTTTGCAAAAAGAAATCCATAACATGAATGTAGCCTTACCATGAACAAGCTCTAGTGGTTTAACTAAGCCTTCTCGGAAGACCGTACCAAAGCCGAAACCTCATGATATAGCCTGTTTTCCTATGGTTTAGACCCACTCTCTGATCCACTGCACCAAAGATTTCTGAGATTATTCCAGCTGTAAGTTCATTATCTTTCATATCCTTATGCCCTAATAACTCTTGGCCTCCCTCTTAATGGTCCTATTATACTTGCCCTTTTGTACTGGTCCAGTCAATGGTAAAGGTGTCAATACTAGCAAGAATCATGTTGTCCTCTTCTTAAGTCCTATAGAAGCTACTACTAAGCTCTTTCTGACAGACACTTCTGTTATTGTCCTTTATATCTTTGGAAAACATTTATGAATTTCTATTTTTTGTCATGAGAAAAACCTATTTAATTCGTAATTCCAATTCTCTAATATTTAAATCTATATAATTGGCCTAATTTAATCTAGTATTTTCTATTATTTGATTGGGGATCCACTGTGCTGATGCAGGAGGCATTCAAGTAGATAACTTTGACTCCATTCAAGTTTTTTAACTTTTGATTTTTTTTTTTTTTTTTTTTTTGGGGGGGGGGGGCCTTTGCCATCTTTGCTCTACCTTTCCATTTTATTTTCTTTGTATTGGTAGAAATCTTTTCTATCTCAAACTCTTGCAGTTCCTCTATTAATATAACATGGGAATCTCCCCTCCATTCAAAAATAATCCATAAAATTGGCCCAATTGCTGTCCATGAAATGAAGTTTCCCCACACCAGTATTCATGTCTGTTGGAAACTGTTTGAATGTCACTTCAAATTGCTCAAACTTCTAGGGTGCGGTTTCAGTGCCATGCAGATGGATTGCTATGCCTGAGTAATGGGAGACATGCTTGTTCTTACATTATCAATAGTCCAAAGACTGACCACCACTTCATGTAATTTAGCTTTAGTCCTTGTAAGCCGAGTGTGAGCATAATTCATGAATGACAAATGCAGATATACGAAATATGTTTTGCTGGACCTGGATTGCAATGCTCAAATGAGAATAACCTACTGCTCCTAGGAATAGATATCTATTGTTTGGTAGGGTGACAGAGCATAAAAAATACAGCCAAAAGTGAGGACAAAATGGGACAGCCTTCTAGGACATTGGTGCTTAAGGTCTATCCTTATGTATCTTCATCCATAAATAACAAATAGCGGTTCAGGTTTAGATTTCAGTATTTGCCAAGTTTGAGATATGCAGTATGAAAAGAAAAAAAAAATTCCTAAAATGAATCCATATGCAATATCTATACTCTATCAAACCAAGCAACTATAGAAGGACTAATTATGTATGCAGAAAAAGGGTAATGCACCTTTCCAAAAGCCCAGTAGAGGGATTCTTTCCATGAGCATACTGTTGGAACAGGTATTTGACAATATCACCTATAAATGTAAAAAAACAGGTTAGTCTTTCACAGCCCTATCTGATGTGAGGTCTATCAAAGTACAAGCATATGGCCATATATTTTGCACAAACCAATATATGCAGTCCAGAGTGTTAGAATTGACTGAAGGCATGCATGCAAATGTCCCCAAAAGGAGATCTGTTAGAATGCTGTTTAGCAATCACCATAACCAAAGCCCATATCATTCATACAGGGTTAATTTCCCTTGAAATGTGTATGAATAGAGGGGTGCTACCCTCTTGGTTCGTGGTAGAAACCTCCTCAACCACAAGTCTCTTTGTAAAAATTGCTTTGTATGGTTTGGGCATTTGCTATGACTATATTTCAAGGCTAATGCCTACCATTTCGTCAAAAAAATAAAAATTCCCCTGAAATGTGTATGAATATAAAGAACTGCATAATAAATTTAACAGGCCAATGAAACTGAACATTATACTACAGCATATAGTGATTCTCTGAAGGGAGTGGTAGTTCATCTTATTTAATTGGTGGTCTTCCAAAATCATGAAAAATTAAACTACATAGGCAGCGAAATCTTAGAAATAATACTTTTAAGCTATACAAATAGAAAGGAAAAGATATTCCATCAAAATGGGACTGGTTATGCAGCCAAAACCAAAGAAAATGATAAAACTCCAAACAAAAATTAACGTAACTATAAGTGTTTGTCAACCTGACATCATCCTTCTATACACTGTGAAATTCCTAGGTGGGGCTAGTTGGTAGGGAGAAGAAAAGGGATCTACCATGAAATCTTTAACTGAGACCATTGGTGGGTAAAGGAAACCTACCTTGGCGACCACAAACTTTAAACCATGGGACTATTATGATAAGGTACGACAGCAAGTTTGATATAGCATCAATATTCATATGATGCACAAACTAAAACAGCGTCTGGTGTTTAGAAATGTGGTATGCAGTTTGCGTGTAGCTGGGGTACCGCATAGAGTATCAGGGGTCTGTGAGAGTATGTGCGATTGTGTATTTTTATTAATAAAAAAATATATGATGATTATTTTCAAACAATAGATAACAAGATAAATATGCAGATGTGATAATAATTTACAACAAAGGTCTTTGATCACAAATTAGAAAAAAATATTTGGACCATAAAAATAAGACTACATGTATAGTTGATAGTGGATAGGAAAATGAACCTATCCCAGATGTTTAGAAAAGTAGAAGTTAAGAAGAAGAAAAATGAAGGAAAGCCAAAACTTCCCCAAGTTATTAAAGCTTCTAAAGCAACTCTAACATCCAATAGAAAGCATAAATTCTACCCTTCAATAAAATAAAGGCACACCAAAGTTTTCTATTCAAGTCTTATGAGCCCTCAAGAAAAGAAAAAAAGTGCAAATTAGGCCACCTGGCCTTATGCGGTTAACACTCTAGACCGAACCACATATGCGGCCACATAGACCGCATATCTAAAGCAACAAGTACTACATCTGCCATAAGGTAAAGACGACACAAGACAATGTTAGAGCTTAGGAAAGACATTTCAGTTTACATGGGTTGTATGAAGCTCAAGTTCCTATAAAAGAAACCGATAGAGTTGACATGGGTAATGAATTCAAGATTGATGATCATTTCATTTTATATCCACTAGGAGAAAGCAGCATGCAAATCCAAGCAATGTGGTGTATAATTGTAGAGAAAATAATGCTTGCTATTGAAACTAAAGAACCATAGAGTTTGATGACTCACCACTTTCATACATAGAAATTCCGGTGTTTGGGTCAACAAGGAAAGGAAACCTGCATGGAAGATGAAAAAAGATACATCAGACAAAAGCATGAATAGATTGTGTGTGGGTGTTGGGGGGGGGGGGGGGGGGGGGGGGGGGGGGGGTGGAGGGTTTAAAAAACTGGTCTGGAAATTTAATTTACTAAATAGACCCCACTCACCACTCAGCTCAGTTAAGTTTCACCATTACTTAATTGATCAACAAAACAACATAATTTCTGGTTCACTCTTCGTCAATCATGCAATACCATGAAGTCCCATAAGACATCATCCATAGTTGTCATATTCTCTCACACATCCTTAAGCTAGTTCCATTCTAAACTTCAAAAGTCTGTACAACCCTTTCTTTCTAACACCATCAAACCTTAATTTGGTCGACCATTGGAACTGGCATGCAGATGTATAATGTTGAACATGTTGACCCAGAGAAAGTTCTCCCACTGAAATTACTCAGCCTACTCTAGCATGTTCATTTCCAAGCTTCTCCTTCATAGCTCTGCCACATTTTAACTTGTCTCCCCATACATGTTGATGTAGTACATATATAAAAATATTCTATTCGTTCTTTAAAATCAACTGAAATTCTGTAAAGCCAATAAAAAAAAAAAAAAAAAAATTAAAATAAAAGTGACAAAATATGCTGAAGAAAATAAAAATTCTTAACAACCCCAAATCTTAAATCTTAAGGCTATGATTGAATTTAACATGATTCAAAATAAAAAATAACAAAAAATATTCCGAATAACAAAAAAAATCATAATCTCACTCTTCATCACTCTCCCGGGGTTCAAATCTGTTCTCGAGTTTTGAAGTATTTGCGAATGATCTTCAACGTACCCCTTTGGAAAAAATCTAAGACATGCATCGAATACTTCAGATAAGGGTGAATAAACCTGATGAAGGATGACAAAAGGATCTTCAAATCTATATTAGCGGAGATGCACAATGACAAGGTGCTCATCTTTGGCATCAGGATACAGTATCTAATCAACTTGGCTTACTTCTCCACAACTTCATCATTCAGCATGACCTAGAAAAGTTCTATTGTTATTGGTATCATTCTTTTCCATATTGGCTTGTTCCTCTAAATCCTCAGAGATATCGGGAACAATATATGCAAATCTTCATCTTGCTCGAACATTGGTAATTATAGCTCATCATTAATTAATAGAAGTAGAGAAGAAAGAAAAACACACTGCTTGAAGCAAGAGAATAACAAGATGTTCATCCAACATTGCACATGAAGATTACATAAATATGTATGTCAACCATGTGGCAAGGTTACTTGCAAAACACTTCACATAGTCATGGATGACACATTACAATATCATCCACATATGAAAATAAGTTACTGTTCATTCAATTGGAGCATCAAGAACTCGGTGGAAGATATCTTCAGCAATATACCCTGCCTATGGCAAGTTCATTATAATAGTTTCTTGGCTATGTTTGTGAACTCCTTTAAAATACTGTGAGAATTGAGATCTCCATCAGAACCTCTTCATAGATAATAACATATCATCACATCGCTCTTTTTTTCATAGCAGAGTTATGAACCTTGTCAAATTCTCCGGGAAGGAAGGAGAAACATCTTTTATGATAAATTTCAGATTTTCTGAGATTTCTTAGGTTTTAGATATTGATTAAAAGTGCCATACATTCACTTGAATATAGAACAATTATGACAAAAATATACCTATATAACTTGAATCCTAACAATTCCAATCCTATATCTTAAGCTTATGATTCACCTAATATAAATCAAAATAAAACACTATAATAAAAAAACCTCAAATAATGAATTTTGATAACCACATTCCTCATCAAAAGTTAAATTCTCTAGTAATTATCAAGCAATCTACAATCACAGAGCATTGAGCACACCTCCGCATCATCTATATAGAACTATTCTGTTGGCCTCTGGCTTTTGAAAACATCTCTTTTGGTTGACATAAATTAAAAGTCTCTATAGTGCTTAAACCAAATATTGCACTGTTAATGAGATGGAAAACATAAGAAGAAAATTGGATATTCCCATCTATATTGCAGAACCTTGTATAATACTCCACAGTGCGCATATGTCCAACAAGAACACAGCATAAAATTGCTTACTGGTCCTTCCCACCAATGCGTCTGACTACTTCTCTATGTCAGAGCCTTTTGGGCAAGGATAAACCTGCATGATTTAATGTTTTAATTAAAATATTTGACAACAGATGGCAGTAGGTCAATATATCATCTCAACATTTCTCGGTACCCGTGGCAACTTGCCTTCATCACTTTAGTCGTGTAAGTTTTTAAAGGGAAAACAGATAACTTGATGGTGACTTAGTTGTTTATTAATTGTCAATCATTATGTAAAACAGTTCACTAACATGTGAGTACATTGGAGACAACATAGCAAGATCTTATCTCACCAATAAAACTCTTTAAGTAAAGAACTTTTAAGATCTTGAAATTGAGTTTTGGTAAATCAAAGTTCATTATGCTCTCAATATACAGATTTGACAGTTGTGTGCAAATTAATGGAGAGATTCACAGATTCATGTCAGAAAGTAAACCATGAAATCTCCAAAAATAATGCTAATAGTTCAGTCAGAAAGCTTCTGCGATCAAATTCAATGTCATGAAACGTCAGGTTTTTTAATAGCAAAGTATGAAAAAGTGAATATACGGAGAAATATCATTATTAGTCCTTAGAAAAGGAAATTGAAGGGAAGACAGGGTGCACTCCATTTGTAATTGAATTAGGTATAACTTTTTCTAAGGTATAACTAGAAAAGATAAGGTAGGGCAGGCCAAACCCACATCCGCTAGCTCCAGGATGTTGTGCAAGATTTTGTCAATGTGGGAGAGGATTCAAAAAGCAGTAGTTTTTCTTATCTTTGTTGGTCAGAGAATTAATGTCTGGTCTTAATCCTTAGATAAGGGCCAAGGTCTCTGCAACATAGTACCCAAGCTGCCACCCAGCTTTTGTTGCCCCACCATACTATGGTGGGCAATCAAATTTCAAATGGGAATGGAACAAATTCCATGACTAGCCAATGCACTTGCAACAGCTATGAATAAATATGTAGTTATGGCACATCGCCCTACTTAAAAATAAGGGGTCATATTTTCTGAAATGAAACAAGGCATCTCTTACGGTCTGTACTTCTCTATCAAAGGAGGTAGCCAGCCTACCAGTTATCTGGCCTCAAAGTCGTGATGGAGTCCTCACAATAGACACGCGTAGGAGTTTATCAGAAGCAAAGGGGATTTACCTCACCGGACTAAGTGGATCTGGCAGAAAATCCAGGCCCCAAAACACTCCCTATGTGGCTGGTTGGCTTGTCTTGGTGGAACACCAACTTTGACTCATCTTCAGAGCAAGGGATCTTTCTCAAATGCTCACTCTCCTCGTACCTTTGGTGTGGAATCTCTCAGAAGATGGGCACTAGAAAGAACTTCACCTGTTTGGTGTGACTTTATCAAATGGATGAACACAAACTTCACAGTTGGTGCTCCAATTGGCTTTCCCTACCATCTTATGGTCTATATGGAAGTGATGCCAAGGAGTCTACAAAGGCTCCTCTAACACGAGCCCGTCATCTTTCATGACATTCATATGTCAGTTAAAAACTCTTTCCAAGGAAAGAAATTCCTAGAAGAGCATACTGATCAAATCTAAAGGCTCTCCCATCAGTGGATTATCACTTTCCTTGAAAAGGAGCAGGTTCTATTAATGTCTCCTGAACATATCCTCCTGAGGGTTGGATAAATGAAAACTAGATGGGACTCTTTCTAGTAGCAGAGCACATTATGGTGCAGCAGTCAGAGCAGTTCTTGGATCTATTATTGGTCAAGGCTGCTCGAGAGCAGCAGCTAAACTCTATCAGTCTCTTAGAGCTAAAAGCATTGAAGCAGGTCAAAATCTATGTGCACAACTGGGGACCACCAAAGCATGTACTGAAACAGATTCTTCTACAGGTCCAGCATAGACTTTGGGCAGAGGGGCTCCTCCTTGGCAAGCCATCAGAACAATTAATAGCATTAATTCATGATGGTGCAGAAATCATATGAGAAGAGTTTTTACCTCAACTGAAAGGTCCAGTTCAGTCATGGCTTCCTGAACCCTCCTGCAAAATGGACATGCCTCTGAAAAAGCAATATTCAGAATATCCTTCCATACACTCAATTTAAAAAATAATTTTTTTAAGAGAAAAGTTTGACAGTAAGTTAACTGTCGTAATATCCAAAGGCACACTTACAGATGCATTATTCCGTGACATTAAATGTGATGATTCCATCTCATAGATGTTTAGATCTATCGGGCAATCATGCTAGTGCACTATGGTGCACAAGTATGAGTCTTGGCCCGGAAATGGATGTAGGATGTGGGAGAACTTTCAAATTATTGAAAAACCAAGTCACAGATTCTAAATCATTTCATATACGCATTGTTTTGTAGGTATTGCAGTGAATCCAGGTTTATGATATTATTTTCAACTTTTAAAGTTTATGGTTTACATTAATATATATAGTGCATGAAGGTACAGTGGGTTTCCATGAGGATCTAAATGGGTGGAATCAAACATGGTTCCATCAACCATGTATATCCCTACATCATAAAACCACAGCATTCTGACTTGCACTCATAAAATTACTCCACAATGCCTCAAGCTTCTACTGGTAAGTTGTATAATTCTGATGCAAGTTAATATAGCAGAATATCATTATCTTTGTATTGAACTATTGATTACTTGGATTAAAAATTCATGATGTGCAGAATTCGTGTATCGAGGAAAAAAAATCAGGCAACCAATTGGCTTGCGTGGAAGGGAAATAAAATGGATGGGTTCCAGAAACGGTTCTGGACTTCACTGTTGTTCTCATGCATATAGAGGAGATTGATATGTCTCCTTGTATGTACAGTACAAACATGTAGCCCTGTTCGGTCCTATGGTATCACAAGAAGAATAAGAAAAGAAAAGAAAGAAATTTTTATAATAAATGAAAGGACATGCTGAAATGCTAGATGTCAACCACAAATAACCAAGTCCGTGTTCACATTGTATGACTGTAGCACATGAAATCAGATTTTTAGATGGTAACATGCTTTGATGCTTTCGGTGACTAGGCAAAACGTAAGGTTAACACTTATTACATTTAGTTTCTCAATAACAAAATGGCATGTATAACATAAAGATTAATCACTGGATATTTTTCTAACACTACTTTGAAATTCCTTCTACACATAAGATAAATTTGCAGATCCAAAGAAAGGAGGTTACAAAATTCATAAAGTTGCAAGTGTAATGGAGCACTTCTGGCATCCTCTTCACTACGTGAAGTTCTGATTACAGACTTTGAACCCCATGGAAATCTTGCCAAAGAAGATAATGAAGAAGTGGATACCTGTTGATGATAGGAATAGCATGCCATGATCAAATTCTGACTCAAATGTCGGATTAGTTATCTAGTTGGCACTGACTCATCCTCTGACCATCTTTTTTTTTTTTGAATAAGATCCTCTGACCATCTTATATGAAAAGTAAAAGAATTGCAGATTCTCATTGGAAAAAAAAAAACAAAAAACAAAAAATTCAACAGACATTTGGGTGCTACTACATCAGTCATTGTTGGAGTCATTCCTGAAGTCTCCACCTTCTCCTAACCTAGTAAATGCCGTTAGGCTAGTATATACTAGGTTTAGAAAATTCGAAAGGAATGCATTTAATTCATTTGAGTATATACTTAATTTTTGGTAATCGTATGTATTCCGTAAGACAAGTATATACCTTCAAAAAAAAAATGCAAAACATATTGGGGACCGCAACATATATTGTTTATTAGCATATCCAGTGAAGCATCAAACAGATGTTAATACCACAGAAAGAAAGAAAAAAACTAAATTTCTTTGACAAGAGCCTACCTCCAAAAAGTCATTCCGTTCAACCGAAGGATCTCCTCCCTATCATCAAAACAATGAGACACCCATTAGTCATCTTATGCAAGACAAAGATAAACAAAAAAAATTATCCACTGTCCTTCCATTTAGCACATCCAACGTTCACGGACAATAGTAAATACTAATGTTTCAATACAGAATATATAGCTGTTTATACATGTGTAAAAAAGGACCCAAGTCTTCATTTTTTTATTATAAATCTATGCATACTTGTCTGTGTGTGTCAATCAAATAATCAATGATGTAATACATAAAGATCACAATTTCGATGGCACTAAGTACTGGGTGGTTCTCAAATCATCTCATTATTTGTAGAATATAAAGAAAACACAATCTGAAATAAAACAAAGGCCAAATTGAAACAGCTTAAACTGTGATGAGAGAGTGACTCACACCAAATAGCTTAAGGAGAGGACAAAGAACAGAGAGGAAACTAGTAGCAGAGCCCCCAACACTAGTACTCCCAGTGGCCAGTGTTCCCTCTTCATTGATTTGGTCCTTCTTCTCATCATGGGTTGTTGTTGTTGCATCTGTATTGGGCATTGAAGATTTTGCATGGGATCTTCTTTTAGAGGTGACCCAGATGCCATTAATTGGGAATCTTGAGGAACCATTTGAGGAATCTCTCTTGGGAGGTGGAAACTTGTGGTGGAGAGAATCTGTGAAGCGGAGGGAATGGGTGTGCGTTGGAATTGAATACATTGCTTCTCTCTCTCTCTCTCTAGAGACCAGATTATGATAAGGCAGACCCGGATTTGATTTTACATCGTAGAAATTGCTGACATACCTTGATTTCATAATAGGAAAATGTAGCAGTCCCACGAACTCATTTTCAATGAATGTAAAACACACAAAAATAAAATAAAAATAAAAATAATTATTAAAATATATATATATATAGTCCTGATATCGTGCAGACATGCGGACAAGGTGTTACATGCGGATTCGATCTCCACCATCCGATCGGTGTGGTTCTCGTGCAGATGGTCCCGATTAGAGAGAACGGGCAGAGTGAAATACCCACCGTTCGATCGGGTGGGTTAAAATCAGATGGTCGCAGATCGTTTAAACCATTTTCACTCTCTCGCAGATCCTTTAAAAACCATTTTCACTCTCTCTCCTCACTCATTCGACTAACCCTAAAAATCACAAAAAACACCTCCTCCATCACTGGCTCCTCCTCCATCACCGGTTCCTCCCTCCATCACTGACTCCTCCTCCTCATGCATCGGATCCTACCGGCACGCGCATCTAAGGCGACAGCGGCCCCTCCCTCACCGCAGCCCCTTTTCCTTTCAATCCCACGGTAATGGTAATGGTTAGATCTTTTTTTTTCTTGCAAAAACTTCTATATATGCGTTTTGTTTCAAAAATGGAACAGTGGATTCCTTTTTCTTTCAAACTTAAAATGATCAAGGTGTGGATCCCCTTTGTTGGTTGCTCACTTTTGTTGTTTTTGTGTTGTTTTTTTCATGTTTGGTTCGTTGCTTGAAACAATTTTCCAAGGCAAGAAAAAAATTGTTGGTTGCTTGCTTTTGTTGTTTTTGTTTAATAATGTTTTCCATGTTCAGTTGCTTGCTTGAAACAATGGATCCCTTTTCTTTCAAATTTTGTTTTTTTTATTTTGGCTGCTTGCTTTTCAACTTTAAATGATCATGGCTGTGGAAAAAATTTGACAGGTTGCTTGCGTTTCAACAGAGGACCCAAAAAAAAATTGACAGAGGACCAAGGCATTCCTAAATAATTTTGATTTAGGTTGTAATGTGTTGATACGGTTTTTTTATTTGTTTTTGTTTATTTGATTTTCTCTTCATGTTTTAATGGTTGTTGGTATGAAATGTTAAATATTGATGGTGTTGGTTTGAAGGGATTTGTTTAATGGAACTTTTTTTATAAATATATGTAATGTTGCAGAAGAAAGGATATCAAGATATGAATTGAATGAAAAGATTTTAACAGTTTGGCTTTGTACACATCTTGAATGACTTTTGCTGGTAGGGTTCTCACCTCTCTTCAACCAAAAGAAAAAAAAATTGTATGATAAGTCGACTAATTTTTCAATTGTTGCTATGATTAGTGTTGTTTTGAATGTGCTATTGCCTGTGAGGTTCATTTTTTCCTCAAAAGCGTAGGACTGCATAAACAGAAACAATGACCAATATATTGTATGTTCTTATATGCTTGCACAAACCATAGTCCTGGGTTTTGTTTTTTTTGAAAACATACGCTTTTATTTCGCAGTTTTGATTCAGTGCTTCTTATATGCTTGCGTAGTGAAGAAATCCTCTATGGATAGTGCATGAAAAATTTGTTTGCACCACTCTGCTTCAATGTTTTTGAAAATCTTATCCATGCCATATTCAGGAACAATTCGTATCCAATCATGTCTGAAATGGTATCATCAAGCAACAAATATTCCTCTACAAACAAGGTTTGTGAACTGAATTTCAAAAATAAAGTTTGCTATTGTCGGTGTAAAGCAGCCATAAAATGTTCTGAGTCTGATAAGAATCCAGATAAATTATATTATACTTATATGGGATTTAATGAGAGAAAATGTAAATTTTTTGAATGGGTATATCCATATAATGGTGTGGAACATACCAACAAGCAAGGGGAAGCTCTATCAAATCAAGAGGTAGGGATTTCTCCTAATCCATTTTCAAAGATGCATAGTGAACTTGTGGAATTGAAGACTGCCCAAGTTTTAATGAAGTCAGTGATGGAGGATATAAGGAGCATATTAAATCTTGTGTTTTTGTTCTTACTTGTTGTAATTTGTGCAATTTTATTTAAAACAAATGTGTAACTTTTGGACATATTGTTACCATTTTGAATGTTGGTTTGGATTATGTAATGATGTTGATTCAGATTTTGTAATGAAACTTGATGATTTAGCTTATGTAATTAATGGAATCAATTATTTAGAACAAATCGGCATCTCGGTGGTGCTTTTGAACTTGTGGAATAGCTGGAATCAATTATTTAGAACAAACAGGGGCCTTTGGTTCTGAGTGTTCACCAAGCTACCGTCTGCTGTTGTTCTTGCAAGGATAGAGAGACACAGGTTCTCATATTTAGAGTCCTGATTTTCATGGAACATTTTTTTTTGGGGTGTAAAGGCCCCTCTCAAGGATGAGGGTCAGCAAGGAAACATGTGCAAATCCTTCATGAAACAACTCCAACTATATAAATCATTGACTTTTTCTGGCAACTTCTTCATTATGTGTCAAATGCAAAATCGATGACAGGTTTGTGGTAGCATTCTTGCAATTGCAGCAGCCATAGCAGGGTCTTCATCTGTAATGATAGCCTTCGATGCACATCCCTCCATTGCATCTTGCCATTTTGTAAACAACCACACAAATGACTCAATTTTTTCATCATTCAAGATTCCACAACCAAGAGAAATGGACTGAAAATGATGATTAACTCCGGTGAATGGTGCAAAAATTAAGGAATATTGATTGGTTTCATAAGTTGTGTCAAACACAACTACATCACCAAAGTGAGCATAAACCTTCCTTGCACCCCCATCTGCCCAAAAACATTGAGTTAGCCGATTGTCTTCGTCCACCTCATATGCAAAATAAAAAGAAGGATTCATTTCAGCCTTTTCTTTTAAACAATTAAGAAACATTTGGGCATCATATTGTCTCATTTCATTCTGAACTCTTCCTTGGTAGTTTCGGATATCTCTTTCTGTACAACCAACTCTATCGTATCCTCCTGAATCCAACCCTAATATAGTCATCATTTGTGAAGGGCCAACATTTGCTTCTCGAAAGGAATCAATTCAGGATTTTTGAGCACCGGTAACCTCTCTATGGGACCTCAATAGATGTGTTTTACGAGGAGTGGATAATATATGTGCATGACCCTCAATGAAATCATGTATTTTCCATTTCCCATCTTCAATTTTCCAAAATTGTATTCTAGCCTTACACCCCACTCTTATATGTCCTCGATTTCTTATTCTGATTTGTTTATTAACATCTTTGTTTTTGAATCCTTCTTTTGCACAAACCATCTCTCTCTTAATCAATTCTTCTGTGCCCTTACGATACTTAGTAGTAGATTTTCGAACACCAAAACTTGCTACTCTAGCATAAGAGGTGTAAAATTTCTCTCCATCCTCAACTGTGTCAAAAGACATTCTAATCTTTGGTTTTACGTTATCATCTGTATCTGGAATCCAAACCCCCTCTTCCTCAAATTTCTGCTCAAAACTTTCAACAGTGTCTCCCTCATCAACACTCATCTGTTTGAAATTCAACAACCAAAAGGGTACAAATAAATTAATCATGCAAGCAAACAAGCAACTGAAATTAGATCATATATATGGGGCTCATTACTGTGCATGTGAAGAATGTTTTTGGGTCCTCTGTTACCAACTGAAACCAACCAAAAGGAAAAAAAATTTAAACAAAAACAACAAAAACGCATATATAGCCTTGGAACCGAACATGAAAAAAATTATTAAACAAAAACAAAAAAATTATTAAACAAAAAGCAAGCAACCGAACATGGAAAAAATTATTAAACAAAAACAACAAAAGCAAGCAACCAACAATTTTTTTCTTGCCTTGGAAAACTGTTTCAAGCAACCAACCAAACATGAAAAAAACAACACAAAAACAACAAAAGCAAGCAACCAACAAAGGGGATCCAATGTTTACAGTCTTGATCATTTTAAGTTTGAAAGAAAAGGGGATCCACTGTTCCATTTTTGAAACAAAATGCATATATAGAAGTTTTTGCAAGAAAAAAAAGATCCAACCATTACCATTACCGTGGGATTGAAAGGAAAAGGGGCTGCGGTGAGGGAGGGGCTGCCGTCGCCTTAGATGTGCGTGCCAGTAGGATCCGATGCAGGAGGAGGAGGGGCCGGTGATGGAGGGAGGAACCAGTGATGGAGGAGGAGCCAGTGATGGAGGAGGTGTTTTTTGTGATTTTTAGGGTTAGTCGAATGAGTGAGGAGAGAGTGAAAATGGTTTTTAAAGGATCTACGAGAGTGTAATGCCCCCGTACCCATTATCCTCTATTAAGGTATGCGATACGGTGCGTTACGTCAACCTCAAACTTTTTCAATGAAATAAATTAACATATTAATTCAAAACACATAAGTTTTTAAAACATAAACATAAACCAAATCCAGGATCACAATAATTCATTCTCAACGAATGATTACACACCAGTACTTTATTTACTAACAACTAAAGATTCCCTGGTTTTGCTGATAAAGCTAAGGACGTCCACTACATTCCAAGAAGAAGGCTTATTCAAGCACCTACGAATGCAACGGAATAAACGAGAACTAGATCGCCAACGCCCACCACAAACGACGATCGCCAACGGCTACTCTGAAAGGTTGGGAAAATGAGGGGTGAGCTACCACACGCTCAGTGAATGGACCTTAGAGTCCCAATAATAATAATAATAATAATAATAATAATAATATTACAACTTCATAAAGATTTCTAAAATATCTGAACCAACAGAATATAAATTTTCACAAATATTACGATAAAATGGAATGCTTCTCATTAAAGGAAATAACCACCATCTCATACTATCTACATGATGCGTATGATGCAACGGACACGCATGCCCGTATGGCACGCAGCCACAAGCGCTCCAACTAGAGCTTGATCACGCAGACCAATCGTCACATAGACGGGTGTCACGCAGACACGGTCCTACTGGACTGAGTCACGCAGACCCTCGTCACGCAGACGATGTCACGCAGACGAATGATATGCATGCAAGATGACCTCTACAATTTACATATTTACATGCAAGAATAACATAATAATCATTATACGGTTCATACGAAAAATAACGTCTCAAAACATGATGTCATGCTCATGCAATTCTATACTCAAGATAACAGTCGTACTCATAACATAAGCATGATGCGAATATGTTAAATATAGGTAGTTTTTCAAAAGCTACTAGAGACTAGACCCACTCACCTCCGGTCCTACGCAAGATTACCGGACTAACAAGGAAGCTAACGAGAGTCTATTGCTCCTGAAGATTTTCATACCAATGAACCAGATCAGAAACGGAATATAATGATTAACTAAATCAAAGATCACCAAAATACTGGGCTCAGCCGGCTATTCAAATGTAGCCGCATGGCTTCCGACGGCTACTCAAACCTAGCCGCCTGATCTCAGACGGCTACTTTCAAGTAGCCACCCCCCAACAGACCCAAAACAGCAAATATACCCTCAATGACCCCGATTTCCTACCCAAACATTCAAAAACACGTACCTACTCTCTCTCATTCAAAATGGTAATATTAACACCATATATTTTCATACCTTAAAGTAGTGTTTAAATATTAAATAACAGTAGGTTGATGGTGATAAAATATCCTAATACATGTTTCTATCATGCATGAAAAATTTGTGTAGACCTACGCATGATTTCTATTCAAACATCGATAAATCGACAAAACTTAAATAATAATAATAATATAAATCTGAATACATAAAAACTAGAAAACATCATAACCACACAAGGATCTAGATCTAATAAATTTAATATGATGATCATGTCTTCCTAACCCTAGATCCATGCAAGGCAATGAGTAATGCATCGAAAGCTTATGTAATCCATCCGAAAAACCTTGAAAACCATAGATCTAATGTATATACGAATAAATCACATAGATCAGCAATAAAAATCATCAAAACAGTGATGAAATCATATGAGGTTCGGATTCATGCAAGGTGGTACCCAAAACAAGGCATTAGAAACCCTAAACATGCTTTCTATCTTAAGAAAAATAACCCTAACCATGATCTATGTATAAAAATTCAAAAACAGCATGTAAATTTTGTAAAAACATCTTAAAAACCTCATCAATGGATTAACATAACATCAAGATCCAAAACAATTCAATATCAAATAAAATCATGAATTAAAATGAAGGAAAAACCCATAAAACCACACAAACCCGAATCACCTCGGGATGAACCCATCATTGGTGATCAGTAGCAATTAAAACTCTAATATTATTAAAGAAAACGAAGTAAAAGAACCCACCTTATTCCACAAAGGACTTTCTTTCAAAAATCACTCAAAAGACCTCTTTTAGGGTTTGATAAAACAAGAGAGAGAGAGAGGACTCGTATTAGGGTTTTCAAATGGGTCCTAGGGCATCCAAAACTAGGCATTTATAAGGTTAAACACGTGTAATGACTTACCCCCGAAGAAAACAATCAAATATTCGACAGTTTCGTCAAATCCCTAAATTTCTGCGTTTCTGCGCACAGGTGCCCGACGGCTTGTTGGATTGAGCCGCCTGATGAGGGACGGCTACTTTCAAGTAGCCGCCTCTGGGCAGTTTTCCCCAAGGCACAAAAATGACTATAACTTGCTCGATACAAGTCCGATTCATGATCCGTAAAAAGCGTTGGAAAGCTAACAACACAAGGATTCCAACCATGCCAAATTATAAAAATTTGGAATATCAGAAACACGACTAAAAAATTAGTTTAATTGCGGTCTAAAAGTCTCAGTTGTCACATCCTTCCCCCCTTAAAGGAATTTAGTCCCTAAATTCAAGGCATACCTGAGGAAGATGCAAACAATGATGGATACTTTTCTCGCATCTCCTCTTCGCGTTCCCAAGTCATTTCGGGTGCTCCATGATGATACTGCCACTGTACTTTGACCAATGGAATGGTCTTGTTGCGCAAGACTTGCTCCTTTCGATCTAAGATCTTCACCGGCCGCTCGATGATAGATAGGTCTTCTTGTACTTGAATCAAGTCTGGTTCAATGACATGGGAAGGATCATGCACGTATTTTCTCAGCATCGACACGTGAAATACATTGTGCACCCGGTCTAATTGCGGTGGCAATGCCAAGCGATATGCCACTGGTCCAACCCTCTCCAGAACTTCGAATGGTCCGATGAAACGTGGATTCAACTTTCCCCGTTGTCCGAATCGAACTATGCCCTTGGATGGAGATATCTTCAAGAACACGTGATCTCCCACCGCGAACTCCAACTCCCGCCTTCGATTGTCGGCATAGCTTTTCTGTCTACTCTGCGCTGTCCGAAGCCGATCTCGAACGAATTTCACCTTGTCGATCGTATCCTGTACGAGTTCTGGCCCAATAAGACTTCTCTCGCCAACTTCATTCCAGCACAGAGGTGTGCGGCAATTTCTTCCATACAGTGCTTCGAAAGGTGACATCTGAATGCTTGCTTGAAAACTATTATTGTATGCAAACTCTGCCAAGGCTAAGTGATCTTCCCAGCTTCCACCGAAATCGATCACACAAGCCCTCAACATGTCCTCCAAAATCTGGATCGTCCTCTCAGACTGTCCATCTGACTGAGGGTGAAATGCTGTGCTGAAGTTCAATCTCGTCCCTAGCGCCGTTTGGAGAGCACTCCAAAATCGTGAGATGAAACGCGAATCGCGATCCGAAACAATACTGACCGGAGCTCCGTGGAGACGAACAATCTCTCGTACATATAATTTCGCCAGCGTTTCTAGTGAATCATTCACGCGCATTGCCAGAAAATGTGCAGACTTCGTCAATCGGTCCACTACAACCCAAACAGCGTCATGTCCCTTCTTTGACTTTGGTAGACCAGTCACAAAATCCATGGTGACATGTTCCCACTTCCACTCTGGAATTTCCAGTGGTTGTAGTTTTCCAGCTGGACTTCGGTGTTCCGCCTTAACTTTCTGACACACCAAGCATTTCGACACAAACTCCGCAACATCCTTCTTCATCCCATTCCACCAGAAGTTTAATTTGAGATTCCGATACATCTTTGTACCACCAGGGTGTACGGTGTACCGAGATCTATGTGCCTCGTCAAGGATCCTCTTTTTCAACTCGGTGTCCGCAGGAACGCAAACACGACCTCGAAAACAAAGGACTCCATCAGCTCGGATGGCAAAGTCCGGCTTCAATCCTTGGTCATTGTCGGATGAGACCTTCTTCAACTCTTCGTCCTCCAACTGTGCCTTTTTAATTTCATCGATGAGATCCGGCTTAACAACAAGCCGTGCAATGAAACCTTTCTCAGATGATCGCACCACACTAAAAAGGTCGGCCGCTTCATTCAACAGTCTCCACTGACCCACCATCATGTACGATAAAATTCCCGAAGGTTGACGACTTAGTGCATCCGCAACCACATTAGCTTTGCCGGGGTGATATGGATTTTGCAATCGTAGTCCTTCATAAATTCAACCCATCGCCTCTGACGATTATTCAATTCTGGCTGAGATTGTAGATACGTCAAGCTTTTATGGTCCGTGAAGACTTCAAACTCCTCACCGTAGAGATAATGCCTCCAAATCTTTAGAGCAAAGATTACTGCCGCCAATTCCAAGTCATGAGTGGGATAATTTACTTCATGTACCTTCAGTTGACGAGATGCATATGCGACTACCTTCCCGTTTTGCATTAACACAGAACCCAAGCCTCGATAAGAAGCGTCGCAATACACCACGTACCCACCAGGACCAGATGGAATGGTCAAAATAGGAGCTGACGTAAGTCTCCGCTTCAGCTCTTGAAAACTCTTCTCGCACTGTTCAGACCAGACATACTTGACGTTCTTCTGAGTTAGAAGGGTTAACGAAACTGCAATCTTCGATAGTAACCCGCTAAGCCCAGAAAACTCTGAATTTCTGTAGCATTTATCGGTTGCTTCCACTCCATCACCGCCTTGATCTTCGAGGGGTCGACTGATATTCCGGTTTTAGAGATGACATGACCGAGGAACGTCACGCTCTCTAACCAGAACTCACACTTACTGAACTTTGCATAGAGTTGATGCTCCTTCAATTTCTGGAGTACCAAACGAAGATGTTCAGCATGCTCTTCCTTGCTCTTTGAGTATATCAAGATGTCATCAATGAAGACAACCACAAACTCGTCAAGGAAAGGCTTAAAGACCCTATTCATCATGTCCATGAATGCTGCAGGGGCATTTGTCAAACCAAATGGCATGACCAGAAATTCATAATGCCCATATCGAGTACGAAAGGCCGTCTTCGGGATGTCTTCCTTCTTTATCTTCAACTGATAATAACCCGACCTCAAATCGATCTTGGAGAAGACCGTAGCCCCTGAAGTTGATCGAACAGGTCATCTATTCTCGGAAGTGGATATCGGTTCTTGATCGTCTTTTGATTCAGCTGACGGTAATCGATGCATAGACGCAACGAACCATCCTTCTTTCTGACGAACAACACCGGTGCACCCCAAGGAGATACACTTGGTCGTGCAAATCCTTTCTCCAACAGTTCCTCCAATTGAGCCTTCAATTCTGCCAACTCTGAAGGTGCCATACGATAAGGGGCTTTTGATATTGGCTCCGTACCGGGAATTAGATCGATAGAAAATTCAATTTCACGATCAGGTGGTAGTCCCGGTAGATCGTCGGGAAAGACTTCAGGAAATTCAGCGACCACCGATGTTCCTTCGATACTTGCTTTCACTGCCTTAGTATTAACAATGCTTGCTATGTACCCCATGCAACCGCTCTCCAGAAGATGCTGAGCTTGCAATGCCGAAATAAGACCCAATGGTCCCACACCTCCATCGCCGACGAATCGCAACGTTCGTAACCCTGGAATCTTGAACGATACTGTCTTTGAAAAACAGTCCACGTTAGCATGATAGGCAGAGAGCCAATCCATGCCAAGGATGACGTCGAACTTTTGAATCTCCAAGAGCAAGAGATTCGCCACCAAACATTGGTCTTCTATCTGAACTATGCACCCTCGGTAGATTGATCGGATGGCGACTAATTCACCAGTAGGAGTTGCAACAATAAAAGGTCTCTCAAGAGAACTCGACACCAGACTCGCACGATTTACGAATTCGGCAGACACAAAGAGTGCGAAGCTCCAGAATCAAATAATACGAATGCATCATGACCAGTGACAGAAATGGTACCTTGAACGACTTCGTCAGTCGCGCGAACATCTCCCACAGACAGGGCATGAACCTGTCCACGCGGCTGTGTCTGATTACGAAAACTTGAAGTTCCTGCTCCTCCAGTGCTTTGCTGCCTTGGCACTCCGCTTTGCGCCTTTCTTGGTTCAGTGCAGTCGGCCTGACGATGTCCCAGCTTTCCGCAATTATAGCACGCCCGGCTGTCTCTCCGCGGTTGGGGACATTCGATAGACTTGTGTCCCGGCTCCCGACAGTTGTAGCAGATGATTTTCCCGCGCACTTCTCGCCCTTGATTATTGTCGATGAAGTTTCTCTTTCGGTTATCTGTCCTCTGACCCCCACCGAAACGTTGATTACTTCGGTTCTTTGCACGAGCTTCATTTTCCTTCTTCCATTCCAAGCAGTCCTGTTCAGTGACCAGCGCGCAATCCTTCAGCTCATCATAGACCCGGATTCGGAGGTTCCGCAGTCTATGACGAATGTCGCTCCTTAGCCCTTCTTGGAAGCGACGACATTTTTCACTTTCGATCTGGATGTAATGAGGCGCAAAGTGTGACAGTTCTAGAAATTTTTCCTCGTATTGCGCCACCGTCATGTCCTGGGTTTGGCGAAGATCTAAGAACGCTTGAATAATACGATCACGCTCCGCCGGAGGAAAATATTTTTTGTAGAACATCTCTACAAATTCTTCCCAAGTGATCTGTTCTATCCCAAGGTTCAGAGATTGTTGATGGACGTTCCACCATTGGATAGCAGTCCCTCTCAGTTGATGAGCCGCTAGGAGAATACGTCGGCTGTCGGTCAGCAACATGGTTTTGAAGATTCCTTCGAGCTCGGTGATCCAGTGCTTCGGTGCCAATGGATCGGTGCCAACGCCTTGAAATACTGGCGGATCCATTTTCTTGAATCTCATCACTAGTTGCTCCGGTTGATTCTGGTTTTCTCCCAGACGACGCAACGCCATGTCATTTTGGTGTTGGATCGTCTGCGCCACCAGGTTGGTCAGGGTTTGGAGATCCTGACGCAAAGTGCTGTTGTTGCCCGACATCTCAAGTTTTCTCTAATAAAATAACACCCAGTTAGAACGTTACTTATATGAATGCAGGCCTAACATCTCCATCCTATGTCCTTAGCCCTAACAGGAAAACCTAGGCTCTGATACCACTCTGTAACGCCCCCGTACCCATTATCCTCTATTAAGGCATGCGATACGGTGCGTCACGTCAACCTCAAACTTTTTCAATGAAATAAATTAACATATTAATTCAAAACACATAAGTTTTTAAAACATAAACATAAACCAAATCCAGGATCACAATAATTCATTCTCGACGAATGATTACACACGAGTACTTTATTTACTAAAACTAAACATTCCCTGGTTTTGCTGATAAAGCTAAGGACGTCCACTACATGCCAAGAAGAAGGCTTATTCAAGCACCTACGAATGCAACGGAATAAACGAGAACTAGATCGCCAACGCCCACCACAAACGACGATCGCCAACGGCTACTCTGAAAGGTTGGGAAAAGGAGGGGTGAGCTACCACACGCTCAGTGAATGGACCTTAGCGTCCCAATAATAATAATAATAGTAATATTACAACTTCATAAAGATTTCTAAAATATCTGAACCAACAGAATATAAATTTTCACAAATATTACGATAAAATGGAATGCTTCTCATTAAAGGAAATAACCACCATCTCATACTATCTACATGATGCGTATGATGCATCGGACACGCATGCCCGTATGGCATGCAGCCACAAGCGCTCCAACTAGAGCTTGATCACGCAGACCAATCGTCACGCAGACGGGTGTCACACAGACACGGTCCTACTAACCGCCCTCTGACCGACTTTGGACCAGTCCCCTGGATGGGACATAAAGCAGCATTAAATGCTGATCATTGCGGCGGGTCATGACCTTTAGCCACCCCCTCTTGGCCGGATCAATCCAAGTAACCGACCCAAGCCACCGCTTGTCAGAGATGGGACGTTTGGCAGGTCATGATAGGGGCGGCTACCAGGAAGTAGCCGCCCCATCCTGGGCGACTAGTTAGCACTAGCCGCCCTTCACCTGGTCTCTGATAGAAGAACCAGAGAATTAATGAGAGGTCCAATCGAAGCCAACCCACTCCATTACCCTCGGGATATTTCCCTGCCTCTCTTTTACTATAAATAGAGGGGTCCCAAGCCCAAATAGAACATCTTCAATCACCAATCCACCATCCTCACTTGTTCAAACCCTTCCACCACTAGAAATCCCAAGAGAGAGAGAGAGAGAGAGAGCCCCTTTTGTGAGAGAAATATCCATTCCCCTACATAAAATACCCTCTCATCCCACCCTCCAGAAACCCGGGCTAAACCTAGCTTAGCCTCTGTCCAAAACCAAACTCATTTCCTACCGAAGTTCTGCCCAAACCAACCCAGACCCTGGACGGCTAACCCTAACTAGCCGCCCCCTGGCCGACGGCTAAACACTACTAGCCGCCCCCTATCCACACCCCATATCCACACTCCTTTGTCCCAAGATTCCTTTAGTCAAGCCCCGGAAGCAGAATATGATACATGTTTTTCACCTTTGCGGACGGTATATCCGTGTCTCAGAGCGGAGACCCCACAAACTCCCCCACGTAGGCGACCAAAACCAAACCCAACCTTTTCCTGCTTTTAGAAAAAGCAGGTGGCGATCACACAAACCCCTGAATCCTCTTGAGACGCTATCGGGCGCCTCAACCAGGAACGACACCCCTCACCCTTCCAAGAAGACGATCCAACCGAGCCCGCCAGGGCACGCATCCGATCCGAATCCCCGAAGAACCCCCACACACGCACGCGCTCACCGCGCACCCCGCCGAGATCCGCTCCGACACACCGACATCAGAGGCCTTCCCGACGGTACCGACACTACTGGATTGAGTCACGCAGACCCTCGTCACGCAGACGAATGATATGCATGCAAGATGACCTCTACAATTTACATATTTGCATGCAAGAATAACATAATAATCATTATACGGTTCATACGCAAAATAACGTCTCAAAACATGATGTCATGCTCATGCAATTCTATACTCAAGATAACAGTCGTATTCATAACATAAAAATGATGCGAATATGTTAAATATAGGTAGTTTTTCAAAAGCTACTAGAGACTAGACCCACTCACCTCCAGTCTTACGCAAGATTACCGGACTAACAAGGAAGCTAACGAGAGTCTATTGCTCCTGAAGATTTTCATACCAATGAACCAGATCAGAAACGGAATATAATGATTAACTAAATCAAAGATCACCAAAATACTGGGCTCAGCCGGCAATTCAAATGTAGCCGCCTGGCTTCCGACGACTACTCAAACCTAGCCGCCTGATCTCAGACGGCTACTTTCAAGTAGCCACCCCCCGACAGACCCAAAACAGCAAATATACCCTCAATGACCCCGACTTCCTACCCAAACATTCAAAAACACGTACCTACTCTCTCTCATACAGAAAATATAGATAAAAACACATTAAAAATATTTAAGTTTGATCCCCTAAATGATCGATACGATAATAAATCAAAATACTGAAAAAACGATGAAACCTCTATAGAACAAATTTGAAAAATGGTAATATTAACACCATATATTTTCATACCTTAAAGTAGTGTTTAAATATTAAATAACAGTAGGTTGATGGTGATAAAATATCCTAATACATGTTTCTATCATGCATGAAAAATTTGTGTAGACCTACGCATGATTTCTATTCAAACATCGATAAATCGACAAAACTTAAATAATAATAATATAAATCTGAATACATAAAAACTAGAAAACATCATAACCATACAAGGATCTAGATCTAATAAATTTAATATGATGATCATGCCTTCCTAACCCTAGATCCATGCAAGGCAATGAGTAATGCATCGAAAGCTTACGTAATCCATCCGAAAAACCTTGAAAACCATAGATCTAATGTATATACGAATAAATCACATAGATCAGCAATAAAAATCATCAAAACAGTGATGAAATCATATGAGGTTCGGATTCATGCAAGGTGGTACCCAAAACAAGGCATTAGAAACCCTAAACATGCTTTCTATCTTAAAAAAATAACCCTAACCATGATCTATGTATAAATATTCAAAAACAGCATGGAAATCTTGTAAAACCATCATAAAAACCTCATCAATGGATTAACATAACATCAAGATCCAAAACAATTCAATATCAAATAAAATCATGAATTAAAATGAAGGAAAAACCCATAAAACCACACAAACCCGAATCACCTCGGGATGAACCCATCATTGGTGATCAGTAGCAATTAAAACTCTAATATTATTAAAGAAAACGAAGTAAAAGAACCCACCTTATTCCAC
Organism: Acorus calamus; assembly: GCA_030737845.1. Lineage (NCBI taxonomy): Eukaryota > Viridiplantae > Streptophyta > Magnoliopsida > Acorales > Acoraceae > Acorus > Acorus calamus. The sequence continues at coordinate 15,034,320 of CM060865.1, read as the reverse complement.
AAAAGACTTTCTTTCAAAAATCACCCAAAAGACCTCTTTTAGGGTTTGATAAAACAAGAGAGAGAGAGAGAGGACTCGTATTAGGGTTTTCAAATGGGTCCTAGGGCATCCAAAACTAGGCATTTATAAGGTTAAACACGTGCAATGACTTACCCCCGAAGAAAACAATCAAATATTCGACAGTTTCGTCAAATCCCTAAATTTCTGCGTTTCTGCGCACAGGTGCCCGACGGCTTGTTGGATTGAGCCGCCTGATGAGGGACGGCTACTTTCGAGTAGCCACCCCTCGACAGGGACGGCTACTTTCAAGTAGCCGCCTCTGGGCAGTTTTCCCCAAGGCACAAAAATGGCTATAACTTGCTCGATACAAGTCCGATTCATGATCCGTAAAAAGCGTTAGAAAACTAACAACACAAGGATTTCAACCATGCCAAATTATAAAAATTTGGAATATCAGAAACACGATTAAAAAATTAGTTTAATTGCGGTCTAAAAGTCTCAGTTGTCATAGAGAGAGTGAAAATGATTTAAACAATCTGCGACCGTCCGATTTTAACCCACCTCGATCGAACGGTGGATATTTCACTCTGCCCGTTCTCTTTAATCGAGACCGTCTGCGTGAGAACCACTCCGATCGGACGGTGGAGATCGAATCCCCATGTAACACCTTGTCCGCATGTCTGCTCGATATCAGGATATATATATATATATATATATATATATATATATATATATATATCTTGCTAGATTGCTAACAAGAATATGAAATTGCATTTGAGGATGTAAAACAGACTATATGTAACAACACTCTTCATCATATACAATATTACTTGTCTAAACAACTTTTCTGGTTTGAAGGTTGTGTGGTTGATCTATTCTTGTCCGTTTGTTTTCTCAATTGTTCTAGGTTAAAGCTATCTAATCGAAATGATGAGGGGGTGTCCTTTAAAAGACGGAAGATTATAAGACACTAAGGTGCCATTTGGATAGAAACATATGTTATTGTGGGGTTTATTATTATAGGAATAAATAGTTATACAAGTGGAATAAGTGATTTTTCTGTTTGGTTGTGTTTTTAGTTATTCTCGTTAGGAAGCATAATAATAAAAAAATTGTTGTTTGGTTTATCATTGATAAACTGTGGATAAAATGTGAATAAGATGTGCATAAAGATTTATAAAATGTGAAAAATTTTTTTCATGTAAGTCCTCTGATTTATAAGAGATGTTGATAGTTAATTTGACATGTGGGTCCCTTATATGAGTAGAAAAGATTAAGTGGAATAACACAATTCCAAGAGAAATATGGAATACAAATATCAGTTTATTCTCACATATTTTAGCATAGTTATACACACTTATTCCTTCAACCCAAAAGCTTTTTAAGCTTATTCTCCTCCTATTCCCTCCTATTCCACAAAAAAAATTGGTTTTGTCTCCCATGTTAATGCATTTTGATCTTGTTGGGTTTTTTATGTGGATGTATTAGGGTTCGCAATGAAAAATTTAAATATTTTTTAAAAAAATTTATTCAAAATATTTTTTCATTGAAATTTTGTGAAGCATCAATCGCACAAACAAATATTTAGTGAAGAAAAGACGCGGCTTTTTGGACACAGTCAATGGAGATATACAATTCTCTTTCATGTACATTCAAATTTTTTCATTTTGTTATTGTTGTAAAATACGTCTCATGTCAATGCATTTTGATTTTGATGAATTTTCATGTGGATATGTTGGAGTATGTTGGGGTCTGCTCCGTCTGCAATAAAAATTTTAAATATTTTTAAGATATTTTTTGTTTAAGAAAGAATGAAGGTTACATCCAGCCTCATTTTCAGTCTCAATTCCAGTCTATATGTGTTTTGAATTTTTTTAAAATAGTATACCTCATCTAATAAGGTATATGTTTTTATAAAAAAATGAAGCACATACTCCAATGAATTGCATAGATGCATTTATAGAAAATGTAAAAAAATTCTTTCAAAACATATGTCTTGTTAACGTGAGCATATGCGTCGATAGATTTCTATCGACGCATTTAAAGTTGGAATTGGGGCTGGAAATGGATCTGGGTGTAACAATGCCCATTTTTTTGACATGAGATAGAGATGTACCCTTCTCTTTTGTATACATTCACTTCTTTTTTTTTGTAAAGTTGTCTTCCAAGTCAGTTAATTTTGATTTGTTGGTTTTTTATGTAGATATGTTAGTGTGTTTATATCATGGCCGGCCCTGGGTGTAGGCCTAGTAGGCAGCCCGCCTAGGGCCCCACCTAGGGAAGGGCCCCCGAAATCCAAATGCCTACAATAGTTGTATATTTTTGTTATGGGTTCAGTCTAGCCCACTGTGAAATCGGGTTAGTTATTTTTAACACATACAAGAGCCCTAAATGAAAAAAAAATGTAAGCAATTACAACCATTTAAATATAATTTCATTCATCCAATGGTAATAATTCTTTCTACGTAACTAATTTTTTAGACCAATGACTCTCTTATAATCTTATCATGTCATTTTATTAGGGTTACAAATCTACATCTTTCTCCCTCTCTCTCTATCTCTCTTTGTCTGTCTGACTCTTTCAGTCATTCCAAAATTAAAAAAATCAAAATTTAAATTTAAATGTTTTGCAACATTGTCATCCACGATCTCCACTTTAAGACACTTGGCCCCTTCTTAAATTTAGTTTTGCCTTTTTTTTTTATATTTTTTTTAATTATATTCACATATTCTTGGTAATTGGAGATTAAATTAAAAAAGTAGGCTTAACAATCTTATTTTTTCATATGGCAAATTGATTTTTAAACAAGAATTTTTTTTTTTGTGATAAGGCCCCATTTTAAAAGTTTGCCTAGGGTCCCACCTAAATTTTCAAATCTCAGGGTCGGCCCTAGTTTATATATTTGGTGAGAAGTAGTCAAAAAGATTTTTAATTTATTGATTATTTTGATTTTACCGTCATTGTCTTAAAATCATATAATGAGTTGTAGCACGGCATCAAAACTAATAAAGAGTTATGGAGTTTCAAAATGGTTTTGATCATTTTCAAAATTGAAAAATGTTATGCACAACTCATTTTTTAGTTTTAAATCCAGGCCACACATGTTTTGAATTTTTTTAAATTGTATACATCATCTAATAAAGTACATGCTTTTATAAAAAAAATGAATCATGTATTTCAATTAATTGGATGAATGTATTTATAGAAAACGTGAAAATTTTTATCAAATCATATATTTTGTTAACGTGAGTATATGCTCTAGTGATTTTCTATCGACGCATATGAGACTCGAATTGAGATTAAAAAAAACTGTGTATAACAGCAATCAAATTGGTTTCCTAGACCGCTGGACAGGAAAAAGGCCTCGACATCAACAATTCAACCTATCCCACATAGTGAAACCAAATAGAATTGTAGTGAAACAATCCAAAACTTCTCAACACCATATTAGTTTAATTTCTTCATATTATATGATAGCACATAGCCTTAATACAATCAATTTTGTTTTGCTTCACAGTTTTAAAAGTCTAGTTAGCTTCAACCACACTCATCAATCTCCATCCACATAAATTCACACAACAAAACCTCCCCCCTCCACAAAGCAAAACCTTAAATCATGCTTGGCGTTACAACATATAAAAGAAAGCAACCCCTCTCTATCTCTCTCTCTCTCTCTCTCTAAAGCAACAAAGCAAGCCATGAAAGAAAACATGATTTACCACTCTCACATTTAACTGAAATCCCAACTATCATAAACAAATATCACACCCCCTATCTATATATATACACACACAAGCAACAAAACCAATCCCTAAGAAAACAAAATGCGGTCACAACAGAAGCACCACCAACTCCTGGTCCTCATGGCACTAACACTCCTAGCAACATTGTTTGTGAACATGACCCAAGCCTCACCCACCCGAACCCTAACTGGCTCACCATGGCTGCGAAACCTAACCGACGACAACAATGATCGCCGGTTCCCGCCCCCTCGCTCCCAGATCGGGTGCCGATGGCGGCCGTGGATATGCCGGGACCGGACCTGGTTCCCGTTCCGTAGGGGATGTGTTGTCGGAATCGGTGCATCGACGTGGCCTTCGACCCGAACAACTGCGGCCTGTGCCGGGTGCGGTGCCCGTTCACCTGGCAGTGCTGCATCGGGAGGTGCGTCAATGTGAACATTAGCCCATTTAATTGCGGTCAGTGCGGCAACCGTGCCCGTTCGGGAGCTTCTGTATCTACGGTATGTGCGGGTACGCGCAACCGATACCGTTCCCACCTAGGCCGCCAGGGAGGCCTTATGTCCCGATGCCACCGTCTGGTCCGCCCCAGAGGCCGCCGGAGATGCCCAAGGCGGGCTAGATCATTTGTATCAACTATCTACAGTTACACATTGTAGTAGGAGTTACAGTTATATGTGGTGGTAGGAAGCTATGTATCCTTTTTGTTATAAGTTTATGTTTCATGTTGCTAGCTAGTGGTGGTTAAATGTTCATTATTGGCCAAATTCACATGTATTAGTTGGGGTGTGTGTTTTAAATTGTGTATTATGAATGAAGATCTATGTATGGGGAGTTCTAGTTGAATGAATAATGGATTTTTATGTTATGTGGATGATGTGACGCCCCCGAACCCACGATTCTGTTTTGAAGCGTGAAATACAGTTGCGTTAATTTAATTTCCTCAAATTTCAGAGTACTAATATATATATTTTTTTATCCAGAAACATAAGAATACATCACCAAAAATATACATAATTACATCACCATATTTTATTCATAAATTTTTCAGGATAAAATCCAAAACAAATTTTCAATTACTGGATATACATCGGGATCAATTGAATTCTAAATATCACCATACTATCATACATATAGGTCCTCTACATGCCAAGAAATGACCAATGTCTTCTGCACAAGTCTAATGCTCTAGAAAATATGATCTTGTCCACAGCCACATCAAGATCCACCAATCTAAGTCCTTAAATCTGAAAGGTGGGAAAAAGGATGGGTGAGCAACCACACGCTCAGTGAATGGATCTTTAGGTCTCAATAATAGTTGATATCGCAAAATAATATTATTTGATAATATACCGTAAGAAAATAATTTGCAAGATACAATAAATTGATATTTACAAATACAATGAATTCTCATTTCCAAATGCATAGTCTCCCAAATCCTGTCAACCACATGATGCATATGAATGCAACGGACACGCATGCCCGTATGGCACGCAGCCGAAAAGTGCCCCATCTAGAGTTTGGTCCGCAGATCAGTCATCACGTAGACGGCGTCACGCAAACGGGTGTCACGCAGACACGGTCCCACTGGACTGGGTCACGCAGACCGATCGTCATGCAGATGGGGGTCACGCAGACAAATGATTTGCATGCACGATCAAACATATTTTTCCTTCCAATAATATGCATGCAACAGTTTTTAAAATATCAACATTTTCTAAACAATACATAATAAGGCATCAGCCCATATAAAATAACATGCTCGAGTTATACAAAAAATAGCATTTCAAATCATCGGTAAAATCCTTCAAAACTACATAAGGGACGAGACCCACTCACCTTCGATCCACACAAGACAAACTGATGCACGTGCATTAACGATATACACTCGCACGTTGATAACCTAGCATAACAATTATGAAATAATAATTCAAAACAATTCAATTATGACTCAAACCCTTGATAACCAACTTACAACAACACTAAGCCCAATCATCTCAAAGGCCTAACGAAAATCCCCAACTCCGAATAAATATTAAAATTTTCATATACCTACAAAAATCCGATAATCAATATCCATTTATTCCATAAGACCTATGTAATCAATAAATCCTCGAATAAATATTTAGATAAATCCAATAAGGCTCAACTATAATTTTAATTATTGAAATAACTCAATCCAATCAATTTATATCCCAATAATAGTAATATCCGATTAATATTCATTGATCCCACTAAATCAAATTAATTGATTTAAGATCCAATTTAAGTTGCCAAGATCAATAAAATCATCAAAACTCACAAATCAACTTATACTTCATCAAACTTGTTCATTAAGCTAAATATTTGAATTCTAATAAACTGCACAGAAATATTTCAAAAACCATAACTTCCTACCCGTAACTCCGAATTGGACAATGCATGATTCATTGGACAGATCTTTTCAAAACCTATTTCTGTTTGTGAAATACAATTTTCCCATAAACAACTCTATCATCATCAAAAATACGATTTAACGTCCAAACATATAATCAACCCAAAAATAACATTTAAATCCCCAAAACCAATAATTCTAGTTTGATCATAAGAATTCATTCGAGATCCATTGGAAATATAATCAAATAATCAACCAATTAAAATCGATCAAACCCTAACCCTAATCCATCAAACTTCTTCCCCAAGCAATAAATTGACACAATCAACTCCTAACCAAAAATAAATTGAAACTCTAAACAACAAAATCAATAGAAGCATGATTTCTCATCTTAGATCCGGTTACACCACCCACCATCTTCATCTAGGGTTAGGTCATCACCACCCTTCACACCTTCTGAAATTTGGATGAAAACCCTAACCCAAATATTGTTTTTTAAAGGGGTTTACTAAAATGACAAAACGACCCCTTAAGTATTCCCTGTTTACAATGAGGTCCCTATCTAATTTATAAATAGATCCCTATCCGATTTACAGAAAGGTCCCTGAAGGCTATTAAAAGGTATTCTGGATTCGCAGCTAGATCCCTGGCCCAATAACTTGATACAAAATCCTAAAAACCGAACTTCCTGAACTCCGAATCTCACCAAATTTCAATCAAAGTATCTTGACACTATAAAGATCTACAAAAAAATATAAAATGAGGTCTCTCTTCTTATCCTCGAATGAAGTCTCAAGTTTTCACTTGATATCCCATCCGAGGAGGGGCAATTGTAGATGTCTTATTTTTTACTAGTAAGGATAATGGAACGCATATCACTAATAATATCTTTTTTTACAGGCTCAAAAGACAATATGACCAAAGATGACTTCCTCAAAGACCTCAAAGGAACTAGAGAATGGATCTAAGCAATCATAGTAAACCCATGAAGAAAACCCTGAAGGAAAATCTGAAACAAAACAATCCATAACTGGCGGTTGCACGCAAAGCCGTCAGATAAGAGACAGCTACAGAGAGAGCCGTCAATATGGAGCCCTCATAGAAGCATGTGATGAAACTCTAAAAAAATTTACCTTTGTATTCCGATGGCTCTGATCAGAGCCGTCACCCTGCTAAGATCAAACAGTTGGCAAAAATGGTAGTGGCGCTCACTCCCTTGACTACAGCTCTAAAGAGTCACCTCCACCAACAGCTGATCAACGGTAGTGTTGGTGAAGGAAGAAGGGTGGAAGGAACAAGAAGAAGTGAAACCCTACTATTTTCAGAGCCCAACTTTCCCACCACTTGAAACCAAAGGAAGAGAGGATATAGAGAAGAAAACCACCTCCCCCATATCCTTTGTTCACCAATACTCCCAGCTTTTCTTTTCTCTTCTTTTTCTAGGGTTTCTCAACAAAAGCTTGTCTCCACCATTTCCCAAACCTTGTAATCATATATTTGTAAGTTCATTAAAGCAATATAAATCTAGGTTTAATCAATTGGTGTGTGTGTGATTCCGTATCTATTGAACTAAGCTTCTCCACTTGGAAATGAGATTCACCTGACGGACGGCCTACACTAGGGCCGTCGACCAGTTGGTCTAAGGCCCATTTGGAACTACCCTTATTCCATCAAGTTTGGACATCATCCAAGGACTATTAACCCTTTTTTTATGGTTATTTACTTTCTTCAGTTTGGCTATCATTGTATTTCTTTTGTTTACTACTTCATTATTGCTTGTTTCTCATCAGAAGGCAGCTACTCTTTACTATTTTTTTGAATTCTCTGAGTTTGATTTCAGACGGCTCTTGCCAGATCCGTCAATTCTATTTGTCTTCAGTTTGCTTCACCTACTTTCAGATTCATCTAATTGCTTAATTGATTTTTTTTGTTCTTTGCGTGATGGCTTATAGTCCACATATTGAAAGCAGAATAAACTATTGCATAAGAACATGACAATCATGACTCTTCGATCCTGAGATTTTACCTTATTTAACTTGAGCACACCTTGAGACATTGGAAGAATAACCATCTGATACCTTAATGTCTTTCAAACATTGACAAAATTTTATTTTCTCATTCAAAGACATTGTATAACATGCAGTTGATATTAAGAACTTACTCCCTTCTGGTATAGGGTGAAGCTGCTCTCTAATACCCAATAATTGGAAATCATGACTCTTTAGTCTTGTCATTTAAGTTCAATATTGTGAAAATCACATTATCACAAATATTCTTCTCTATGTGCATAATGTCCAGATTGTGATGCAACAAAATTCATTCAAATTAGGTATCACTAGAATCAACTCAATCACACAACATATATTTCCAGAAACCCCAAAAATCAATTAACAATCCACAAACAATACAAATAAGGTAAATCTACATTATCTAAATTTGTTGCCTCACAGATCGGGCAATCGTCTTTTTGTAGGGTGAGAGAGAGAGAGAGAGAGAGAGAGAGAGAGAGAGTGATAGAGAAAGGGATGGTGGGGCTGGACAAGAAGCGGTAGAATGCGACAGGGTTCGGCCGATGGCGATGATCAGTCGATGGAGAGGTCGGGGTCTGGGTGGAAAGGGAGCAACGGCGGCGAGTATAGTTAGGGTAAAAAAAAAATAGATCATTTTTTTATTTATTTACCCACTGTATTAGTGACAGCCGGCCCATGGCCGTTAGTTTTGTATTATTTGCAACGTCTAGAGCCATCACTACATGGCATATTGAGAACCACTGTTTAATCAATTAGCATTTTAGCGATGGTCGATGAGTGATTGTGGGTAATTTTTTATTTGCATTGCTCTTAGCCATTGCTAATACACCTTTAACTAGGAAACAAGGATGTTTGTGAGATCTATTAGCGACGGCTGTGTTGTGGTCATCAGTAACACTCATGTTAATCATAAAATCTAATCTTCGAATCAATATGGCAATGGTTTTTAACATGGCCATTGGGCATCGGTAAAAGTCCATGTTCTTGTAGTTCCCCTTGGTGTAACAGAGGCTCATGGCTTGAGTGCACAAGGCACCTTGGCGCGACAGGGTCTTAGGTGGCACAGGAGGTTCCCGCATCTAACAGGCATTGTTATGTTGGCCCAGGCACAACGGTTAGAGGGACGTCCACGGATCTTACAGAGTGGGAGCCGGCCGTCGGATAACGTGACACACACTCGAGGCAGTCATGGGCACAGACGGTCAACACACTGAGTACATGGGCACGTGACGTACCCACGATGGGACAACTCCCCGCCCATGATGCGGTGTGGGGGAGTGGCCCAAGCAGAACTAGAGACCTTCTAGGTGAGAGATTCGAGTATTGTAACTACTCAGTCTTGGGGATGACCGAGTGGAATAGTGGGGCTTCGACCGTATAACCTATATAGAGTGTATCGAGATATATACCTCGTTAAAAAAATTTCACATTTTATATAAATGATACTGTAGAGGATAAAATTCGTCTCGACTGAATAAAGAATAAGTATATGAGGATAAGTCAAAAATATTGGAAAGAGTCACACTAAAGCCAAATAATGTTCAACTCGGACTCCCAAGACGCACCTCAGACCAAGCTTCCAAGAGACCACATGCATCTGAGAAAGGGAGCCCGACTGATCCCAAGAATATTGCAATTAATTACACCCAAATACTATAATGCATCCAAGAGGACATGATAGCTTGAGCCCGAACACTTGGTTGACTTGGTCAAAAGAGACTCAAAAGACATATTTGTCATTCATCCATTAGTCCACATGAAAGATTTCTCCACGTCTATAAAGCGTGCCTGATATGCCACCATGCTCTATAAATAGAGAAGTACCCCCCTTCGAATGGTACGCACTCAATCTCACTTGAATTCTCAAGTTCCTATTCAAACACCAAATCCAATCATCAACTCTAACTTGAGCGTCGGAGTCTCTTTGGCTGATATCATACCGGTGTGAGTGCAGGTAATTCGGGAGGCGAACATCATCCGCTCCAAAGACTTGCGATCAAGGTTCTTGGATCTTCATCTTCCCGGGGTTAGATCAAGCTGAACCCGGCCCATTCGAGGAGAAGAAGATCATCCTCCACAAATATCATTCAATTTAATAAAAGTAGATACTTTATTAGATAAGGCATATGATTAAAAAATGAAAACATATGTGATCTGCGTTTTGGACTATAAATTGGATTGAGTTTAATATTTTCCTTGCAAAATATGTACAAATTATATCATGTCATAAAAGTGATTTGCAATACATAACTAAGATTAAAAAAATAGATTCAATTCATTGGTATCACAATTCCCTACATTGTGATATGCTTATGCTCCATTTGAAACGCATTGCATTTTGAGATAATTGTTTTAAAAATTGATTCCAAACAAGATCTTAATAAAAAAAAAAAGAGCCTTGTAACACAATCCCTGTCCAGTCCCATATACCACGACAACAGGGGTAGATCTACTAGTAGACTAGGCTAGGCTATAGCACATCCTCCCCCTCCCCCCCCCCCCCCCCCCCCCCCCCCCCCAACCCCACAACAAATTTAAAAAAATATGTATAAATGAGTGTTGTTACACTTAGTTTTTTTCTCAGCTCAAAACACAGTCCTATATATCACGATATAGATCCAGTGAAGCATATACCTCAATAGATGTTGTATATACCTCATTAAATATTTTTTTACACTTACCAAAAATGGGTTCATTCAACTCGAAATGAAATGATATGCATTTTTTATCATAGTATATACCTCATTAGATAATGTTTACAATTTCTAAAAAAATAAAAACATGTGAGGTCTGAGTTTGGTTGGTGAATGTGACTGAGTCTAACATTTTCCTATATAAATAAGCCCGCACTAGACCCACAACTAAAAATCCAAGCACAGCCCACCCCAACTTCAAAAGGCACATCAAATCTCCTCATCTCCCGCTGACTCTCTCCATCGTCCCCACTCCCCACCCTAAATGATGATCTAGGGTTTTCAACCCCCAACACAGCCGCGCACCCCCTCTTGGCCAGAATTGAAAGTGGGTTAGCGAAAGATAGATTTGAACAGGTTCCCCCAACCTGCTGCTTTAGCAACTCCACAGGCTGCTAAGGCTCCATAATATGATGGTTTATAGCACTGGTTAGGGAAAACAATATTCTAATTAGGGTTGCAACTTCATTCAGTTCAAACCAAAAACCAACTTAATTCTAGCTTAGTTTTTTTATTTTAAGAAAGATATTTCTACCATGATTTTATTAAAGATTTCGAAGTACAACTTTGAAGGAGGTGAGAGGAAATAAAACAAAGCAGTAAATAAATAAATTCCAGTTTGGGTTGAAATTTCTAATTCTAATTAATCAAATACCAGATTTTACAACTTTTACCAAAAAAAAAAGATATTAGATTTTATAAACTTCTAAATTGAAAAGATAGCACGGGCTGAGACAAAGCCTGAGAGCAAACGAGAATTAGAATTCTGTTGTTGTTTGTTGTTGTAAAAATCAGAACATGATTTTAATAACAAATTTTTTAAAAACCAATTTAGTTACTCAGGCTCACTTGAAGAGATCCAAAATGTCGGCACCTTTTACAAGACAAGAAGAGATCGGATGACATACCTCTTTTGACTGGTTCATAGCATCAAACTGGTTAAATTATTTGTCACTGGATAATACTCTTAAAAAACAGTTCCCATTCTATTTTAATGGGAATTACATAGACAAAATGTCTCATACCTAATGTAGATTTGAAAAGAAAGGAGTTTGTCATATATAGACAAATATTATTACTTAAAATCATAACAACCACTTTTATTGGTGAATTATGAATATTGGATTATGAGGATCATATATTTTATTTTATTAAATTTTAATAATAGTTATTGTAGTTGTGTATTTACTATTTTTAATAGTTATAATTAATAATATAAATATATATTTAATGTTGTGGCCTATAAAATGAGTGTCACCATCTAATCCTTCTATCGTTTCTTGGGCTAATGCATTGCATTGGCGAGGGGAATCTCATTTCACAACGGACATCTCTTCATTTAGGGATCATAGTGGTCATGGCTGGGCTCCCAAGGGTTAGAAGCCTCTTCTACCTGGGAGCATATCGACTCTTAGGACCGGCTTTGTTCTTTTGTTTTTTTTTTTTCTTTTTCTCTTTGTCCCTTCTCATACCCCCTCTTCCGTATTTCCTTTTTAGAGTTTGTAATTTGATATTCAATAATAAAATTGGATAGCAAACATTTATCTTCATTAAAAAAAAAAATAGACATCTCGCTTCATCTAATTTACAAATGGGATGATTTCATGATTCTTTACCAGTGTTTTTTGGATTTGTTTTTTTCCCACTATTTTACCAACTGTTTATGTAGCATTTAAAAAAACAATAATTAAAAAAGCTTTTGAAAATATGTTTTCCAAACCACACGTTTGTGAAATTTTTAAAAATCTATTTATTATCACTAAGGCCTCGTTTTGAAAATGAGAGTTTGGGAAGCTTTTCGGTTTACAAGACCCAAACCCGTTTCCAAACAGAAAAAACCCAACTTAATTAAAAACTACAAACACGTTTTTGTTAAAAAATATCTAAAACCTAGCTTTTTTTATAATTTATAGATAGATATCTTCCTACAAATCAGTTTTAAATTCAACTTTTAGAAAAACTAACTCTTAAATCTGTTTTAAGCAAGGCCTAAAAATTGTTTATACCCCAGTTTCTAAACGTTATTTTATTCAAATAAAATTAAATAGAATTATTAAGGTGTATAAGGTATAGTTTGGCAACCTATCTAGAAGTACTTCTACTAAAAGTTCCTTCTGAAAAAAGTTACTTCTAAAGAAGAAACTTCTTGTATTTGGAGTAGAAGTTATTTGGGAGCACATATTGATGAATGTTTTCAAAAAGTACTTTTGTAATATAAATCACATGAATTGTTTAAAATACCCTTGACCCTATTTTATACAATTATTGTAATAGATCAATATAAATTAATAAAAATGGTCAACTATATAGTCAAATGACCAAAACCCACATATAACTACAATAATATTTGCCTACAACACATTAATAATAAAATTATATAAAAGAATATTATTAAAATAATAATAATATTTTTAAATAAAGACATTGTTCTTAAGATAAATTCCTAAAAAATAATACAGTGGCTCAAATAACTCTCAAATAAATATCATTAGCTATTCTATCTCGAAAGCATTCATTGTCGCTCTATCTTGCTCATGTGGAATCCGACTATTTGATTGTGGTATCTGTGAAAAATCGATATCTTCATTAATAAATTCGCCCCATAGCACATCACCCAAGTCAACTCTTCTATTGAAGTTGTGAATTGCCATTGCAGCAACTACAATCTTTGCCTGCTTAATTATGGAGTAAGAAGCCATATTGTTCAATATTGGCCATCTTTTTTCAACACACCAAAACAACACTCAATAATATTTCTCAACGATGAATGAAGAAAGTTGTATGCTTCTTCTTTATTTTGAACGAAACGACCTCGATGATCTTGTAGGTGATAACGATGACCTCGGTACGGCGATAAAAACCTGGCATATTCACAAATCGGCATCTGTCAAATAATATTTGCCTGTAGAATAAAATAAACAATATTATTATAAAAGTAAATTATAAATTATATACATAAAAAATATACTAATATAAAAACTAACCATTTGGAGGCATAAAATACCCTGAAATAGAATTAGAAATACAACCCATGAGAATATTAGAGTCATTCACTGTTCCCTCGTGTCCTACTGAAGCGAATGTAAATCGCATATTAAAATCACATACCACTAGAACGTTTTGAGTCGGTTTATTCTTTCTTCCACTTAAATAGGCCATTTGTTGTGCCGATGGAACAACTGCCTCAATATGTGTTCCATCTAATGCATCAATACAATCTTTGAAGTATGGCATAAATTTTTCCTTGGTTCGAATATATTCAGGGGTTTCATCAAAGGATGGGGGCACAATACTTTCTTTTGCATATTCCTGCATAGCATTCAATACGATATTAAAATGTCGACTGCAAGTTTCACTTGATCGTTGAAACCACTCCCGCATTGGTTTACTCGTTCATTTTGGCCAAGGGTAATGAGGAACAATGCCATTGCTTCCTCAACGACCACATATCGAGTATCCTTTAAAAGATTCTTCCTCCTAAATTCTTTGCAAAAATGTGCAAATACAGGCGGCTCCATACATAACATGACATGTGAACGCTCCCAATGGCCTCCCAGTAGTTCTTGTACCCTATGAAACCCTCTATGTGGAGAGGTGTGCATTGGCTCCTTACAAAGATAAAGGCTTTGATATACTATATGACCAGCCGCGATAGTTACAAGTTCATCAAATTCTTCATCAGAATCATTTGAATCCATCCTATTAAATTTAAATAATCCATATAATATCACATAAAATAGTCACATAAATATGATTTAATAAAATTTAAAATAAGAATGTTACACAATGCCATTTAATATAATAACATAAATACCATCATTTTAAATACAAATATGAATCAGAAACTAAATTACTTGATCAACTATATTCAACAAAGTCAAACATAAAACTTAATAAAACTTAATACTGAGTCCACATAAATATATAATAAGCAAGCAATGCTAGAAATAAAACACAATTCTAAAACAACTATCTATGAAATTTCTCTACGATTCTCTTCATATTCTGTTGGCAACCATATTAGCCTTATCTCGGGATCGATTTTCACAAACAACTCACGAAATGTTGGGTTCACTAATCCTGAAAGAGACCATGCATGCAATCGACCACCCAATTCCAAGCCTGGAATTTTCTTCAACATTTAACAAATATCATGAATGGAAGGTATGTTCTTGCTTTGGCTTGAATATTCAGTTTCACTCCTTGTCGTATTCTCGCTTCTCTTGCTCCTTGTCTTTGCCCTATTTACACATGTTCTAAGAGAGTATCAAACTGAGATGATAGTCGTGATTGAATAGATCGCTATTTTTTTATTACGTAATGGTTCAGAAGGGCCTAGCATACGGTTTTTACGAGGGACTTCACCATCATCATCCACATCTAATGCTTCATCATTCTTTTTATCGATCACATTTTGCATAAAAAAAAGTAGGATTAAGAGTTGGAGTTGAATGATATTCAATTCCAATATTCTCTTCACTTTCAAGATGTACCAAAGGTGGCGATGACTGAGTTAAATTAATTGCATCTTGGGAAAATTGAGAAGAAGGATTGACAACATTTTCACCCGTTCCAATCGTTCCTGCAAAAAGTTTATGTAACAGGTCTTCATGCTCAAGTCCTTTCTTCTTAAAAGCTGCAGCTAGTGGATATCTCTGCATAATAATTTATCTAATTAATTATTATTTTAATATAAAAATTACCTTATAAAATGTTATAATATATTACCTCAATATAATCCTTCCACCACTCCTCAGTTGATCGACCATGTTCCTCATTTGATCCCATCCTAATCTAGTAGTATTATTCTTTAATGTCATCCATGTTTTATATTGTGTCTTTAGTCCATCCCAGTGATTTTTTATTAATTTTTTTCGAATACTTGATCTGAATTTGTGTTCATGTCTAATAACACACTAGCTCATCATGCTCTTGACAAATAATGACCCTGTTTCTCGTTGAGATCCACTTGGGTGATACATAACTTTATGAATTTTTCACTGGTTTGTGAATCCCACGTGACCTTTTGTTTTGAATAAATTTTTTCTTTCCCTTTATCCATGTTAAAAGATCTACATATAATACAAAAAAATTTCTAAAAATTCTAGGAAAAGATTCAGAAAAATATTCGTAAAAATTCGAGGATCTAAAAATAAATTTTTATTTATGGCATAAGAATCAAAATATTCAAATATATATTATAATCATAAAAACAACTTAAATATATCAAATTCAAGCACGAGCTTATTCACTTCACCTCCTACCCACACAAACATGAATGTATTATTTTAAACAATTAAAACTTTGCAAGTGTCCATTATCCACATAACAAAAATACCAAAGATAACATTCTCTTCATATACCCAATTTTAAAGAAACATGAATCAAAATCAATATAGCATGATCAATTTAAAAAAAGATACAATATAACATTATCAATTTTTAAATTTAAAATAAAAATCTATAATAAAAATCTTATAAAAAGACTGAGATAAACATTGCACTTTATTTATATGTTGCTCTATGTATCTCTTGAAATCCCCAGCTCGTCAGACATGTTGGTGCAGGTCGACGGTCAATAATATATATATAGTAGAGTAATATTGGATCTCCAATCTAATAATATTATAACAAACTCACCAACATATATATTTATATATATACAGAGTAATATTACTATCTTTATAAATAATAATATTATAACCAATCTCCTAACATGCCCATGCATTATAACGTGCTAACAAACTCACCAACATATATATATATATATATATATATAATGGGAATCGATTAGGTGCGGCGAACGGCGGGTGCGGCAGCGATCACGGGCCGTCGATCACTGGTCCATCGCATCGGACGGTCGGATGCGATTCACGTCGATTGTTAGATGTGATGGACCCGCGATCGGACAGCCCACGTCACGGCCGCACCTGCCATTCACCGCACCTAATCGCGACCGATAATATATATATATATATATATATATATATATATATATATATATATATATATATATATATATATATATATATGATGATAATATGCGGGACGTGCGGTCGTGCGGGAACGACGTCGTTCGTCCGATCGCGGGTCCATCGCATCCAACGGTCGAGATGAATCGCCCCCGACCGTCCGATGCGATGGACCCGTGATCGACGGCCCGTGGTCGTTCGCGCACGACCGCACGTCCCGCACGGTATCATTTCCCATATATATATATATATATATATATATATATATAGAGGAGTGATTAGGTGCGGGTCGTGCGGTCGTGCGGCGTCGACCACGGGCCGTCGATCACGGGTCCATCGCATCAGACGGTCGGGGGCGATTCATCTCGACCGTTGGATGCGATTGACCCGCGATCGGACGACTCACGTCGGATCCGCACGACCGCACGACCCGCACGCTATCACTCGCGTATATATATATATATATATATATATATATATATATATATATATATATATATATATATATATATAGGGAAGTGATTCGATGCGGGAATGCGGTCGTGCGGAAAGCGATCACGGGTCCATCGCATCGGACGGTCGGGGGCGATTCATCTCGACCGTTGGATACGATGGACCCGCGATCGAACGATCGTCGTCGTTTCCCGCATTCCCGCACTGAATCACTCGACTATATATATATATATATAGAGAGAGAGAGAGAGAGAAATATCTATCTACTATCTTTATAAATAATAATATTATAACGATCTCCCAACATGCCATGCATTACAACGTTGCGTCGCGGTCAATAATAAACGAGAGAAATACCTCAATTAATCTGATATTTTTAAAAATATTAATATGTGAAGCATTTTTTTATATATAATTATTCGATCAAATTCACATAATAAAATAAATTTAACAATTTATAATGAAAGAGATGAGAGAAAATTTGTTATTATTAATAACTAAAAATGATTTTTTTGGGAATTGATAAAATTTCTTAAGGGCATTTTTGTTAAAAATTTAATTTTTTTTTAATTTCTACAAAAGTGAAAAAACTTCTTCCATAGAATGAGTTATTTTCTCTTTATGGAAAGAGAAGTTTTTTTTCTTCTGCAGAAAGAGAAGTGGTTCAGAAGTACTTTTGAGCAGTTGTCAAACGGTATCTAAAGGGGGGTAAGAGGTGTAACTGTGTCTACAAGCTGAACGCAAAATTGACAAATCGGCGCGACTGTTCGCATCGGCTGTGTAAAAAAAAAAAAAAACGGAACTCAAATCGCCCTAATACACCGCTTCTCACAAACGCGGATGAGCTAATATCAAATAAGGGGAGAAATGACACAAATGCCCATGTTCTTTCCTCATTAACCCACGCCATGTCCGACGTCCCTGTGTCGCATCGACGGTCATTCCCTTTTTCTCGTCGGCAATCGAGTGGCATCGTCTTTCCTAAAATAGGTAGATTATCAAATATTTCGGATGGATAATGCATTTATTCGTACTCAGATAGATGCTTACCCCCAAACTGGTTTGTCTGACAGGGTTGAAGCATCGGAAGCAACGGCGGTAGGTGAAAGGAGTTGCAGGGCAGTGATGAAAAACTAGGATTTCTCGTTCATCAGGTTGAGATGGTTTGATTAATGGGTTTCAGGGGTAGGTTGGTAATCTTTGGTGGTAGCATCCGCAACTCCAACACCGACGTCCAACACCCAAACAGAGCCTAATAAGTATGCCTGCACACTTTAATAACTCTTTGATCACCGACAGGAAAAGAAAACCCAAATTCTATCCTATGTCATATGTAATTCATTCACAAAGATTGAAGAAAAATAGGTTTATTTATCCAAGATTTGATAAATATGGATTAGATCCGCCGGAATGAATTATTCTTTTCATTTTCATGTCCCTATGGATCGTATGTTAATAGATGATCCCTCTGCCTAAAGCTTAGTAATTTTTCAAGTAGTAGTAACAATTTTTCTCAAGAAATAAAAATAAATTTTAAAAAATTATTATAGTAATTTATCTTATACGGTTAGAATCAACCACAAATCTAGTTAATTTCAATTACAATAGGAACTAAAAAAATATTGTCCACTGAGATAGAGAATTGAGGAAATTTTTTTATTTTTTAGGGACCTTTTCCTAATTTCTAGGGATCTATATGTGAGTTGAAATGATGGTAAAAAGAACCAATATTTTTCTAATAATATAGAAACTTTTAACGATTTTACAATTTGATTGTATAGGAATCAACTTTTCATGGAGTTATATTGATTTTTCCCCTTTTCTAATAAAAAAAAATTATGTTTATGTTTTTTATTTCCTTTCCAGTCTAGACAAATTAAACTTGTTTCACCATTTGTCAATTAAATAAAATATAAAAATGATAAATGAAATCCCTTTTTTAAGTCATGCTAGCATGCATGCTTTAGTACACCAATTGAGATCAAATAAATCCATTTCTTAATTAAGCCGCATTTGGATCCGCATTTGAAGAACTCACATTTTGAATCCAAACACATTTCAATATTTGACTTTTCAAATCGCCACTCTAGCTTTTTCAAACCAAAAAATCCATCAATTAAAAAACTAACAAAACAACACTTTTCAAAGAACTATGTTTGATATACTATTGAAATATATACTCACAATTTACTCTACCAAAAAAAAAAAAAAAAAACTAGGTTTGGAACGCTTGATTTCTCAACGTTTCCACAACACATCCAAATATAGCAATAAATTCTCAGACCGGATCCAAAATCAGGGATTGTATTGAGACCAACCAATGCCACAAAAAAGATGGTCAAAAGAGAGTTAAAAAAAACAGAGAGAGCAATTGTTAGGCATCCATCAACTGCTTTGGAGATCAGCAGGGATTCTTATTTGCCTAAAAAAATTATGTATCATCTTTTTTTAAAAACAGAGGGGTGGGGGGGTGTCTGAAAGAAAAATGTTTCCCTTCCCTAACCTCAAGCAGTGGCCCCCTTCAGATAGGCGATGAGATCCACGCGATCTTGTGGCTTCTTCAGTCCTGGGAAAACCATCTTTGTCCCTGGAATGTACTGTTGTTCAACCAACCAAAGGGGAAAAAACACCATCAGCATTCATGTGAAGAACATGTATAATATGCAAGTAATTTAGAAACAAAATGGAACCCAAGCATACAATGATGAAACAATAATCGTATGATCGCATTCCATCACTCGATTCATGTATAATATGCAAGTAATTTAGAAACAAAACGGAACCCAACCATACAATGATGATGCAACAATCGTATGATCGCATTCCATCACTAGATTCATCCGAGAAGATGATTATTAACGGGTACATCATAAGAACCACATTGCAAGACACCTATCAGCACAACAGCCTCATACAGCTATTGGTGTCTACATTTCACATGTACAAAGAATTACTGACACAAAATTCATGATGATCCAGTTAAACAACGACTACATTCCTTAAGAGACATTTTACTATAAAATTACTCTGAATCCTAAACAATATACAATGTGTCTCACTCATGACATTAATACTTAGTAAACCATAGTACATTTTCCATCATTGTAAAAGAGGTTCTCACATAGATGGGTGCAAGGGAAGAGAAGAAAAGGGCTAGAGACATAGGAATCCCTCATAACAAACATCTATTATATATTATCCAATCTACGTCCATGTCAAACTACAGTGATACATACATATCCCTTCAAAATTGAAAAGTGAAAAAAAAACACAAATATTCATACCAATCTACATTAACTAACTCTGACAAACTCCCTATTAACCCTAACTCCCCATGTAAAATGACTTACTATGCCCCACCTCCCCTTTCCGCCCAATTTTTTGGGATTAAAATGTCATTATCATGACTACTTGTACTTAATTACAGGAATAATGAATTATTCTGATAATATACTAATACTATCAGTTTAGCTAGAATTAACTCAGGGATCAGTACTGACTTAACCACAACCACTTTTCAAGGACTTGTTTGTATGATCAGTACTGAAGTATGATCCAATATTAAGATGGGATTTGACAAGCTACATGGTTGTTCACGTTTTTCTTTTTCTTTTTTGGGTATGAGGACCCTTGCTGGTTACGCAATCCTTAACATACTACTACTAGTACTAGAAAGGTTAGGTCCAACACGGGTCCAAAGCAGGTTGTGGACCGAAGTCCACGAGAACCAGCCTAGAGGGCCATAATTTTTTTTTTTCATCACAAATATCAGGATTTGAACCAAGGTTGGGACCCAATGGGGAAGCGTCGTTTACCACCAGCCTATCCGCCTTCTGGGACAAGGCTGTTTATGTATTTAACAGAAAATAAAATGACAGAACGTTTAATATCATTACTAATGGAGAAAAGATCCAAGTCAATGGATTTCCCTAAAGTCACTTTTGTATGGCATATACAGATTCCCCAAAAAGAACACAGATCCCTGGTAATGATGTATGCTTTGGTACGATAGTGTAGTA
The DNA here is from genome assembly GCA_030737845.1 of Acorus calamus. Taxonomy (NCBI): domain Eukaryota; kingdom Viridiplantae; phylum Streptophyta; class Magnoliopsida; order Acorales; family Acoraceae; genus Acorus; species Acorus calamus. The sequence goes on along the minus strand of CM060865.1, from coordinate 15,013,038 downwards.
ATACATCATGCTACATAACAATTAGTAATTGGTTAACTGCCCCATACATTTTACTCGACAAATTTGGACAATACCAACTGTTCTGCCTATTAAAATCAAAGGGGCGACAAATTTAAATATTCAACTTATCTGTCTGGTAATTGATCATCAACTAATATAAAATATTCAACCAACCCATTGTCTTCAAAATAGAACTACACACAGAAAACCATTAATATTAAGGTATATACCAATAAAAAAACTCAACAATGAAAACAATACCTTCTTGGGATTGAGCAAGTAATCATATAAAGTTGACTCTTCCCATACAACAGCCTTGTTCTTGTTACCCGCTGAGTACGAATAGCCAGCAGTTGTACCAGACTGTCTGCCAAATAGGCCATTAAGATTGGGTCCTGCACATTTCAACATGAAAAGTGGTTCCAGGGTGAGATGAATATATTCTAATCCAAGATTTATAAAAATTTAAAGATTTGCACTTCATGCATCTAGAATAGGAAAAAAATGTGAATTTTGACAATCTTAATGGTGAGCCGTGAAAAAACATGTTTTGATAAAAGAGAGCATCTGACAATGCCTACAATTAAAAAAAGGGCATAATCTTATATGCAAAACACCACAAATTAATCCCTTTCATTTTTCTTCATCATGTACTCCCTTCTGCTTTCAAAATGTGAGTTCAAAATTGGACCAACAACACAGAAAGGGGAAAAAAACTCAATTTTCTGAGAGAGGGGAGAGAGATCAACAATTGCAAAAAATCACCACATATTAAGATTTGCCATTGATAAGCATGACTTGGTATTAATTGATGATACTCCGCTTTTTGAAGAGGATAGTCATTCCATGACACTAAAGATTCTCACCTTTATAGGAAAATTACTAATCATTGTCACATTCTGCTAACTAGATGAATATAATTTACAAAATGACTGCCACCGAAATCAACATCAATTATTTTAAAAAAAAATGCATTTGAGGATTCAAGAGATTATCAACATACCCAATGAGTGTGAAATTCATGTATCACAACAATCCACTACAAATGCAAAATGGGTGAGGAGGCAGGACACACTTGCAAGCATGGTTTAAAATGTGGTCACACATAACTGTCAGTGTGGTCACATGTACATTTTTACCTCCTTCCCTCACATGATGTGGCATATGCTGTGCCATCCAAGTGTATCAATTCCATTGCATGCAGGGTACAGTGCCGCATATGGAGTTAACAGTTAGTTTTTTTTAACCATTAGGGCTTGAGGGAGGAGGTTTTGGCTGTTGCACACCTAAAATATTAGTTTTTTTTTTCTTGCCATCGAGGTTTGGGGAAGAAGGGGTTTGGCTATTGGACACCTAAAAATCACCAAATCTCTCAAATCTCCCAAACTTTTTCTAGTCTCTTAAGGTTTGAAATTCTTTAGTGGATTTGCTTGAAGTACAACGTGAAGCTGTTTAAAGGCTTTTGGGATGGTTCCCCAATATTAAAATTCAAAGATTCTTTTTTATTATTTGGAGGATATTTGGATAAGGTTCTTGAGGATCTCATTAAGAGCTTACATTCTTTTACTCACTTTTTAGTTTCTATTACTTTCCACACATCATAAACATATGTTTTTAAAACTTCATTTCTTTTAACTTACATTTTCAAATTTTAAAGAGTCAAACTTACATATGCTCTAAAACGACAGTATCAACAGGATTTGAAGGTGTATAGTAACACCATCATGACTAAATGATAGAATATTCATAAACCTCCTAACCAACAACACACCTTTTTTACTCCATTAACACATCTATACATTCATATGCAAAAAAAAAATTTATAATCACTTAAAGAAAGGGTTTGAACAAGTAGAGGAGAACAATGTCCGAGTAGTTAAAGACACTGTTTCATTCAATTCTATAGATGACCACATTTTAGAAAGGCAGAAGCATCTTTTTTCAACAACCCGTGCTATACATTGTGTTAGATAGATTAATGATTAAAAATTATGTAAATAATACATACCAATCATGGTTAAGACATGTAGAATATGTGTATTTACATTTCAATACTCACTTCACAACATGAGGGAGAAGTTAAAAGGAAACCTTGTAAGACTACAATCATCCTATTAACCACACACGTCCTTTGCCTCCAAAGTTATATCAACCGTAGACAAACACTAAGGAAATTGATTATTTCTTCTAGATGAAAAGGCACCTTGGGCAAGAAGTAGGGGAAAAAGTTTGTTATTTCTTTTTGTTTGCTTTTCTTCTTCTTCTTCCTTTTTTTAAACTAACCAAAGAGAAAGGGTTGGAGAAAGTTGGAGAGGGCTGTCTATTTTTAATGGAAAGAAGAGGTAGGTGCTATCTTACTAAAAGAAAGCCCCCATCAAGCCCCCATCCAAAAGATGGGGATATCCATACAAAGGTTAAAATAAAAAAATATAAATAATCAACGGAATTTAACTTCTATATAATATTTTATTAAAAAAACTCAATTAAAATGAAACATCAAAATCGAACCATCCGAACTAAGTGTTATCCATAATGGTGGAAGGAGACACCACATCAAGGATCCACTTGACCCATGATTTAAGATGAGAAGAAATCTTCACCCATATATTCTCTACATAGACCCTCTGTGTTGGAATAGGCAATCATTGCGAGTCAACCATATACTCCAACAAATGTCGTGGGGACAAGCCATAGAAATTTGGCTAGAGTACTTCAATCACTTTTTTTGCATCTCTTGCGAAACCATTTCCACGTGCCTTCAAAATCTCAAAGAACAATTTGGCACTAAAAATTTGGCCAAAGTACTTCGATCACTTTTTTCACGCCTCTTGCAAAACCATTATGCATTCAAGATCTCAAAGAACAATGACCCATATTGTGTACTTTACACCAAAAGAAAAAATTGCTCAATATACTTATGCACACAATGACACAGGCAACTTTTAAAGTGACAACTAAACCTCAAAAATTCAAATATATTCAATATGTTTGCTTCATGACATAACAATTCTTTATCATGCATATCACATAGGCTTCCACAATATTGACAACCAAAGGTTAGTACACTCAAATATGAAATCAAAGAGAGACCGATATAAGAGCTTGGCAATTAAATGAATCCGAGAAGGTTGAAAGATCTTATCAAGCATTTTCTCACATATGCAACCCCCAAGAAAGGACAAGCATGATTAAAAAAAAAGTGTGTGCAACCAGAACTTTCACATAAAACTTTCAAAATAAATAAATCAAATCACTATACAAGTATGACCACCAAAAGGCAAAAGCTCTCTCTCTCACCTCAAAACCAATATGACCATCAATAAGGTGAGTCATATAACACATACTGTCCTTGTCATTTGATATATATATATATATTGAATGGCTTGAAACAATTGTGAATTTTAAAAATAAGAATATAAGGGTAGAAAGATAAATTAATAATTTTGTATAATTGTTTAAGGTCACAAGAATTGATGGACCAAATTCGATGGATTTGGTACAAGAGAAGTTAGATTTGAGGGTTTGTTTGTATGTCTAATGGATTATGAGGACCTTGTTGCAACTCAAGGATGGATGGTAGAAAAAAAAAATTAATAATTTTTTAGAGTGTTTAAGGTCACAAGATATGGTGGACCAAATTCGATGGATTTTAACAAGAGAAGCTAGGTTTGAAGGTTTGTTTGTATGTCTGATGGATTATGAGGGCCTTGTTGTAAGTAATAAAAATTTAATGGTTGATATTATTATATAAAGAGATGGGGCATATCATATTTTTAAGAGATGGGGCATACCTCATACTTTAAAGAGATGGGGCATATCTCATACTTCAAAGAGATGGGGAATATCTACTTTTTAAAGAGATGGGGCATATCATAAATTTAAGAACATAGTAGTATGTTTAATTGTTGGTGACAATGGATATCACACTACCATGCTGAGTAGTGAGACGACCAGAGGCAAACGAAGTGAGGAAGGGTGAGTGTGTGTTTGTAAAAAGTTTGACTGAACTTTATATTTGTCAAATTCTCACTGACTTTATTTACACTTTACAAAGTGATGAGGAAAAATCAAACTATCCAATGACCATCTATTTAAGTATGGCCAACTCTCGAGGCATGATGTTCACTAACTCCTTAAGCAGATGATTAAATGCATCCGGTATCTCGATAGTAAGGCCTTCTTCCCTTCCCACAATGACCACCAAATAGGTATCCTGGCCCTTCCCAATCCGTCCTAGAGTTGCAATGCCGAGATCATGCCGATCGTTGGCATTTTGTCCTCTATCGATGGAACAAAGTTGGGCGCCTCATCACCCATGATGAACATGCCCCGCAAGTATGGCAACACAATTGCCTTTGCCAACACCAAAAATTGCATGCCAAGGATGACCTGAAAATAATACAAAGGAACTACAATGAAGTCAGGGTAATCAACCCACATACCTATACAGAGTTTGGTGCCTCTGGCCATGCCCACAATGGGCTTCACCTAAGAGTTTACTACCTTGATGTGACTGCACTCCTTCGTGAGAGAGCCCAAGCCTACCCATGACTTGATCAAGATGAAGTTATGGGTGGCACCAAAGTCTACCATTGCCTGTGCAGGCTTGTTGTTCACCAACACCTTAACGTACATCAACCCATAGCGAAAATGCTCCTTCTCTTGTTGCACTGCATTCAGGAGTTGTAGAATTTTGACAAGAGCATCACGGGTTGATGTTTTGGTCTCCTTCGCGATAATGGCGTTCAGCTTTTCCTTCTTGGGGCAATTCCTGGCATAGCAAGAGCACCACAAAGGAAGCAACCCCCATCCTTGGTGGACTTGTCATTGGGTTGCTTCGATGTGGAGGATTCCCACACCTTCTTGGCATCCATCTTGTCGCCCTTCCTTTTATCTTTGGATTTTCCTTCACCCTCCTTCTTGGAGGCATTGGATTGTTTATAATTCACAAGAGCATTTGCTGCCGCATCGCCAAAGGGAGGTCTTTCGTGCCTTGGTGCCTCAGTTCAACCTAGTTCTGCAGCACAACCATAGAGTTAAACAATTTATCCTCCTCGAAGATGTTTTTGAAGTCCGGTATGAAAGAGGAAAAATTTTAACATATTACCGTCCCAACACTCAGGTCTGGATAGCAGGGCGGCTCTCATCATCAGAATGAGCATGCCACCAGAGTTTGGCGTCTCTTTCAAGTACATGCTAGTGAGGGTTATTTTTTCTCATCCTCGGAATAGGTACACCACCAAAGTTTGGCGTCTCGTTCAATACAAGTGTGATCCACTTTGAAGTAGTGGTCCATATCCCACAAAAGTTTTCCAATTTCTTGGTGTTCTGCGCACCAGTGAATTGCTAAGACTCCAAGACCATGGGACGTCGCACAGCCTCTTCAGGGACTAGGGTCTCCTTCAAGACGCACTTCCAGAGCGCAATTTCGTTGATCAGTCCATCAAGAGCAGACCGGAAGCCTTGTCGCATGGAAGCAACATCAGCCTAGAGTCCGGTAAATTTTGGATCCCAAGAAACGGTCTAGAATTTTGTCTTCAAGTGGTGCCGTTCGCTCAGCTAGAGCGATGCAATTCGCTTCCTAGTTTCGATCCTTTTGTCTAGGCAACTAACATGCTCTATTACTGCATTGCCCGCAATTGAAATTGCTCTCATACTAATTGTCACAGGGTCGAATTTAGACTAGAAATTTTTCTCGCCTCTATGGCCTAATGTATCCCACTACTCAACCAACCTTGCTCTCACACATAAACCATAGGTCCGAGCAAGGGCAGTCGCCGACATGGATGAGTGGTCGAGTGCGCAACGGCTCGCAGGGCACAACATGACTTGCAAGAACTTGGGTGAAATGTGATGCATGGCACAACGTGGCACGTGGGTTCACAACAAATGGAGGCAGTTGCTAGGAATGCTAGAGTGGGCAATTAAATGCACCACTTGGGCGGTTAGTGGGTTACATGCGCCACAAAGGCTGACAATTGCATTGGACGTAGAAGTGGGTGAGGTGTGTGTGAAAAACTGTGGCGCGCAATGGCCACACGTGAGGCACAAAGGATCATGGCTAGTAGTTAGGCCTCAGCATGGGCAAAACAGTTATGTAACTGTGCGATAGTGGCCCCTGCGTGATCAGAACGGCTTTTGTACGCAATTTAAGCATGGGCATGCGATTGAAACAGCCATACCGACAAAGTGTAATTCCCTTTTTTTTTGGAAATTGGGTGCTTCCCTGGGTTTGACACCCCAAGCTCCTCGAAGAGAAGAGGTGCTAGCCAACTAATCAAATATTGGTTCGCGGCGAAGTGTAATTCCTTGGTTTAAGAAAAAAAAAAGTGTTTTGCCTGAAACAAGTTGTCCTTTGTGTGTCGTGGGTTGTGTGTGAGAGGAAGGTTGGCTAACTATTGAAGAAACACTAAGCCACACAGGCAAGAAAATTTTCTAGTTCAAATTCGACCCTATGACAGTTGGTATTAGAGCAATTTCGATGGCGGGCGATGCAGTAGTAGAACATGTCAGTCGCCTGGAGGAAATGATCAAAAGCCAAGAAGCGAATTGCATCGCTCTGCCCAAGCGAACGGCACAATTTGAAGACAATGCTGGAGCTCACCAGTTCTTGGGATCCAAACTTTACTAGACTTCAGGCCGATGTTGCTTCTAGGTGACAAGGTTTCCAATCCACTCTTGATGGACTAACCAATGAAATTGTGTTCTTGAAGCGCGTCTTGAAGGAGACCCCAATCTCCAAAGAGGCCGTGCAACGTCTCAAGGTCTCGAAGCCTAAGCAATTCACTGGCACGGAAAACACTAAGAAATGGGAAAAAAATTGTGGGCTATGGACCACTACTTCAAAGTGATCCGCACTCGATACACGAAGAAAATGACCTTCACGAGCATGTACTTGAAGGGGACACCAACCTCTGGTGGCATACCCGTCCTGAGGACGAGACCTAGGAGCTGGGGCAATCTCGTCAAGGAAATGAAGGAGCAATTCCTACCGAGCAATATGTCTTGGGTTGCTTGGGATGCTTCGACAACTCATATACACCGGCACCGTGCAAGAATATGTTAAACAATTTTTCTCTCCCATGCTAGACATTAAAAACATGTCCTAGGAGGATAAATTGTTTAACTTTATGGCTGGGCTGGAAAACTAGGCCCAAGCCGAACTGAGGCACCGAGGTGTGAAAGACCTTTCGACAATGGCAGACACTCATGTTGCTTATATACTATGTAATGCCTCTAATAAGGAGAGCAAAGAAAAATCCAAAGAGATAAAGAAGGGCGACAAGACTGATGAGAAGGTGTAGGAATATTCCACATCGAAGCAACCCAATGACAGGTCCACCAAAGACAAAGGTTGTTTCTTTTGTCGTAGGCCACACCGTGCCAGGAATTGCCCCAAGAAAGAAAATTTGAACCCCATTGTCGCAGAGGAGGCCGAAACATCAACTCGTGATGCAACTCTTGTCAATCCTTTACAACTCTTGAATGCGGTGCAACAGAAGGAGCATGCTCGGGGTGGGCTGATGTATGTTAAGGCATGGGTGAACTACAAGCCTGTGCAGGCAATGGTGGACTCTGATGCCACCCATAACTTCATCTCAGATCAAGTCATGGGTAAGCTTGGGCACTCCCTCATGAAGGAGTGAGGGTCGCACCAAGGTGGTAAACTCCGAGGAGAGGCCCATGGGCATGGCCAGAAGCACCAAACTTCCCATTGGTATGTGGGTTGGTCACTCCGACTTCATTGTGATTCCTTTGGATGATTTACATGTCATTCTTGGCATGAAATTTCTAGTGTTGGCAAAGGTAGTTGTGTTGCCACACATGTGGGGCGTGTTCCTCATGGGCGTTGAGGTGCCCAATTTTGTCCAATCGGTGGAGGATAAAAAAGCCAATGATTGGCATGATCTCAGCATTGCATCTCTCAAGGACAGATTGTGGAAGGGCGACACCTATTTGGCGGTCATTGTAGTAAAGAAAGATGCCCCTACTGGCAAGATACAGGATGCATTCAATCATCTACTTAAGGAGTTCATGGATGACATGCCTTCGGAACTCCCTGGCAAGCTGCTCCCTCGACGCGAGGTAGGCAACACCATCAAATTGATGCCCATTACAAAATACCTCCATCCCATCTAGAGGAGTTGCACAAACAATTGAACGGCTTGCTAGAATCGAGTCAATTGCGGCGATCCTAAGCCCCAGATATAATGATCTTTCAACACTCAAAAGAAGGCGAATGATACATTTCGCATGTGCATGGACTATCGGGCACTCAGCAAGGTGACTGTGAAAAACAAGTACCCCGTCCCGAATGTGGAAGAACTCTTTGATTGATTGGGGAAGGCACGCTTCTTCACCACGTTGGACCACCGTCCAAGGTAATGGCAAGTGAGGATGACAGAGGGCGACCAAGCCAAAACGGCATGTGTAATAAGAATATACATAGTTATTACATCCCCCTCCCCCCCATAGGAATTTAGTCCTCTAAATTCGGGACATACTTGGACTCAAGAACAATTGAGGATATGTTGCCCTCATTTCATCCTCACATCCCATGTCATCTCCATAACACATGGATAATGTTACCACTGTACCTGGACTAATGTGATAGTTTTGGTGTGCAACACCTGAGTCTTCCAATCCAAGACTTTTGACTTTCTAACACATGGACCATATGATTGTTGCATATGATGAAGCCACCGGAGACAAACCATCGAGATGTGTATATGTGTGTGTGACTAATAACGCACAGTTTCGACGGTGGGGCTGACTTTCTAACACAAAGACATTTAGGAGCTTGACGATATCAAGAAATTTCTTTGGATATTAATTTATGTACTTAATTTCTTATACTTGCATAATGGAGAGGTACTGGGGAGTTGGTTCATTCACTGGGATTTTTAGCTCATCCCGTGATTTATTCATTTTTATAGAGTAGAGTAGTTGGAGCTAGGAGTTCTCATTAGATGTTTTCATGATTCAATTCCCAGGTGTTAGCAATTCTTGTTGATCCTATGGAGTGGGTTATGTTTCCTTCATGCATGTTAACCTATGGACCTATGTAGCTGCTCTGACAGTTGTGTCAACTATTAGACATGTTGACTTATTGTATTTTCTTTTTGTGATGTTTAGATCTTGGTTTATGTTCCGTTGATTTTATTTAGCGGTGAATGTTGGATCATCTTCTATAGTAATCTGATTATTCAAAGATTCGAAGTGACATCACGGAAATTACCCAATTTGGTGAAATTTCAGGGGCGTTACATATTAGTTCACTGATCATTTAGATCCACAAAGCCTTCCTATTCTTTCAAATGATCCATCATTTCATAAGTTACAATATGAAAAGATAAAAGGCTATACGCAAAGTACTAGTTCAATTAATTACTTCACGTTAATCAAATATAAATTATAAAATACAAAAAATCTTGTGCAAAGATTATCCCTAAAATAAAAATGGATTATCAATGAAGAAAATTATCCTGCATAACCCACCGTCTAGACAACGAGAGACAAACCAATGCCTCAATAAGAAAAAGGCAAATATCAAAAGGATGCTCCATTATGTATCAAATCAAAAAGATATTATATCAATGAAAGAATCAAGAAGGATAATAGAAAGCTCACAAGAGCGATGGAGCAACAAAGAGATTCATTGGCTATGAAAAAATGTCCAAAATACACTACTCTGACCAAGCGGCCAATGTTTTAAGCTCAAACTAAACCTCTGTGCCTTTATACAAGAAAGTTCTGAAATATTGATATTTCAACATCAGCTATTTCTAACCATTGACCTCCAGATAAAATAAACTAGATTATCAAAAATTCTACGTTCAAAACTATACCAATAATAACAAAAATGCAGTATCAATAATTCAGGAATATATCATTTGAAGCAATGTGATTACAGAGGAATAAAACATGCACAAATAAAACTATGAAATAATCACAAGAAATCCAAAGCATGAGCCCCTTGAAAAATATAAGGCAAATTCTACCAAGGGACTAATCACATTCAATTTTACAACAACATCAAAGGAGCAGCACGGTGCTGGATGAACATAAGGATGACACCAACGCTGCAGGCGTCTATAAAAACGCTAAGCATTTAATTCATCCCGAAAATATTCTTTAGATACATCTACAAGCCATTTTTAGGCTACCTATACAGGTCCATAATTTGATTTGAAAAAACATGCCTGCACCTTAAAAAAAAAAAAAAAAAAAAAAAACCTATCTTTACCTAATGACTCCAATCATCCAGCAAATAAGGAACCTAAAAAGGAATCACAAATCAAATCTTAAACGCATCAAATGCATTTCCAGCCTACACAATCAAAATCTAGAACAAACACATAAAAAAAGAATAACAAACACAATCAAAATTCTTTCCAAAGTTCCATATCATCAAACGATATATAGATCCCAACAAAGATAGCAAAAAAAACACGCATAACTCAATGAAACGATAATGACGATTTCCAGATCTATAGAGAAATGCAGATCTAACGACAGAAGAACACCAAACATGAAAGGAAGTCCAAAAAACGCTAACTGAACAAGAGAGATCACATCAATGAAAACAAATGATCATCGTTAGATCGAAAGGTGAAACCTTGCTTGTGACCGGCGCCTTTATCGACGGTGTGACACTGGGCGCACTTGGTCTTGAAGATCTTCTCCCCGGCCTTCGGGTCCCCTGGCGGTGCCTCCGCGAACGACGCCATGGAAATCACACGCGAAGAAAATTAGGGTCAGGGTTTCTACTCTCGATCGGTCTCTTTTTTTCTTTTATTTTATCTGTCAAGGTCACCTCCGTAGGCTGAACGAAATCTCTCGACGAGTGCCCCTTTTATAGCTCTCTCGCGGTCTCTCTAGGGCACATGCCTCCCGGTCTAGTCAGATCTGGATATCGTCACTTTCGAATTGCACTACTATAAATCGAACTTGAACTGCACAATTAACTGCGTAATTAAAAAGTTGTGTAGTTCGATTAATAGTTATGAAATTGAATACCCATAATACTAATGGAAAAATATTAGACTTAATCACATTCACCAATAAAAACTCACACTTCACATGTTTTTATTTTATTAAAAATAATAAACACCATCTAATTAATTATATGTTTTGATAAAAAGTGTATATCGCTCCATTTTAAGTTAAATGAACTCATTTTTAATAAGTATAAATTATTTAATGAGGTATATATAACATCTAACGAGATATATGTTTCACTAGATTTCTGATGTGGTTATATATATGACTGTGTTTTATACTGAGAAAAAACTGAATGTAACAACACTCATATTAATGATATCAGACCTAAGTGGATCCAGACTCAAGGCCCATTTGTGTCATTAATGCAGTGCACGCGCAGTCAAAATAACGAGATGATCGTGAAAACAATTAGTGGACGGTTTATATCATTTTATATTTTTCAAACAGAAAATGTTAGAGATCATCATTTTTACCAACCAAAACTCATATCACACATGTTTTTATTTTTATTTTTAAAGAGTAAGCATCATCTAATGAGGTATATGATTCACTGAAATTTTAATGAGGTATATAAGACTATATTTTGGATTATAAAAAAAATAGTGTAACAGCTCCCTTTTTAATTTTGTTTATTTTCACAATTCCTTATTTTATGCCAGTATGTTTTTAATTATTTTTGAAAATATAATAATAATTTTTTTGTTATTTGTTTGATTATATATGTGTAGAAGATAATGTCCACCTCGATTGAATAAGCGACACGTGTACTCGAATTGATCGGGATCCGTGATAGGTCTATGTTGAATTATGGCGATGGTTCACCTTTAGGGTCTTATGTGCACCTCAGATCAGATTATCTGAGGACTAGACTCATCCAAGAAGAAGGGATCCTATGACCCAAAGATTGCGCGTGTCCGAGGTATGAAGATTTTGCCATCTATTATGCTATCCAAATAGGTGGTAAAAATTCAATTTTTTAAACTACGTTTATTTTAGTAGGTTATTAGGTGTATGTCTAATACAGTTGACTTTGACCGCACAAGACATACATAACATGATATTTCTTAACAAAATAATATATAATATCCTTTTTTAGAAAATTTTAAAAAATAATTACATAATTGTAAGGCCCACTTTTTCTAGCTAAACTATCGTGCGCCACGTATCATTGTTATCGTTGGATAGCACGATTGTTCAGATAATGTTCGCCAATAAGATGCATGTTTACCTTCAACCCATAATCCCTTTTTTTTAGGCATGGATCTCATACAAAGCTACTGAACAATCAAAATTCAAATGGACGGACCTCCAGCAAATAAGTGATAACATTGGATGTTGCTGTCTTCTCACCCATAGCAATTACAAACAAGAGATATGAAGAGATTAATGAGGGATCATAACGGAAAGGGGGAGGGATAATAAGGGAAAAAACTCGGATGATCAGAGGTGTGTGATATATCATTCGCTCTTTGCCAATCCGATCCTCTACTAACTTGAGTATTAGAGAGTTTTTAGCGGAGCACCCCACCCTCATCAGGAAGGACCTCAAGTCAACGAGCGATGTTCATCTAGAGTGACAGTTAAGAAGACCAACAGTCAGACCTCGATCAGACATAGATATGTCAGCTCAAAAGCATCATCTATGGGAACTGCATAGATCCTTGCAATCTTTTGTGTCCTCATACAGGATGTGGAACAAGTGTGTGGACTCTGGGAAAAGGATCCCTTTCTAGGAAAGTGTCACCTCACATGGAACTATAAAAAATCACTGTAGGAGGGTACATCTTCTAGTCATTTACATCGATATAGCTATCAATATTAACCATCTTAAGGGAGTTTACTCTTTTCCTTTGAGAAGGGACTCTGAGGAAGGATGCATATATATGAGACTCCGAGTGAAGCATTCGAGAAGTCTGACTGCTTCACTCATTTCCATCTAAAAGGGGATTCCAAAAAGGTGTATCCCCAGAGTCTAATTTTCGCACTCCTGAACACCTTACTCCTGAATAAGATCACAAAAGGTTACAAAGCACACATATCATCAACAATGGTTAATCCATAGTTCTAAGAACTCGTGTGACCTTTCATTTGGCAACTTACAATGAAATTAATTTTTCTTATGCGCTCTCGAATCATACTCTAACATGTGTTAATACCTCCAGATTCTCACCATGTGGCGTTACCATGGCGTAACTTGTGTATATATCATGATGTCATCAAAGATTACTTGGCATGCCAAGATTCATCAATAAATATTCACACCCTTAAAGTTGATGTACAAGATTCATTATTTGATATTTAATTTTCTAATCAATCTTTCTTTCTTCCAATAGAAAAGTGAGATCTCTGACTTGAGAGTCAGAAGGCATGTGACAGTAACCACTCTAAGTTCAAGATCATGTCCTTATCCTTTTCAAGAAATCTCCTCTTTATTCGACATCTCCCTCAAATGATAAATAAGTGATCAACTTTAGTTGTCTCCTCTAGTGACATTCATCCTTCAATGATTCGCTTTTTGGCACTTTCAAAAACTATTACTTCAATAGAGAGATAATTTTTTGCTCTTAGGGTTTCTCAGAGTGAACGAGATATGGGAACTCTAAACCACGTGGAGTAGTTATTAAGGTGCCACAGACGTAAATAATCCCAAAAAAACTATCACATAGAATTTTCACTTTCAACTTTCAATTTTTGAGCCACAATTCTGTCGTAATGTATCCGATTACTCAATACAAATACAATTCAATCATTTAGCATATGGAAATGTATGAGTTATTACAACGTGTACCAAAGATTACTTGAGGGAAAGTAACTAAAACACTCAAGTAGCCCTTGCAGCATCTACACTCAAGTATGATTGAATGATACTCTTAACAGACATTGTTTCAGGTATATGAAAATACCACTCCTTTTTTCATCTTTTTTTCCTAAAAGGGATAGGGCTTCTGTTTATCTTGAGCATCATTGCTTGAAAAGGCATCAAATCAGTGTCAAGCTGATCTTATCTATCGATTAACAATGTGAATCATCTTGTCTCTTATCAAATCACAATGATTATGTTTTCTCTAGCTCTTCTATAATGAATTGAACGTGATCCATCCAGATCTGCCACAATCTGCTTCTACAAAATCCCTCCCCTTTGGTGAACTCTCCAAATACATGTCGAATCTAGGAATTGAAAATGTTGTGTTGCTACACTTAGAGAATGTTATAATTTGACGAAAACTTGTGCCCATAATTTTTATATATATTGTGATAAACAATTAGCAATAAAAAGGAATAAAAAAATATTTTAATTATTATGAAATTGAGGGTGTTTAGATCATTCAATTGCACTGTCCACATCAGATCTTCCTATGAAGGAGATGAATCAACCAAAATCATGTACCGAAGATCGTCAATAACACCGTTGACATCCTTGACATTGGTCTGGTGTTTGTCAAAAACACTCCTACAGTCAAGTCAATCACCGAAGATCGATCTCAAGAGAGAAAACAAGAAGATTCTTGAGTCATTTTGTTTGTACCTAATTTCATGGAGGTCCTTATGTTTTTATAAGCGTGGATGTCGAGTCAACCATTTCTGCAAGAGTGGAAGAATCTTCAAAGGAATCTTCCATGTGGCACCTCCTGGGCTGGCAACGTGGAGATCCCTTTGATTCTCTGGTTGATCTGGTGATTCACATGTGCATTGGCAGTTGTTGTGGATGAGCTAGGGCCCTCTAGTGTCTTCTACCGCTTCGGGCTCTCTGACTGATTTAGTGTGCAAGAAGGAAGACCAAGTAGTTAGGCTTGAGCTAACTCTAGCCTCAGAGGATCAGACTTGAGGATAGATTGTCAACATGTGAGGATCAGAAGACCAAACTAAGTATGGATTTGCATTCCCTTCTTGGGAGGCTAAACTGAAAGTTGCTCCTCGAACAATCTAGTCTATGATATTTCCTCTGACAATTAAGTGGACAGAGGTCACGTTTCACTTCTTGCCAAGGAACAACATGTGTCAATCACCTGGGTTAAGTGGATTCTTCCCTCCACAATAATAATAAATCTTCACATATTAAGGAGAATGCAATTAAAGATATGTCTAAAGAGCGATCATAATGAAATCCAACCTAATTGATTGGACACCAAGATCTAGGTTCAAAATGACTACCAAATTATGTGTTAGTTCAATAGTAGAACTAAGGAGACAGTTACTCTTACTCATTATTATGATCAACTAGTGCTTCATAGCATGAATTAGGTTCATTATTATGATGAAATATTAGCATGAATTAGGTTAAGCCACGCTTCAGTGATCCCTATATCTTGGAAATCAAAGTAGCGTAGAATGATACTTTTAAATCACCTATATGAGCGTGAAATGGAATCGCTTTCATGAGAGGCTAAATTCTCTAAATACTAGGACAAAATAAATACAACTATATGAACCAACCATGTGTTGAAAGGAACTATGTGGATATATACGAGTGCTAATACACTTAGTTTCTTTTGCAATTCTGTCTGTAGTACATATCGAGGCAATCCCTCAGTCCACTATATACTCTATTAATAGAGTATATAATGTTTTATTGTAGTATAACACTTCACTGATGCAATGTGTGCTCGATTAAAAAGTTTATATTTTTCAGAAAAATAAAAATATTTACCAATTAATCTAGGTATGTACTTCAAGTTTTACAATAATATGTATTTCATTAAACAAATGTATGCTCTAACAAAAATAAAAACAGTTGGGGAACACACAAGGGCATGCAAGCGAGGTTGGACATATCAGTTTCCATGTGGACATATTGATTAAGGTCACAATTATAATTGAACAGATCAGGACATCATGTTCACTTATTAACCAGTAAATCATATTGTTATTAACTAGAGATGATTCAATGTCACAAATAATCTCTTCTGATGCAATGACTTTCCAAAAGCATTCCCTATTGTGTATTCATTGTCATTTACATATTTTTATCAATCTCCATTCAAGTGGGATATTGTTAGAAACTTGGTTTTGAGCAAGTTACATTGGATAAAAATACAGCAAGTCTCATAAGTTGTTTAAGATGGGTCTGCATGGAATCACATTCTCCAACGCAAAAAGATGAACATGGTTTGTTTACTTGTTTGAAACTGTATTTGTGAATGAGAAATTTGGTCCTATGTACCCTTTATGAACATGAGAATCATAGTTGAGTGTTAGAAAAATAACTTCAGTTTCATATTAGAATTTAGAAGATCTAAAAATGTGAGATAGATGTATGAATGTTGGGTACTGATACAGGTAGTCCCAATTGCAACCCATCGCGCAGTCTCCACGTCAGACTATAGAAAATGCTTCTCTCTCTCCTCAACATCAGGACCAGCCACGTCAGCTATCCTTTTTTCGTTTTCCCCCAAAACCAAAATTTAATGTTGTTATGTTTGTGTCACTTTTTAGAAGCGGTCCATATCATGTTTTTATTTATTACTAGAATTTGGGCCATTAATTCAATCAAAAACTAAATTGCATATTTGTATTTCTGGCATTCATATGAGCTTATCTATAAATTTTCATTAAGTTCTAACATTGTTTAAAAAAAATTTACAGTTTCAAACGGTATCCGGGTTGGGTTATTACTGAATTTTAGTTGGTGAGAATTATCAAATGCTTCCCATGTAAGCTTCCTTGGTGAGTAGGTGGGTGAGTTTAAGAAAATGACACCCCCCCTCTCCACTCTTCCCCTTATAAAGCCTATTAATGGTGACAATAGACTAACACTCACCCCCTTCCCACATTATTCACCTCAAAAGTCAAATCCCACCAACCCTCACTCTCTCCCTCTCATTTGCACTCGAGACCCCTTATTTTTTTCCCATTTGAATATGAGAAACCTGAGGCAAAGAAGAGAAAGAAGAGAAGAAAAAGGAAAAGGTGAGATTTTTGCTTGTGTGTGTGCTTAATGTGGTTGATCTCTCTCTCTCCCTCTTCCTCTTCTTCACCCTCTCTTAGTCACCCTCTCTGGACAGCTCAACTAGCCATGTGTGTGTGTGTTTTGTGAGTATTCATGTTTGAGTGTGGTTGTGCCCCTCTCTTTTTCTTGGTGAATTCCCCTCTTTCTTTGGTTGATCTTGTGTTTGTTTTATTGGGTTTATGCATGAGAAGTATTTATTTTTATGTGTGTTTGGGTGTTAAATAGTTGAGGGGAAGGGGAGGGGGATGTGTGCTGCCCGTGCAGGGTAGACACGCGCTCGCAGCTGCATGCGTTGTTCGTACGGGCCATGCGCGCGTGCTGCCCACATGCACCCGGCGCACGGTTCGCAGGCCCCGTGCCTCGCTTGCAATGCGAGCTCGGTGTATGGTCCATACGTTCATGTAATCAAGCCAAACTCGTTGCTTTGCTCACCTATTTCTATGTTATTGTGATGCAGGTCTTGTAGATTGGACACACAGTGGTTTGGTTGTTGGTGAGTGGTTCGACACACTCATTTGGGAAGCATTTAGTGCACTTAACCGTGCGTTGAGCATTTTTTTTGGGCTCCATAGCTATATTTAATCACGATGGCTAAATCATATGGATTTACTAGACTCATACATTTTGATGAGAATTATTATTGGTATGTTAGATAGCTTGTTTTCAATTTAATCCTTTAATTTACATCATATGATTATTATAAAGTGTAGCTTGTATAGGATCCCAAGCTTGCGGTTGATAGGTTTTGGGTGATTGTTGTATATCAAGTTGGGGTAATTATTTTTGTATGCTAGATAAAATAATTTCATGTATGCATTACCATACATTTTGATTTATTAAAGAGTGAGATTCCATAACCGGTAAGTTGGGTGACTCTTGTATGATGAATATTTGTTTTGTATAATAATGTAACTTATAAGTTTTGATTTGTCCATACATATTATAAAGCAAGGAAAATAAGATGTTATGAAATAATATGCTTTAGGTTGTCTCTTGTAATCCGAAATATTATTTTTGATATTAGTATGTTTGGAGTGCACTACTTTAGTGGAATGAATTATGAATGGGCTTTTGGTTTTATCTATTTACTTAAATGATTAAATGTGGCTTCCTCTCTCTCTCTCTTATGCATCCACGATCCATGTGAGGAAAGGAGAGAAGGAGAGCGAAGGGATTGGTTCGAAGCAAGAAGGAGAAATCTATTATGCACCCATTATCCTTGTTTTAAATCTTTAGCCAAATGATAGCTTATTAGGTATATGTACTTAGAATAATAAAACCCATTTGCCTAAGTGTGTTAGGCACGTGTGTCACCTGTCTCTAGGGTCATTCTATGACATAAATCATGTGAGAACTTAATTAATCTTCCTGCATCTGAATGATGCAACATCGTATAACTTCAGTTCGATTTAATATTGTTTGATGAGTGATAATCAAAGGATGCATAAGTATCATGTTGTGAGTGTAGATATGCTTCTCTCCTATCTTGTATCTGTGTTGAAGCTACCCGATGGTGGAGCTATCATGAATGGTGCCACCACATTATAAGAGGCCTAATGTATATTTCAATAACCTTGTGGCTTCGTACCTATTTTGGAAGGCCATTAGGAGAAGGGCTACCTAGGAGAGGGCTACCGGAAGGTTAAGGGAGTTAGCGAGTTTGATTTTCTTTTTCCAATAATCTCATGTTACCCTAGGGGTGAAAGTCAGAATGAGATTGGGGTTGTATGACACTTATGATTGTTGGTTTGTTTCCCTTAGTTGTTGGAACTCTATATGTTTTATGGGATACTTATTAATGTGTATGATGCGTGGATCTGTGCCACTCACTGAGCTTGTGGCTCACCCCCTCGCGTGTTATTTCTCCAGTTGAGGTTGGGTCTAACGTGAAGCCGGAGCTCTGGTTAGGTGTATTGCGCCCAATCTTTTTGGTCTGCGAGCGTGCGGCCGTCAACATTCCTTCTTGTATGTAATTGTATTTGTGTCAGTTGCATATGTTGTCTTTTGTTGTGACGGCCCATGTCCCAAACTGTCGACACGTGCACGCCACCCAAGCTCTGATACCAACTGTGACGGCCCGTGCCCAAAAACGCTGACACATGCACGTCACCCATCTCAAAACTCACATTTTTTTTAAAACATCGAAATATCCACCCTATATAATCTCATACGATAACAACCTTGTGATAACATGTAATCAACAAGATATATATAATCACCTATATAAACACTCCCAGGAAAGTTTAAGCTGTCAACAGAGCATCTATCACCTCATATACAGTCATCCATATATACAGAGCATTTTAACATAGGCATGATTCGCTAGACCAGTCTCTACCAAAATAATATGTACAGATCCAAAACATCAAAATATACACATCTGTATCTATCTATCACCAGCTGGACGTGGTACCAAAAGAAGACAAAGCCAATGCCCAGAAACCCCGCCTCTACTCTGCAAAAATAGGAGAAATAGAATGGAATAAGCGAAAGATACTCAGTAAGTAACCTAGACATTCCATGCATATGGAAACCAAATATGACATCAAAAGTAGAAGTGAATCAAACTCAATAATCTCAATAAACACCAGGTCCAAGCATGAATAGCAAATGAAATCACTGAATGGTCATCAGCAGAGAACATAAATAACATTGCTGATAAACTCACCCATCAAAGAGGAATGAATAGATCAGAATAACACATCACAACCAACGAGGCTAACAAATACAATCAAAGTGCATCATAATGAACTGAGAACAAATACCCTGAAATCACAATTCAAGCTGAATCACCCCAATCTGAATGATAAGGAATCGCAACTCTGGCCCACGAATGTCCAGAGCGCAGGATTTACCATCTACATGACCCCATCTCGGCCCCCCGCCGTCCGAGATGTCCACAGCTGTAACGCCCCCGTACCCAAGACTCCATTTTGAAGCTTTGATACGGGTCGTTACCTCTGACTTTCCATAAATACGAGACATTTAAAACATAAAGGGTTTTATTTAAAATCATACCGATTAAAACAGATCCAGGATCTAAACATAATTTATCCTAAACACGAATGATTACATACGAAATAGAGTTAACTTAAACATCCAACTGTTTTTGCTGAATGGGACTAAGGAAACTACATGCCAAAGAAAGGCTTATTCAACCACCTAAATGCAATGAAAATAAAACGCAGCTACGATCTCCACCACCGAGATCAACGATCACCAACGACTACCCTGAAAGTTGGGGAAAGAGGGGTGACCAACCACACGCTCAGTGAATGGACCTTTGAGGTCCCAATAATAATTGATATCAAAATAAAAATCTTTAATAAAATATCATAAGAAACAATTTGCAATATACAATAGTATAATTTCTGCAATATCATAATTTTCAATAAAACCATAACTTAAACAAAACACCTTCCAAATGCATGATTTCAAATAACTGTTAAAACTTATGATGCGTATGAATACAACGGACACGCATGCCCGTATGGTGGCACCTAGCCATCTACAACACCTAGCTGTAAGGATTTCGCACAGGAAATCGTGTCACCTAGACACATGTCACCTAGATTTGGGTCCATTCTGAACCGTGGTCACCTAGACCTAGCCACCTAGGCTACGTTGCCTAGACGTATGTGATACATGCATGATCAACACATTTTATTTCAAAACTATGCATGCGACAGTTTCAAATATAATAACATTTTCAATACGATACATAGTAAGGCATCAGCCTATATAATATGACATGCTTGAGTTTATACATAAAATAGCATTTCAAAATCATTGAAAAAATCCTTCAAAACTACGTAGGAGACTAGACCCACTCACTTTAAGTCCAAATCACAATCCGAAACAACTCCAGTAGGTCTAAGGCAACCTAACCCGACCTGAAACGATACAAACTTATCACAACCGGTACATATTGTATGGAACCCGAGGTTATCCGAAAACACAGAACCTGACGGTTTCCATAGGGACCGTCACAGACCTTCCCGACAGCTCCCATAGGGTCGTTCGAAACACAACCCGATGGCTCCTACGGGGGTTGTCCCTTAATAAACCGACGGCTCCTCTGGGAGCCATCCCAAACATTCCCGATGGCTCCTACAGGGGCCGTCCCGGAACAGAAACACAAAACCCTAATTATTTTTTTGTAAAAATATTTTAAATCATCTACCATTGAAAACGGTAAAGAGTCGTTTTAAAATATTGTTAAACAGAAATAGATCGATATCGAAATCAAGTCATACAAAGAAAAATCTATTATAATAAACCAAAGCTTAAATAAAATATTTCAAAAACCCTAGGTTTATCATAGATGCAAATACTAATATGAATATAAGTTTAAATCTTCAAAAAAATCATGAACATACGGTCTCTGATATGGATCTATGCATACAAGTTTTAAAACGAGGTTTAAAGATTGAAAGCATGATTTTTCTTAAAACAATTAGATCTAAACATGATATATTTATATATATACCTAAACATATTTATTATAAATCGTGAAAGGCTCATAAAATATCTATAAATCTCATAGTACCCTAGCTATATCATCAGATCCAAAACTAATTTAAATCATCTTAAGATCATATAAATCGAATAGGAAAACTAAGAAAATAATTTAAACTTGGAGTATATACATGTAAGACCAAATATTACAATCAAAACTTGTAAAAACATCGTGAAATCATCATTATATTATGGTTAAAACATAAGAACCCGAATCATACGACAATCATTCAAGATTTCAAAGAAAACTCCTTTCTCTTTGGTTGGAAAACCTTAAAACACAATCACATTGATACAACAACCAAAGGGACTCACTACAAATTAATAACTCTTCATAAGCCAAGGAAATACTCACAGAAACACTTTGACCGAGGTCGAAAGAAGAAGAAAAAAAATAAAGTTTTAGGGTTTGAAATTTTAGGGTTTCAATGCCAAAGAAGAGAGGGAGAAAAGACTTAATAGCCTCGCAGGCACGTGGGTACAAAATACGACCCAATTAAATCCTGAATATTCACAATCAATGCCAATGTTCCTTTCAAAAACGGCAAACTTTCGAATTCAAAAATTTTCCAAATCGACGGCTCTTATTGAGCCCATCGCTCAACTATCCGACGGCTCCACAAAGAGCCGTCGCCCAGTAATCCGACAGCTTCTCATGGATCTGTCGTCTAGTAATCCGACGGCTCCTCATGGATCCGTCGTCCAGTAACCCGACGGCTCCTCATTGATCCGTCGCCCAGGTGCTCGACTGCACCTATAAGATCCGTCAGGCACTGCCTAACCCGATTAAAAGTCACAGTCATTACATCATTTCCTCCATTAAGGAATTTTGTCCTCAAAATTCAAGGCATACCCAAGGGAGATGTAAACAACGATGAAAAATTTTCTCGCGTCTCCTTTTCGCGTTCCCAAGTCATTTCGGGCACTCCATGATGATATTGCCACTGCACTTTGACCAATGGAATGGTCTTGTTGCGCAAGGTTTTTTCCTTCCGATCCAAAATTTTCACCGGCTGCTCAACGAGGGATAAATCCTCTTGTACTTGAACGAAGTCCAGTTCGATAAAATGAGAAGGATCATGCACGTATTTCCTTAGCATCAATACGTGAAATACATTGTGCACACGATCCAACTGCGGCAATAATGCCAAGCGATATGCTACTGATCCAACTCTCTCGAAAACTTTGAACAGTCCAATGAAATGTGGATTCAGTTTTCCCCGTTGTCCGAAACGAACCACACCCTTGGATGGAGACACTTTCAAGAATACATGGTCTCCCACCGCGAACTCTAACTCTTGCCTTCGGTTATTGGCATAGCTTTTCTGTCTACTTTGTGCTGTTCGAAGTCGATCACGAACCAATATCAGTTTGTCGGTCATATCCTGTATGAGTTCTGGTCCAACAAGGCTTCTCTAACCAACTTCATCCCAGCACAGAAGTGTGCGGCAATTTCGAATGGCGACATCTGAATGCTGGTTTGGAAGCTATTGTTGTATGCGAACTCGACAAAAGCTAAGTGATCTTCCCAGCTTCCACCAAAATCGATCACACAGGCCCTCAACATGTCCAATATCTGGATCGTCCTCTCAGACTAACCATTTGGCAAAGGTTATACTTGGTTTAACATGGGTTTTGGAGGGTGGATTGAGAGGGTGATTTTGTGTAAGGAATGGCTTTTTTCTCTCACAAATGGGACTCTCTCTCTCTCTCTCTAGGGATTTCAAGTAGTGGGTGTGGGAATGTGAATTGTTGTGGATTGAGGATTGAAGGTGTGGATGTTTTGAATGGTAGATGTGTTTTGAAATTCTTTGGACCCCCTCTATTTGTAGTAAAAGAGGAGCAGGGAGTGTCTAGGGGGTAATGGGATGAATTGGGTAATAGGCTGCTTGATTAGACCCCATTAATTTTCTCTTTTTCTGTCAAGACTAGGTGAGGGGCGGCTAGTTGAAACTAGCCGCCCAGGATGGGGCGGCTACTTCTAGGTAGTCACCCCAATCATGACCTGCTAAACATCCCATCTCTGACAAGCGGTGGCTTGGGTCGGTTACTAGGATTGAATCAGCCAAGATGGGGCGGCTAAAAGTCACAACTCATCGCAATGATCAACATTTAATGCTGCTTTATGTCCCATCCAGGGAAGCGGTCTGGGGTCAGTTAGGGGGGGCAGCTAATTAAAACTAGCCGCCTGGGATGGGGCGGCTAGTTAGGGTTAACCGCCTCTGGCCAGGCTTAGATATTTCTAAGTGTTGGGTCAGGGTTTTCAGTTTTTGTTTTCTATTTGATGTCCAAATGTGAGTTACTTCTTAGTGTTACTTGAAGTATTTTCATCTTTCTGGATGGTCAAAATTGGGGTATCTACAATTGTCCCTCATCGGATGGAGTCTTTGTGTGAAGCAGGAAAGACTTCGACCGATGATAAGGAAAGAACCACTATTTTGGCCGGCCCGACTTTCAAGAAGTTAAGACAACATGACCAATACTATTCATGGAGTTGATTTAAACTGTCAGAGGCTAGGTCTTGACTAGAATTTTCAACGAAAAGAATAATCCACGTGGAAGGCGGGAAAAGTAAAATGGTGAGTGATCCAACCCGCGGTTGGGGTTCTTAGCTATCGTGCACGGAGCAGTCCAGTGTTAGTTTTCTCGTGCCTACCATTCCCGTGCTTGGAAAAACTCAGCAACAAGGGGATATCACCGACAGAAAGCAAGTAAAGTAGATTTTGAGTTGGTGAATTGGATCATCCGAAGGATAAAAAAAACTCTGAAAAGGAACCAGAAACGAAGAAATTCGAACTGAAATGGTACTAGACGTGTGGTCAAACTTCGACAAAGTCGTGTTCGATCAAGTGGTACTTGAAAATAAACCAATACATGGCTGTTTGGTTTAGAAAACTTGGAGGTAAATTGCTTTGAGAAGGAAGGGGCTAAGTTGGGATTTTGGGAAACCTGGAACGGGGACGGCGAGTGTAAACTAGCCGCCCGAGAGGGGGCGGCTACTCGTGGGTAGCCGCTGGCCAACTGGGTCCCTTATAACTGAAAAGGGACCCTCTCTCTCCCCACGTTCTTTTCAAAACGGTTTTCTTTCTTCCCTCTCTTCTTCCTTTCCGTTTGAAACCGAAAGAACTAGTCTTTAAACACCTTGATTTGTTTGATTTCGCCCTAGGTCATCTCATTCTTCTTGATTTTGAAACCCTAAGAACTTTGGGTTCTCCTTTTTCTTGTGAAACCAGAGGAGATGACGAAGGGGAAGAAGATGGCTTCGGTGATGAAGCGCCTAAGGTCTTCCCGAGAGCAGAGAGATGCTGTCTCAGGGTCGGGTTCATCGGGGAGTGATGGGTCGGAGAGGAGGGCCAAGGAGGAGGTGATCTGAACGGTGGAGACACCGTTGGTTGGCTTGGGGGGAGATGTCAGGGCTTATTCGGGGGCTGTCCGAGAGATGGGGCGGGTTTCATTGAGTATTCGCGCAAGAGGAGGCACGGGGATCGACCGGTGGCGGTCGAAGAGGTGGGTTTGGAGGCCGGGGCATCGACCGTGGGAGCCATCGAGGCCGAGGGGGTTAGTGAGGGGGCCATTAGTGTGTAAACCGCGCGTATATTGGGCGGCCTTGGAGAGGGTGAGGCCAGCGTGGCGGGTGAGGAGGAGGTGAGGAGGGCTATTGGGAACTATGGTGTCTTGGCTTCCGGTGCGGTGGGCGCGGAGGAGACCGGCGGTATTGGGGTTGGGGCCAAAAAGGTCGAGGATGCAGACATGGGGGCCACGGGGGCCGGTGGTGTTGAGGTTGAGGCCGAGGAGGCCATGTTTGATGAAGACGAGGAGGAGGGAAACGATGATGGGATGGACGACCCTGACGAGGCGAAGGCGGACACTCCTGGGTCCACATGGGCCATGGTATTTCCTTAACCCTTCTAGCTTTTTTATTTATATATATGTTCTGTTATAGCATGAATAGGTGATAGTGTGTGATATTTATATATATGTGCTTCTAATAGGCATGCTTGTAATTTTAATCACGGTGGGCTAATAAGCATGCGAATATGGGTTTGGATTGTAGAAAGGGGGCAATTTTATATGTACATCCATGTTTGTTATATATGCATAAAGAAAGAGAAGTGGTATGGCTAGCATGCTTGATTTTGTATGCATACAATTTTTGAGGTGCATTTTTATATGTATTTGATCATGGTGGAGTAAGAGGGAGTGGATGCATTTTATGGGTCTAAGTTCCTTCACACGCTTGGGTGAGTTCGTGGAAAGTATATAAGCATGATAGACGGTAATGAAAGAAAATGTGCAAGTAGTGACCACGGTGGGATAATAGTTTAGAATATGTGATCATATGAAGAGTGTTTTGCAAATGATGGAAGGTGAACCCTTATGTGAAGTCTCCTATTTTTCATGCTTTTGTTTTGATTTAGCATATGAAGTTTATCTTGCTAAGCATGGTTTCTAAAATGAATTTGTAGACTTGGATTCTTACCTCTCGACTGCTTTTAAACTAACCTATGTTCATTTCGTTTGTTTGTAGCGGTCGAACCGCATTCGAGCTTTGTGGCATGGGACGAAAAGGTGGTATGCCACCTTGGGCTAGGAGGAGAGGAGGTTGGTGGATGGTGCGGGCTTCCGCTCTTTCTTTTTGATCGAGTCATTCCATGTCCACCGGCCTTACGTGGAGGCATTGGCGAAGTGGTGGGATTCGAAGAGTTGCACCTTCATTCTCCCCACCGGTGCTATCATGCCGACTCTCGAGGACGTCCATCGGATTACTGGTCTTCTAATTTCAGGGGAGGCGGTGATCACAGCCACCCTTACTGATTACAAGGCGCTCTTCCAGGAGTTGATCAAGGAGTGGGAGTTCGTGGAGCGGGAGCAAACGCTGAACCGGATCCCGTTGGGGTGGCTATCAGGGCAGTATGGCCTTGGCTCCTTCACGCAATGTCTGAAGGGTGAAGCTATAGCTAGCTTCGAGAGGAGACGGGCGATGATCGTGGCGAGGGAGGCAGTCGCGTGCCCACAAAGGGCACGGAGGGAGCTTAGATCGTTCTTCCTCTACTTCTTCGGTCGGGTTCTCTTCTCGACGGCCTTCGACAAGGTCTCCTCCCACTCTATGTTGCTGATGCGGGACTTGGAGGGCATGGGTAGCTACTATGCTCGCCCACCTCTTTGCGGAGCTCTCGAAGAAGGTGAAGCGGGCCGGGGGTAAGAACCTTGGCGGTTTTGCTCCCTTTGTCCAGGTACGTGTTTTAGTGAAATAGAATGTCTTCTTGTTGGTTTGGTTCACTTGATCCTGATAATTTCCCCCTTGTTTCACAGGTCTTTGGGTACGAGCACTTTACGATTGACCGTCTGACTCCGGCGCCTCTTAATCGTGCTCTCCCTTGGACCATGAGGTGGGCACCCTGAGGATTTTCATGCTTGCATTGCCTTGTTCAGGTCCGAGAGGCCTTTCGTGCTTTGACAGAGGAAGAAGTATATGTTTCTTCGAGTTTCTTTGGCTTGTTTTTGGTTTTCTTTTGACTGAGCGCCCTTCCTATTCTTTCGGTGTTTTGTCGATGACTTGGAGGCCTTACACGGAGGAGGAGGTCCCCGAGGAGCTATCGCCGGGTGTCTGGCTGATCTACTTTAATGAGGTCATGTTCCACGCGATCAACTGAGTCATTCGCCAGTTTGGGTACTACCAGTGGGTGTGCGATCCTTTGTCGAAGCATCCCTCGATCCCTGTAGCCGGAATTCTCAGGATACGAACCTCCCGAGGAATTATGTGACATATATAGCGAGATGGATGAGCAGGGATGCCTTAGTGGAGCGTCGTCCCGAGGTGACCAGCAGCGAGGAGTATATGGCTTGGTACTGCTAGGAATACGCCATCATCCTTGGGACAATGGAGGAGGAGATCCCGGACGCTTACGTAAGATAGAACCCTTTCCCTTCTTCCTTTTCTTCTTCTCATTGAATATTTTTTGAGTGGTGTCGCTTTTGTAGGTTGAGTTGAATGAGCTGGAGAAGAAGCTTCAGATGGCCAATGAGCACCTTCGAGCGCGAGGTGGGCAAGTAGAGCATTTGAGGGCTCCGAGGCATCGGCAGCAAGACAGGTTTGGGTCCTCGAGGTCAGGTAGACGCCTTGTCGAGAGCGAGGGTCGATGGTGCTTCCTCTTCTTCCGCTCCTCTAGCCACCGCTTCTGATCGAGAGCTCGAGCTAAGGGATGAGCTAGATGTGGTTCGGAGTGAACTCTTGGCCATTCGGATAGAGCTTGACCAGGCTAGCGAGAGGCACACGAGGTCCGAGGACGAGGTGGACCAGTTGAGGTCAGAAAGAGATTCGAGAGAGAAGGAGATGGACCAGCTGCGGTCTGAAGTAGCAATGAGAGAGGGGGAGATAGCCACACGGGTGGTAGAGTTGGAGTCATCGGTTGGGATGCCTGGTGGACTGATGGGAGACTTGGTCCGTTCTCTTCAGGCGGTCCGGGATAGAGATCGAGAGGCGCTCAGGGCATCAGAGGTGAGGGCACAGGAGTTGGAAGAGAGGTTGAGGGTGACAGAGGATCGGGCCAGAGGGACGGAGAGTCGCCTCCGATAGAGATTGGAGAGAAGGGACAGAGACATGCAGCATGTTCATCTCTGGGAGGCGACCATGAGGGGGAAATTGGTTGGAGGGGGTTCTATGACCGAGACGGATCTCGACCTTCTCCCGCTCGAGCCCGACCACTTAGTTTCTGCTTCGTTGGCCACTGAAGCCACCTTCAGTCGTGCTTCTCGCCCATCCGTGACCCAAAAGCCATCGGTGATATTCCAGGGCTGCCTCCTCCATCCAAGAGACTCCCGTGGTTCAGGATGCCCCAGAGATTCAGTCTTCTCATCAGCCACCACTGCCTTCTCAACCGAGTCAAGATGTTCCTCCTACTCATCCTCCCACGGATGACGATACGCCAAGGTATAGCCTTTTATGTCTTGATTTGAAGTAGAAGAATTATATATATGCAAGGAATTCATGCTTTTCTTCTTTTCTTATGTCTTTTAGGTGATATTTTGATGGGGTGTAGCTCAAGATTTCAGACTTTGGGGCTCTTGGTGGATCTACCTCTTTGTTTTCTCTTTTTAAAGACCTTTTTGTGCAACTTTAAGTTTTAAAACAATTTAGGTTTATGGTCTTGGTGGGACAATTCTATAATTTTCTTTTGTATGCATGGTTTGATGTAATTAGCATGGATGTATTGGTTTTTAAAGGTTTTCCTTAGTTTAGGAAAATGTGTATGGTGTGGACGAATGAACTTTGGTTTTTTTGTTTTTTTGAAGGTTTAATTTATGGATGGATGTAGGATTTTGATATATAATCGTTCTAGCATGGTATTTATACAGGTTTTGTGCGTGAACATTCGTGTGAAATGCGTATATGCATGTTTTGGAAAGGAATATTTTGACAGGTATTTGAAGAGTTGAAGAGTTGATTGAGACTGGGACTGGCAGGGCAGATTTGGCAGCAGGTGAGGGGCGACCACTAGCGTTTAGCCGCCCACTGAAGGGCTGCTAGTTGCATTTAGCCGCCCCTGGACTGGTAGAAATTACCTGTAAAGGGGGAGGGCAGTTAGTGGATTCTAGTGGTCCAATAAGAGGCGGCTACTCGGGTTTAGATGCCCCTAGCCTGGGACAATTCTTCTGATTTTGCCTTTTGTCTGCTGCTGCTGAAAGTCTTTGTGAGTGTTTGTTTAACCTTCAAAACCTCTAAAAACATTCTTTCCATGGACCAAGTGTTAAATCCGTCCAGAATGCACCCCTGCACTGACTTTCGAGCCTCTCTTGCATGAATTGTCAAGGGCTACAATCCATCTTAAGGTGAATGAAAAGATAATGTGAGAAAGTGCGAGAAACTTATGCTTTGGTGTACAAAGGAGGGATTCCTAACGGTTCCAAGTGCGAGAGAGAATTTTCAAGTGTGTGAAAGCGTGACAATTTCTTCTCAAGCATGTGCGGAAGGGTATGAAACAAGTGAAATAGGGGCAATTTTAGCTTTGGTACAGGGAGCCAACTATAATTTTTTAGGAAATTGAATGCCTAAGTGTTTCAGAAAAGGAAAATGCAAGCTTATGCGTAAGTGTAAGCGATATAAGGGAGCATTTTAATTTTTCAATCATTCTTTTCATATGAGAGGGCAATATTTTCAATCTTCCTAAGTAGGAGATACCATTAAGTTCTATAGAGGGGCCCTTGTGGTCACTCATGTCCAAACCAGGATTGTATTTGAAAGGTATAAGCTTTGGGTGTCGATTTCTCAGGTTTATGGTTCTCAAGTGTTTGATCATTTTATTCTAAGAATGCTGAAAAATCCATGAATGTACCAGGAATCAAGTCAAATAAACTTCCTTTGGACATGCAAGTCTTTAAATAAACTCATGTAAGTGTGTGTAGTTGTTATCATAGAAAAGGTCAACTTTTGGTCAAAATTCCGCCTTTCTTCTTCAAATTCTTCAAAAATAGGACATAGTTCAATTTCAAAACTCCATTGCAAAAATAAAAGCTGAGGGGGGAAATGGGGTAAGAGTAATATCTTTCTTTTGATCAATATTTAGAATTGTCCCAGTCTAGCATATTTCTTACTTTCTAGGTCCTTCTGGCTTTCTTCTTTTTACCACTTTTTTATTTTGGGTGAAAAGTACAATCTGCTTGTTCGAATCTGTACTAGTATAGCCGTTATTTAGCGTATACTGTTCGTAAGGGCGTGAAAGCCTGCTAAAGTAGAGAGTTTAACCCATTCACTTGGGTGATATTTTCTTTTGTTGGCCTCTCATTGCCTGATTTTTTTTATTTGAGGGGGGGCTCTTCTGTTTTTCACCCCGATTCTTTTCATGCTTCCCCTCTAGAAGTGTTTATATAGTGCCAGAGTCAGTTTTGGAACTATGCTAGGCCCAGGTAACTCCTCATTATAACCTTGGGTTAATACGAGTAGTGGCGAAAATAAGGGAGGGATGCTTTGGGGTTTTTAAAATTACCCCAGTCTACGGGGTAAGCAATTTGTCTTCTATCAAATGAACCGATTCTTAAGTCATACATGTGTGAAGGAAGTGGCATGATTGGCGGATATGAGTTTAAATAATTACAAGTTTATCTTTGGGAGTCTTATACTTCTATCATCAAGTGCTAAACACTGGAAATTGCAGGAAGGAAGAATAATATTTCTCAAGTATTGAAATTTTTTACGCATGGAATTTCTTCAGATAAAGTGCATTCCACGAACATGAAATCTCGACTCCCTCGGCGTCTACCAGGCGGTAGGCATTCCCGGAGTAGGCATGGGTGATCACATAGGGTCCCTCCCATGTGGGTTGCAGCTTTCCTCTTGGGTGGGGCTGCCTTGATGGCATGATTTGCTTGAGTACCATCTCCCTGATTTTAAATTTTCTTTCTATTACTTTCTTTTCGAATGCCCTTGCCATCCTTCTCTGGTAGGCCTGGGCATGGTCTGCAGTTCTCAACCTTTTCTCATTTTTTTGTAATTTTTGTTTTGTTTAAAGCAAGTAAAAGGCTAAAAGTAAATAAATCTCTTTTTTGTTTTTTTTTGTTTTGTTTTATAGAGCATGTAAAGGTTTGGAAATAGTAAAGTATGTAAAAGATAATATACGTAGCACTGAAGGATGGCCTCTAGGAATGGTGGTATAAGGTGAGTCCTCTATGGAGGCTCAAATTGAAGGATCTTCAGGGGAATGATACTTGAATTTTCTGATGTATCATTGGTTGTGTACCGATTCTTTTCTATCTTGAAGCGCGTTTGAAAGAGGGGTTCCTCTGATAGAAGGGAAGGCAAGTTAAGTGGATCTGGCGGTCGGGATAGTTCGACTGCTCCCTTAAATTGTGTATTTCTAAATATGAGTGGTTCTGATTCAAGAACATACTCAATTGATTGATCTAGATCTTGGTCGATCTCCGAATCTGATGAGTCAAGATGTGGGTCAACTGAGATCATTAAGATAGGTTTGACGGGCATTAATATGACTTGATCTTGAAATGATAGAAGTAATGGGGATTCAAATTTAGTTGATTGTAGGTTTTGGATGATGGATTTAGGTTGTATTGGTGTAGGGTAAGAGAATTCCAATAGTTCTCCGATCAAAAACTTTTCATCATCGTCAGAGTCCTGCTTGGGACATTCTACGGATTCAATAGTTTCAGGTTCTGGAGACTCATAGGTCGATGGGGGTGGAATAGCGGCGTATTTCATTTGGGCTGGTTGCTGGGGAACAAAGGCTTGTGCCCTCGGTGGAGCAGGGGGGACACAGGAAAAACTCTGGCCTTGTTGCCACAGGTCTGACCAGGTTGTATATGGGAGAAATGGTTCAATGGCCGGATGGGACCTCCCTTCATGGGATGAACTAGGATGGGCTCGGGTATTTGTTCTGTGTATAGGGGGTGGGGTCTCATAGGTTTTGGGTGTATTGGGGAAGGTGCTGGAAGGATTAGGCCACCTGGAATAATCCTAGGTAGGCCTTCTGGTTCTTTCACCAGAGGTTGTATAATAGGTTCTAGCTTTTGCTTTTCAATATTTGTTACAGGAACTACACGTACTGAGATCCGATTTATGAAATTTTGGAATACGGGGTTTAGCCGTGTCGGCATGGGGGCGGGTACTGATCGAGGAGTAAAATTTTGATTTGCTTGTCGAGGCGGCGCATATCTGGACGAACCGGGTGTGTATTGTCTCAGAGCCGTTCCTCGATCAGGAACTCGCGCTCCGTTCGGGCAGAGTGCTGATACTTGGGTAATCCCCTCTACCATGGGGGTTTGCGCCTTACGTGGTGGTTGTCCAACCCTATGGCTGATAGGTGGGGACTGGGTTTGGACTACTAGGGCGGCACAACGGGAAATCATGTTGTGGTGGTCAATCAGATGTTGGTACATAGTGAAGTCCCTGTACGAAAGGCTCGTACGGAGTTCTAGACTCAAACTCTGCAATATCATGTCAATTTCTTGACACTCCGTGAGTTGCAGGCCGGTTCGGTGGACGAGTGTGCTCCACCGAGACGCGTACTGTTCAAATTTCTACTAGGCCTCATTCGTTCTACGGTTAGGTCTGAAACAGAGGGGGTCTTAATCCTCTGATAACCATAGCGGCCTAAGAAGTTCTCGTTTACAGCCGAGAAGTTCGACAAATTATCTATGGGGAGGGTGGAGAACCATTAGAATGCCTCTCCTTCCAATGATTTTTGGAAGAGGAACACTAACAGATGTTGGTTATCTAGAAATGGTTAGGCGTCTAGATAAAAAGCAGTTAGATGAACATCTGAGTCTCCACGACCATTATACCGGCGGAATTTTGGGATTTTAAATCCCTCCGATAGGTGGACTGACTGGATTTGTCTCAAATTGTGTAGAGACGTGTTTGGGGGCAGAAGAACCAGTCTCGGAGAGGATTCTCCATATGGTTTCATAAAATGTTTCTCCCCTGGGAGGGCTGCTTAGCGATCCTGGGTTTGGGGTGGCCTGGTAAGGGCCTGGGGTAGAAATGGTCAGGAATATTGGATTCGTGGGGGAAAGGGGGGCGAATTAAAAAATGCTTGGATTGACCGAGCTGCTGGGTGTGGACGGGGTTTTGGGAGTAGCCTTGGGGGTCTCGACAGGGATTTCCTGCCTCAAGGTCTTGACTCGGTGGTAATCATGAGGTCATGAAACATATCCTCTACTGACTGGTACCCTAGGCTAGCCATCCTTTCCTCGAGATGGCTAAGGAACTGTGTGGCCTGACCCTCTTGGGTGATTCTCTCCTCTAGTATCTCCTCCTCTAGGTGGGATTCCATGATGCGAGTGCGGGACAATTTAAGGGTGGGAATGGATGCAGATAGAAAGTAGTAAATAAAGCAGTAAAGGATTGCGCAACTGTGTGCGGCTTACGAAAGCAGTAAAGGGGGTGTGCGGCAATGTGCGGTTTAAAGCAATAAAGGAGTGCGTAGCAGTGTGTGGCTTAAAGCAGTAAAGATGTTGTAATGCAGAGTAGAGGAGGATCTGACTAAAGGGGTGAGAAATTCTAGCTTCCCTAGGGGGGTGATAGTATTCTAGTCAAGCCATAAAAAGAAGCAGAAGAGGATTACCTATATTGTTTTTCACGAGGGAGGTCCCACCGTGATCGCCAGATTTGTCTGTATTGAAAAATCCGCGTGTGTGGGGGTTCTTCGGGGGTTCAGATCCAGTGCGCTCCTTGGCGGGCATGATCGGATCGTCTCTCGGAAGGGTGGTGGGGGTGTCGTCCTGGTTGAGGTGCCCGACAGTGGCTCAAGAGGATTCTGATGTATGTGTGATCGCCACCTGCTTTCTCGAAAAGTAGGAAAAGTTGGGTCGGATTTGATCGCCTACGTGGGGGAGTTTGTGGGGTCTCCACTCTGGGATACGGATATACCGTACACAGAGGTGAAAAAAACTTGGAATCCTATTATGCTTTTGGCTTAGCTAGAGGAGTCTTGGGTCATGTGGGGTGTAGGTGGGGGGTGGCTACTGGGTTTGAGCCGTCAAGTATGGGGCAGCTACTTAGGTCTAGCCGTCCGGGGCCTGGGTTGACTTGGGCAAAACCTGGGTAGGAAAGGGTTTTGGCTTTGGCAGAGGTTAAACCTGGTTTAACCTGGATTTTGGAGGGTGGATTGAGAAGGTGATTTTTTGTAGGGAATGATTTTTTTCTCTCACAAATGGGACTCTCTCTCTCTCTCTCTCTCTCTCTAGGGATTTCAAGTAGTGGGTGAGGGAATGTGAATTGTTGTGGATTGAGGATTGAAGGTGTGGATGTTGTGAATGGTAGATGTGTTTTGAAATGCTTTGGACCCCCTCTATTTATATTAAAAGAGAGGCAGGGGAGTGTCCAGGGGATAATGGGATGAATTGGGTAATAGGGTGCTTGATTAGACCCCCCATTAATTCTCTGTTTTTCTGTCAGAGACCAGGTGAGGGACGGCTACTTCCAGGTAGCTGCCCACATCATGACCTGCCAAATGTCCCATCTCTGACAAGCGGTGGCTTGGGTCGGTTACTAGGATTGAACCGGCCAAGATGGGGCAGTTAAAGGTCACAACCCACCGCAATGATCAGTATTTAATGCTGCTTTATGTCCCATCCAAGGAAGCGGTCTGGGGTCGATTAGTGTTACTTGAAGTATTTTCGTCTTTCCGGACGGTCAAAATTAGGGTATCTACAGAGCCATCGCCTAATAATCTCGACGGTCCTTCATGGATCCGTCGCCCAGTAACCCGATAGCTCCTCATGGATCCGTCGCCCAGGTGCCCGACGACACCTATAAGATCCGTCAGGCACTATCTGACCCGATTAAAAGTCACAGTCGTTACAACAACACACAAACCTCGCACGTGGCCCTTAAAATGTCCACCGTGGAAAACGCTACCTGGCACAGTAGGGTATTTACCTGCCCCCTTACAGGACCTGTACGTACTCATGCGCGCTCATGGGGAGCTAATTCTCAACCCAAATGTAAGGTCTATGGTCATTCAACTCCAAGCAAGCAAAAAGGTAATATAAGAAGTAGCGATATCAAGTACACCACAAGGCTCCATGGTCGGACAGCACAACCATACTGATCATAGGATGCCAAATCTCTAGGATGTATATAATATCAACGAAGGATCACAATACTAACAAGCCAATTAAGTTCATGAGAATCAATAATGGGCTACATACAAAGGGGCGCAAAATAAGGAATACCTTGAAATCTCAAAATAAATAGATCAATGATATGAATATTCAGAATCTCGATCAATTACAAAATCT
Source organism: Acorus calamus (assembly GCA_030737845.1). NCBI lineage: Eukaryota > Viridiplantae > Streptophyta > Magnoliopsida > Acorales > Acoraceae > Acorus > Acorus calamus. The sequence continues at coordinate 14,977,817 of CM060865.1, read as the reverse complement.
TGAATAACCCAAACAGCAAATCAAAGAGTGATAACAACAATAGAGCGTGGAATGGAATGGAACAAACAAATATCGATGAGGTCACTTACAATAATACAACGTGGAATGGAATGGAACAAGCAAATGTCAATCAGGTTACTTACAACAATACAACATGGAATGGAATGGAACAAACAATGCCAATCAGATTACTTACAATAATACAACATGGAATGGAATGGAACAAGCAAATGTCAATCAGGTTACTTACCTCACAATTTACAATCCAAGCAAGACTCACCCTAACCCAGCTCCTAAACCACGCAGAGAGGAACCCACTATTCAAAATATAATCTCAATCATATACTAAACATGTCCCCATGAAATAATACCTCATTAATCAAGCAATCATCAAATCCACCAAGACAATATGATATCCCCGCTACAAACCCCAAATTGATATAATAAAATCAACCCTCAAATTCCTATTTATCCAGCCCCAAAAACATATTCATATTTCAGCCCCAAATCACAATTTTTAATTCAAAACTAAAATAGAACAACCCTAGACAAAGAATAACAATTACAAGAACAAGAATCTTTACCCAGTGCGGCACAAAAAATACTCTATGAAGCTTTTCCTAATTTTTCCAAATATTAATTGATTTCTCCTTTTATTTTCCATTGAAAATGAGTCTCCGATGACTCTCTCTCTCACCATATATAACCAGCACCACCCTTCACCGACTTCACCAATTATTTAAAATTTTGGATTATGCTAAATGATGAAAATGCCCTCCTTTAGAATTATGCGCAGCCTCGACTCTAACTGCTATAACTTCTCGTAGGAAAGTCCACATCATATGTACAACTTTTGTTAAAAAGCTAACGAAAATATCTACAACTTCTATCTTTAGGCCAAGATCAGAAGAAACCTCTAACTATATTAAAAATAGTGACAAACAGAAGATCTCGCGATTTATTCTTCTAAGGGCATAAATAGTAAAACAACTATAACTTTTCTAATATAGCTCCAAATGATACAAAACTAATTTTATATGAAAAGTATCTCAAAAATGAAGACTTCATATGTTTAGCGTGAATCCCAAATATGCCTCGAAGGTACTTTTTAGAAATTAAACCAAATGTAGAACTTCAGGGATAATAAAAATGAAAAGTTCAATTGCATAAAATTATCCTATCCTGCATTCCAAACATGTAAATATTAGCATAAACCAGCATAATAGGGTTCTGATTATTACAATTATAGTGTCTAGTCTATAATGATATTTTGCATTACAAACTTTTTATATATTTTACCTTTCTAGACCTTTAGTTAACCATTCCTCACCATTGATTTGCTTGAGTCATCTGATTCTTATTAGTTACTGTTGTATTTTATTGGAGTCATTATTGACCTCTTGTATAACTCCCTGATATTGATGTCACTGGAACACTTCAGGGACGACCGCCTCAGGGTGTAACAAATTTTCCTCCAAAACCACTTTTGACGAAAAGAAATAAAACAGAATTCGAGGGTTTCGTTTATTTCACTTTTGGCTTTTCTTTGGTGGGATCTCATGCATTTTTTTGTGCTAGATCTTCTGAAAGTGAGTTTACATTCTTTGTGCTACATTTTTTGCGCAACATTTGAAGCAATGACGTGGATATCCAGTTGAAAACAGAAAGTAAATATTTGTTTATTTGTGTAACAATTTTCATGTGATGTTGGGAGCATAACTTTTAATCACTACAATTTTTAACATTCTCTTTTATGGGATGAAACGTGTGATATTTTTAACTTTTGATATTTGTACAACAAAAACAGTTCAAAGAGTTCTAGAAACAGTTCAAACAGTTCTTTTATTTTGAAATAAGTATTTCGTTGATTCAGTGTGTAACATCACATACACGTTGAATAGGGTGAAAGAGTGACATAATAATCTATTAAAAAGCATACACTAGACTATATTGGTCTATACTATGTTATATTAGTGTGCACTTATGTAATGTAGTGTATACAAATTTAACCTAGCATATACTAAGTTAATGTCATATGTACTTTTAATTAAGTATATATCATTTAAATGAATGCATGCTTGCTATATTGTTTATTTTTTCAGTATACATGGGTTCGTGTGAGGGCAATGAAATTCATACAAGATATGCACAGGTCAACATGGAAGACGAAGGAAATGGAGACCCGGAATTAAAAGTTGGAATAGAATTCAAGTCAATCGATGAAGCTTTCGAATGCTATAAAGAATATGACCACTCTGTAACGCCCTTGAACGCAACTCTGTTTTGAAGCGCAAAGTCCGGTTGCGTTACCTTGAATCCTCAAATCTCAGAGTTCTATTTTTTTTCTTTAATCCAGAAATATAATAAACCATCACCATATTTAATCATAAATTTTCAAGCCTAATATTTGAACAAAACTTCTAAATTTCTAGATATACATTCAGAATACATAATATAAATATTTCCACACTATGATACGTATGGGTCCTCTACATGCCAAGAAATGACCGACATCTTCTACACAATTCTAATGCTCCCGAAAATATGATCTCGTCCACAGCCACATCGAGATCCACCACTCTAAGCCCTTAAATCTGAAAGGTTGGGAAAATGAGGGGTGAGCAACCACATGCTCAGTGAATGGATCTTTGGGGTCCCAATAATAATTGATATCAAAATATAATCTTTAAGTAAATATCATAAGAAATATCGTAAGAATTAATTTGCAATATATAATAGTATAATTTCAGCAGTATCATAATTCTCAAGAAAAAACATAATTTATACAAAACACCTTCCAAATGCATGATCTCAAATAACTGTCAAAACTCCTGATGCTTATGAATGCAATGGACACGCATGCCCGTATGATGGCACCTAGCCATCTACAACACCTAGCCGTAAGGATTTCGCACAGGAAATCATAGGGCTGCAACTCAGGCGGGTTGGGTTCGGGTTGACCCCCACCCGAACCCAACCCGAAATTCAAACTACTCAACCCTAACCTGACCCAACCCGATTTTCAACCCGGATTGCTCTAACCCGAACCCAACCCGTAGTTAAATAAAACAACCCGACCAACTCGTAATCAAGATCCATCCAATATCATAAACCAACACATTTATGTATGTCAAAAAAAAGAAAAAAAGAGACTTACATTCGATATCTTACGAAGGATCAATGTCGAGTTGTCGAGCGATCGAAGCCGATCTGTCGAAGGACCGAAGCTGAGCCACCGAAGAGTGAAGATAAACTGGTATTTGTTGTTGGAGAAGCTTCTTCACTTAATTGTTGGCCTTTGTCACCTGTCGATGAAAACAGAGGGAGGGAACAGAGGGAAGGAGGGAGAGAGAAGGGGCAATGAAGGAAAATGAAGGCCGACGGCTAGGGTTGTGTAACATGTAAGACTAGGTAGGTTTCCCACTTTCCCCAAATTTTGTGTAACATGTAAGACTAGGTAGGTTTCCCACTTTCCCCAAATTTTTGGACGGTCTAGATTAGAAGATAACGACTGGACGGTCGAGATTAGAAGAAAACGATTGGATGGTCATGATCTTTTTGTTTTTTATAATTAATTTACGGGTTCGAGTTGGGTCGGGTTGTGAGTGATGTCAACCCGAACCCAACCCGATTTGTGACTCAACCTGAATTGGTCAACCCGAACCCGAACCCAATTTTTACAACCCAACCAATGTAAATATCGGGTTCAACCTGTCGGGTTCAGGTTCAACCCAACCCAAGTTGCAGCCCTAGAAAATCGTGTCACCTAGACACATGTCACCTAGACTTGGGTCCATTCTGAACCGGGGTCACCTAGACCTAGCCACTTAGGCTACGTCACCTAGATGAATGCGATGCATGCATGATCAACGCATATTTTTATTTCAAAACTATGCATGCGACAGTTTCAAATATAAAAACATTTTTAAAACAATACATGATAAGGCATCAGCCTATATAATATGACATGCTCGAGTTGTACATAAAATAGCATCTAAAAGCCATTGATAAAAATCATTCAAAACTACATAGGAGACGAGACCCACTCACCTTAGGTCGAACGAGTCCAAAACAACTCCAGTAGGTCTAAGGCAACCTAACCCAACCTGAAACGATACGAACTAATCACAATACGTAAAAACAGTATGGAACCCGAGGGTATCCGAAGACACAGAACCTTATGGCTCCCATAGGGACCGTCTGTGACCAACCCAACGGCTCCCATAGGGGTCGTCCGAAACAAACCCGATGGCTCCTACTGAGAGCCGTCCCTAACATGCCCGACGGCTCCTACAGGGGCCGTCCCGAGGCAGAAGCACAAACCCTAATTTATTTTTGTAAAAATCTTTAAATCATTCTACCATTGAAAACAAAACACTATTCGTTTATAATGGTATAAACAGAAAAGAATCCATATCGAAAATCAAATCATGCGTACGAGAAATCCAATTAAAATCAAATCCAAAAACTCTATATTTTTTTGTTAAAACAACCAAATACCTTTTGACATTTACATATATAGTTATGAGTCATGTAAACAATGTAAATTAGCAAGGAATATATATATCAAAGATCAATCGTGTGCAAGAAAATCCAATTAAAAACCCTAGGTTTAAGGATTCGCAAAACATGTAATTAAACCAATAAAATCTCATTTGAAAATTTCCTCAAACCTAGATCTATTCATATTATCAAAAAAAACAATAGGAGATAAATCAAATATTGTATATAAGAAAATCGATTCGAAACCCTAACTTATGAAAATTGGCAAAACATCAATGAAACGTTAAAAGCACTTGATACACATAAAGATTTAAATATGCTATATAAAATCCTTTACAAACCATGAGAAATACCGTGTCATTGTACCTAACATGATATCCTATTATTTTTATCTTAGACCCTCTAAGGATTTATAAAACATATATAAGAGCGATACAAAAATTTATCCAGAAATCTTTGAAAAATCATAACCTTTGATCTGTAACTCTGAATTGGACGATTCATGATTCGTTAGAAAGCTCCTTTCAAAACCTATTTGTGTTTGTGAAATACAATTTTCCCAGAAATGACTCTATCATAGTAAAAAACATGATTAAATGTCTAGGTATACAATCAACCTGAAAATGACTCTTAAATCATCAAAACTATAAAGGGCACGTCTAGTCCCACCCAACTTTTTTCTTACCCCACCAATCGACTATAAAAAAACCCGGTGTTTTGCTATCCTCACCGATCTGGCCAATTCGACTAAATTTAGTCGCCACTTCAGGTTTTGGGTGACCGGACTTAGTCGTCATTTCAGGTTTTGGGCGACTGGATTTGGTCGTCAATTCAGGTTTCGCGCGACCGAACCTGGTCAAACAGGATTTGTAATAAAGTTTATAATTTTTTTTCTTGAAAACATAATCCCACGACGTGTATCCTCCTTAAATCTTTCAGATCACTCTAAATCTCAGTCGTAATGTAGGGAGAATAAATCATTATTCTTAAATGTAGAATATAAGAATAATTTTTTTTACATAAGTTACAGACAAATTTCAAAAGCCAAATATAAAATGTGTTTGGATCAACTGGTACGTTTTTTTGTTTTCAAACAAAGAATCATCTTAACTACAAATTCAAATGAAGCTTAAAAATGATATATATTTGTCTAATAAGATAGTTTTCTATAAAAATTGAATTAATTGAAAGCATATCTACTTACATTTTTTTCAGTCCCTTAACTGGTGTTTGGATAAAAGAATAAATGTAGAATATGATGGATAAATCCAAAAATTTATTTGTTCACAAAGAATAAGTAAATATATTTCTGAACCCTGTTCGACCAATTACGGTCGCCCAAAACCTGAAATGATGACCAATTATAGTTGCCCAAAACCTGAAATGGCGACCAAGTCCGGTCGCCCAAACTGAAATGGCGACCGAATTCGGTAGAATGAATCGGTGGGAACAGCCAAACACCGGGTTTTTTTTATCGGTGGGATAAGAAAAATCCTTGGTGGGGATAGACGTGTCCAACTATAAAAACTCAAGATGAAAACACAAGAGATCAACAAATCTGAAAATGCACCTGTGTGGACTAATAGCATCATATAAAACTTTATAAAACATCACAAAAATATCGACAATTCATTGGTATAATACAACACCCGAAATCATATAAAACTTTCGAGAATCAAGAAGAAAACATATTCTTTTTGTTTGAAAGGCCTAAAAAAAATAATATGAAAAGAACTTCTAAAGAGAATCTTTATTAATCAAAACTCTTTATAATCAGAGAGTAATTCTCACAAGGATCCTTTACTCGAACCCCTTCCCGAGCTCCTTAACAACGGTGCCAAAAACAAGAGAAGAAGAAGAAGACTTGGGTTTTAGAGTTAGAAAATTTCTAGGGTTTTAGGTTTTTCATGCAAAGAGAGAGGAAAAGAGGCGGGTATATATAGACATATACACATTGGAGACAAAAATATGAAACCATTATTTTAAATTAAATCCCAAATCAATTCACTTGTTTGTTTCTAAAAATGGACCAAATTTTAAAAATATGATTTATATAAATAAGAAACCATTAATTCGAATTATTTCCAATCAAGACACTTGTTTCTTTCCAAAAATGGATCACATTTCAAAAACAAGATTCTCCATATAGACAACTCCTATTGCAGCCGTCTCCCAACACCACCGACGGCTCCGATCGCGTCCGTCACCTAGAAATCCGACGACATTTGTTGGATCCATCACAATACTGACGGCTCCTTTTGGATCCGTTGCTATTTCCTCTGCTCGACCTCTCGGCACAGTTTGGCCCATAACTTGATCGATACTCATCCGATTTACGATCCATAAAAAGAGTTAAACCAAACAGAATAAGGATTCCAACCATACCTTAACTTCTAAAATTGGAGATATATTAATCCTCCAAAACCTTATATGAATATGACTCAATGCACAAAATTAAGAACGACTTGGAAAAACCATAGTCGTTACAATATGCTTTCCATTGTGGGTTCAACATCATTAAAATGGAAAGGAAATACACTGTTGAAGGAGATTTAAAGGCTGTGATATTTGCGGGTTCCAAGAAAGGTAAGCAAAGGAAGAAGAAGGGAACCAAGGGCGGCCTGGTGAAATCTGTGTATTGTCGTAAACCAGTCTCTAAGATCAATTGCAAGGTGAAAATGGTTGTTAAGACATATGGAGACGGTATGTGGATGTTGGACCTGCTCATTCTTGATCATAATCATGAGGTGGATCCAAAACTCTTACGGTTTAACAAATGTCATCGGGCATTAACCACGTAGACAATGAAGCAATTGGCGATAAATGATGCTTCTGGGGTTCCTACTTGCTGGACATTTGATGCCTTAGCTGTCGAAGGAGGGGGATATGATCAACTTCCATTCACATAAAGGGATTGTCATAATTTCATCAGTAAAGTAAGATATCTCGAGCTTGTGGTAGGCAATGCCGAAGCACTCCTTCAGTATTTTAGCAGGCAGCGAGAAATAAATTCTAGCTTTTTTCATATGATTGATTTAGATAGCGATGGTCGTTTGAAGATCATTTTTTTAGGGAGATGTACGATGTAGGGTTGCATATCAATAATTTGGTTATGTGACCTACTTCGACACGATGTATTTGAAAAACAAATACGCAATGCCATTTACCCCATTTATTGACATAAACCACCATGGACATTTCATTATGTTGGGTTGTGGCTTGTTAGCTAATGAGACAATAGAGACATACATATGACTTTTCAAAGCTTGATTGATGTGCATGGAAAACCATCCCTCTCAAGCAATAATCACTAACTGATGTAGTTCAATCGGGGGAGTTGTTAAAGAAGTGTTTCCTCTTGCTCGACACCGTCTTTGTCTCTGGCACATCTCGAAGAAAGTTCCTAAAAAACTTGACATGGTATGTTCACTATTATCATCAATTCATTTGTTAATAATACAAATTTTAGAGCTTATGTAAAATATTTTGAATGCAACATACATGTCTCAGATAATGTATACCCTTTTATAAACGTATACACTGTTTTAAAGAAGTGTATACATTTATAATAGCGCATGTACCTTTGTAATACAGTATATACTTTGATAAAATAATATATACTTGTTTATGATAGTATATACTATAAGAAGTTAAATTTGTTAATCTTGGTGAAGGATTACAAGCATTTCAAAGATCAGCTTATAAATATAGTTTATGATTGCCTCACCATGAATGAATTCGAGAAGAGATGTGATAAAACTATGGATGTATATGATCTTCAAGAAAATGCATGGTTGTCTTCTTTATACGAGGACCGAGAATGTTGGATTGCAGTTTACGTTAAGGATATCTTTTGGGTGGTGATGTCCACCACCCAACGTATTGAGAGCATGAATACATATTTTGATGATTGCATTACTTCAAAAACAAGCTTGAGTATATTTGTCAGTATGAGAATGCTTTAAAGAATAAGCATGACAAGGAGAACTTAGAGGACTTTACATGCTTCCATAATACCTCCAACTCATGTCATCAATGGAAATGGAAGAACAGATGATGAAAATATATACAATAAATATTTTTTTAAAATTTCAAGAAGAACTGAAACAATTGATCCAATTGAATGTCCGGTGTGTATCAACAGGGGATGACAATATCGTCAAGTATGAGGTTATTGAGATGGTGAAGAGACTGAACAGGCATTTGAAGTTTGAGGTTGTTTTCTACCGAGGCACCGAAGGGATACAATGCATTTGTCGATCTTATGAATTTAGAGGGATTTTTTGTCGACATTGTCTTTGTGTTCTTCGAAACGAGTTTGTGGTGAATATACCTAAGAGGTGTATTCTCCCCTGGTGGATGAAGGATTTCAGGCGGATCCATTCTTTATCTGTTTGTGGCACACTCGATCATCCCAACAGACCAATAGATTTGTTCAACTCACTGTACAATTTGGGGATACGTACAGTGCAAGAGGTGATGGAGATGGTTAATTCATCTAGAGATGATTTAGAGTATGTTGCATCATTGTTTAGAGAACTGAAGGTAAAAAAGGTTTCCAATGTGTCTAGCAATTATCTCCCCCCTTCTTCAATTGGTAGCAGACCAACAGAAGTTGATAAAGTCCTACCCCCTCCCGTAGTTGTACACAATTAATGGGTCGTCCTCGCAAGACGTGGTTGAAATCCAGAACTGAAGTTGCATGCAACAAGAGGAAAAAAATGGCTATAAGTATTTATTTGTTCAGACACTATTTAAGTACATACTTTGTTGCTTATCATTTCACCCACATTTGATATGCAACAAACAAGGAAGAATGACAAACGTATATTATCAACTGAAGATTCTACGCTAGTGGAGGTCCATGTATTGTCAACACAGGGATGCATGCCAACATAAGAGTGTGACGCCTGGCCCAGGTCCAAGAGTCCCAAGAAGCCCATGGATTGGGTGAGGGTGAGGGTATTTAGTCCCACATCGCCTAATGGGAGGAGATAGTTTGGGCTTATATGTGAGCACAACTCTTACACACCAAGACGCGTTTTAAACCCGTGAGCTCATTTAGGGGAAAAGCGGACAATTTCTTGCTGTGTAAGCCTGGGGCGTTACAAGGAGAACATCAATTAATGTGCGCCATCAATGTCGTCCGTCTTATATGCATATGCTGATGACGAATTTGATCATTGGCTTGAATCTCAAATTCCTCAATGATCATAGCACAAAAAAATGTAAAATATGTGCACTTTATTAAATAGGTGTACACCATGCAATCTGAATACAAAATGGTTGTTTGTGTGGCCAAAATAGGTGAGTTCTCCCATGGATATAGAGCATATAGTTGATTGTAAAATTCATTCAATGTGTAACATCACAGAACACTATGCTTAGCATATACTAGTATCAAATAGTGTATACTAGTATACCATAGCATGTACTCATACAATATAGCGTATACTAATATATCATAGTGTATACTAGAATAACATAGCGCGTATTCATATAATATAGCGTATACTAATATAACATAGCATGTACTAGTTTAACATAACATGTACTTGTTTAACATAGCTTGTAAAAATATAACTTAGCGTATACTAAAACGAAAAAGCTATGTAAATTATGTCTATATTACAACCACCAACGATATGTTCATATTACGTACACTTGGGGATTGTTCATATTACATAGCCATCAAAACACAATTTCATATTACAAAACCGTAAAAAAAATGCCTTCATATTACAATACCATCAAAATACACGTTCATATGATAGGTAAATGCTAAGTAAATTATATCAAGATTGTTTAAATACATCACCCACCCAGCACACATGTTTATACAACATGCATCACCACATATCAAACAAGTTCGCTAAATAAAAAATAAATAGTGATTTTGGCACGCAGGAAGTCAATGTCTTGCTCACTCGGTAGAATTCGCGTCGTTAGAACACGCAGTTCATCTAATTAATGTGAGACATAGATACCACAATCCTGCACACCTTTTTCGGTTGGACACCAATGATTCTAGTTCACCTTGAATAACGATGTATTCGGGATGTAACGCTTCAGCAAGCCCACCTACAAGACCATATAACATGGAAAATGGAGTTAACAACGACTATGTATTTTATTTGAGAATTTGAAAGTTAAGTGCAACAAGTACAGCTTATTTGGCATATGTGTAGTGCATAGGGTTGTGGGTGGAGTTGAATATATCGTATTATACATACCCAAATTTTAACCGCCCATAGAAAAGAAATTTACTTCAAGTAATATTGGAAAACGACCACTTTTGGACACCAAATAGAAAACCATCTTAAAAGAAACCAAAACCAAGAAACCCTGGCCCAAACACTTAGAAGCTTAAAAACCATGGACAGGGGCGGCTACTTAGGAGTAGGCCTGTCAACGGGTCGGGGTGGACCCGGACCCGACCCGTTTGATTGTCGAGTCCTTCGGGTCGGGTCCACATCGGGTCTCCGGTCGGGTCGGGTCGACCCATTAACAAAAGTAGGTTAGACAAAGAGAGATTGATAAACTTCTTAAAGGCCTACAATGGCTTCATTTTTATTTCTTTTTAATAGAGTGTAATATATTATAAATAGTTTTTCACTATTTTGATTTTTTAATGTTTAATAAGATGACATTTGGAATACGGTTTAGATTATTACGCTTTTACGTGAAGTCAAAAGATTGTAAAAATATTTCAAATGCTTAAAATTTTAAATGAGTATTCAATATTTAGTTATAAATGTTTGGTTGGATCATAAATGTTGGGTTGGATCATAAATAAAAAAATCACAAAGTATTTGGGTTGGGTCAATCGGGTCCATCGGGTCCATAGGATCGGGTCGGGGTGGACCTAGACCCGACCCATTTTCATTGTCGGGTCCTTCGGGTCGGGTATTTATGCTTTCTATCGGGTCGGGTCTGGGTCGACCCACGACCCGTTGACAGGCCTACTTAGGAGTAGCCGCCCCATCTCAGGCGGCTAGTTTCAACTAGTTGCCCCCCTTGACCGACCCCAAACCGCTTCCCTGGATGGGACATAAAGCAGCATAAAATGTTGATCATTGCGGAGGGTTATGACATTTAGCCGCCCCATCTTGCCGGTTTACCCCTAGTGACCGACCCGAGCCACCGCTTGTCAGAGATGGGACGTTTGGCAGGTCATGATGGGGGCGGTTACTAGAAAGTAGTCGCCCCTCACTAGGCGGTTAGTTTCAACTAGCCGCCTCGAACCTGGTCTCTGACAGAAGAATAGAGAATTAATGGGGGGTTAAATCAATCACCCTATTACCCAAATAGTTTTATTACCCACTGGACACTACCCTGCCTCTCTTTTACTATAAATAGAGAGGGTCCAACGCATTTCTAACACATCCACATCTTCAATTCCCAATCCATATTTCACACCTTGAGTTCCAATTCCACACAACCCACACCCACTACTTGAAATCCCTAGAGAGAGAGAGAGAAAGAGAGTTCCATTTGTGAAGAGAAACCTATTCCCTACACAAATCCATCCTCCCAATCCACTCTCCAAAACCCAGGTTAAACCAGGTTTAACCTCTGTCAAAACCAAACCCCTTTCCTACCCAGGTTGACTCGGGCCCCGGACGCCTAACCTATACTAGCCGCCCCATACCCGACGGCTCCATCCCTCTAGCCACCCCATATTTACACCCCACTTGACCCAAGACTCCTCTAGCCAGCCCAGAAGCAAAATAGGATTTCTAGTTTTTCACCTCTGCGTACGGTATATCCGTATCCCAGAGCGGAGACCCCACAAACTCCCCCACGTAGGCAACCAAATTCGACCCAACTTTTTTCGCTTTTCGAGAAAGCAGGTGGCGATCATACACACACCGGAATCCTCTTGAGCTGCTATCGGGCGCCTCGACCAGGAACGACACCCCCCACCACCCTTCCGAGAGACGATCACACCAAACCCGCCAAGGCGCGCACCGGATCCGATTCCCCGAAGAACCCCCACACACGCGGATTTTCCAACACCGACAAATCTGGCGATCACGGTGGGACCTCCCTCGTGAAAAAATGACAAAAGGTAATCCTCTTCTGTTTCTTTTTACAGCTTGACTAGAATGTCATCATCCCCCTAGAGAAGCTAGAATTTCTCACCCCCTAAGTCAGACCCTCCTCTACTTTGCATTATAACATCTTTACTGCTTTAAGCCGCACACAGCTGCGCACCCCTTACTGCTTTGACCACAATATCTCTACTGCTTTAAGCCGCACAAGCTGCGCACCCCTTTACTACTTCAACCCGCACAAGCTGCGCACCCCTTTACTACTTTAAGCCGCACACAGCTGCTCACCCCTTTATTGCTTTAAGCCGCACACAGCTGCGCACCCCCTTTACTGTTTTCTTAAGCCGCACACAGCTGCGCACACTTTACTGCTTTATTTACTACTTTACATATGCATTCATCCATTCCTGCATTATTTTCATATTCAACCATGAAAACCTACACCCAGGATAAAATCGTAGAGGAGAGAGATGACCAAGAGGGTCAGACCACACAGTTTCTTAGCCATCTAGAGGAAAGGATGGCTAGTCTAGGGTACTAGTTAGTGGAGGACATATTCCATGACCACACTGGTTACCACCGAGGCAAGACCTTGAGACAGGAAATCCCTGTTGAAACCCCCAAGGCTACTCCCAAAACCCCATCCACACCCAGCTGCTCGGTCAATCCGAGCATCTTTTTATTCGCCTCCCTTTCCCCCACAAATCCAATATTCCCGACCATTTCTACCCTAGGCCCTTACCAGGCCACCCCAAACCTGGGACCGCTAAGCAGCCCTCCCAGGGGAGAAACGCTAGATGAAACCATCCAGAGAATCCTCTCCGAGACTGGTCCCTCTACCCCCAAGCACATGTCTCTATACAACCTGAGACAAATCCCATCAGTCCACTTGCCGGAGGAGTTCAAAATCCCAAAATTCCATCAGTACAACGGTCCTAGAGACCCAGACGTTCACTTAACCGCTTTTTATCTAGACGCCCGACCGTTTCTAGATAACCAACCTCTGTTAGTGTTTCTCTTCCAAAAATCATTGGAAGGAGAAGCACTACAATGGTTCTCCACTCTCCCCAAAGATAATTTGTCGAACTTCTCGCTTACAGCCGAGAATTTCTTAGGCCGCTACGGCTATCAAAGGATTAGGACTCCCTCTATTTCAGACCTAACCGTAGAACGAATAAGGCCTAGGGTGGAATTCGAACAATTCATGTCTCAGTGGCGCACACTCATCCACCGAATCGGCCTGCAACTCACGGAGTGTCAAGAAATTGACATGATGTTGCAGAGTCTGAGTCCAAAACTTCGTACGAGCCATTCATACGGAGACTGCACTACGTACCAGCTTCTAATTGACCGCCACAACATGATTTCCTGTTGTGCCACCCCAGTAGTCCAAACCCAGTCCCCACCTATCATCCATAGGGTTGGACAACCACCACGTAAGGCACAAACTCCCACGGTAGAGGGGATTTCCCAAATTTCGATACTCTACCCGAACAGATCGCGTGTTCCTGATCAAGGATCGGCTCCGAGACAGTACACATTCGGTTCGTCCGGATATGCACCACCTCGGCAAGCTAATCAAAGTTTCACCCCCCGATCAGTACCGCCCCCGTGCCGACACGATAGAACCCCACAGTCCAAAATTCTCCACTCCAGAGTCCTATTATCCAGAGCCAAACCCAAACTAGGACTCCCTTTTACTCTGCTCCCCCAAGAGCACAAAACTTAACCCCTAGGAAGCCCATACAAAGCTCCTATAATGAGGTTAGGCCTCCCACATCCTACGCCCAGAGACGAATGGGAAAGAGGGATTCCTACCCTCCCCCCCAAAAAACTTTAACTAGGATCTTTAGGGTGATGATGGACACGAATAGTATCTCCCTCCTCGATGCTAGGCCTTCACTACCCGGGGCCAGCACGGCGCGTTACTGTCAATATCATCAACAATATGGCCATACCGTAGAACAATGCATTGTTTTTTAGGACTTTGTTTATGACCTTAATGATGACAGGCGCCTTGACTGGGCCATGATCAAAGGCCATCTGAGCTAGGGCAACTCCCAAGCATCCAAGCCACTTGGCATATTCACTGATCCATTGTCAGGTCACAACCAAGCCTCCACGTCTGGAGCAAACGCGGTCAACATGGTCAGGAGGGGAAGACAACCATCACCAGAGCCAAGCGGCTCAGAAGATGCCACCGATGGCAGCCTATCCGAGGAGTCCGAGGAGGAAGGGGAGGACGAGCCCTTCCAGCTAAACCTCGATGATCACGACCTCGCCGTACTCTATGGCAAGGAAGAACACGCAGTTCTCACCCTACCCGCACTCATCAACGTTGAGTCCGATGAAAGCGGACTGGAAAACCCGGGAGAAGGAGAAGAAGAGGATCCCTTTGAGGAGGTTCCCGAAGGAGAGAGCGAAGGACCCGAACAAGGGGAATGTACGTCAGATGATCTGCATCCGGACAACAACAGGTCCTCCAAGAGCACTGATACGGTCGACGGCCCCTGCCGCCCGATGACCATATACTGACCATCTGGGGAGAGGCACGCCTCCGCTATGAAAATGAAGATAATTGGGTGCTACACTATGTTTGCACTAACCTTGCACCCAGGTCTTGAGCATGGAGGAGACAGCCCACCTGGGTCCCCCTACAACAACCACTACCCCTCGGAGGAGACGGCCGGGACCATGAACTCGGTAAGCAACCGCATGGAGCCCAACCTGATTATCTTCCTCCCCCATGAAGTTGCCAAAGCTGGAGCACGCTCCGCACCTCTTGCAATCACCGTTGAACTCGGGGGAAGGGAATTTAAGCACATCCTCATCGACACAGGAGTGGAGACCAATGTCCTCACATATTTCGCTTAACGAAAGCTTGAAGGAAGGATCCCAAGACTGGAGCTATCAGATGAGTTCCTCTATGCCTTCGACAGCACGCGCAAGAACACTTGTGGACTGGTCACACTCCCGCTAAAAATCGGCCTTGTCTCCACCATAGTCAACTGCATGGTGATGAACATTCGATCACCCCATCCTCTAATTGTCGGAAGGACATGGCTCGATAGCATCGAAGCTGTCTCATCCACCTGGCACTAATGCCTTCGCTTCCCATATATGGAGGGGTGATGTCTATCTGGGGGGGCGCGCTTCAACGGGTCGCGAGTCCGGAACAGAAGCATCTGTGCCATGCGCATCTGCTAGAGGTGCTCGCTTGCTGGAAACTGGGCTCCATCGATGGAGAATTGCTTCAACAAGGAAGACCCCTGAAGAGGCTCAGGGAAGAGGAATCCGAAAATCGAGGATCGCCACCAGACATCTGTCGGCCATCAAAGATAAGCCGACATGAAGAAGCGGCACAAATCTGCAAACCTAGAACTGATCACCCCAGGTAAGCCCCTTATTAGTTTAATCATGTACATATTTGTTTACAGCTTTCATAAAATCAAAAATCAAAACATTTATTCACCCGTCTTCGCTTTCATCATCCTGTACATATTTGTTTACAGCTTTCCTAAAATCAAAAATCAAAACATTTATTTACCAGTCTTCGCTTTCATCATCCTGTACATATTTGTTTACAGCTTTCCTAAAATCAAAAATCAAAACATTTATTTATCAGTCTTCGCTTTGGTCATCCTGTACATATTTGTTTCAAGCTTTCCAAAAAAAAAAATTCACCAAAGGTCAAAACATTCATTCATCATCTTTTAGCATCCTTTCCAAAGTGTATTAATATGTTTTCCTTCAAAAACAAAAAAATGTCTTACAAACTTTATTTCCATGCATTCCTCCAAAAACAAAAATGTTTTACAAGCTTTATTTTCATGATGTCCTTCAAACAAAATGTTTTACAAACTTTATTTCCATGATTTCCTCAAAACAAAAATATTTTACAAGCTTTACTTCCATTCTTTCCTTCAAACAAAAAATGTCTTACAAACTTTATTTCCATGCTTTCCTCCAAAAACAAAAATGTCTTACAAACTTTATTTCCATGCTTTCCTTCAAACAAAAATGTCTTACAAACTTTATTTTCATGATTTCCTCAAAACAAAAATATTTTACCTGCTTTACTTCCATGCTTTCCTTCAAACAAAAAATGTCTTACAAACTTTATTTCCATGCTTTCCTTCAAACAAAAATGTCTTACAAACTTTACTTCCATGCTTTCCTCCAAAAACAAAAATGTTTTACAAGCTTTATTTTCATGGTATCCTTCAAACAAAATGTTTTACAAACTTTATTTCCATGATTTCATCAAAACAAAAATGTTTTCTAAGCTTCATTCCCTTGCTTTCTTCAAAACATAAAAGATTTGTTTACCAACTCATGCCCTTTTAGAACCATATCTATATATCTGTTTACACGCTTTCAAAAAAATATATAACACAAAAAAAAGATAAAAAAAGATTTAAGAGCAGCAGACCATGCCCAGGCCTACCAGTTGGTATCAGAGCCATGTCCTGTCAGAGCCAATTGTTTTACTTGAGATGAGTCCTAGGATTTCGAGACGAGTATTCTGATCCTAGTGCTGGTTCCTTAGTTGCTGATATGCCTCCTCGGAGACGGGCGCGTGGACGTGGTCACCCTTGGGCTTCGGAGGTTTTCGAACCTACAGGAGGTGAGGAGTCTACTTGAGAGTTCTCGGCTGTTGGGCCAGGACTTGCGCGGGATGCCTCCAGCGTGGGCGCAAGCTAACGCTGAGATGGAAGATCTTCTGGACACTCAGACTAGAGCACTGGAGGCATAGACTGGAGCGTTGGCTGAGCAGGCGCGAGAGATCCAGGAGCTGCGGGCAGCCCGCGTGGCGATCCCGTAGATACCCTTAGCGGTAGATCCACTAGTGGTGCCAGAGATACCCCATGTACCGGTTGGAGACCGCATTCTCCTCCGTTCTGTTTATCGGGGGTATACCATAGAGTTGCGTGCGGCACCAGTTTCAAGCGTTGAGGATGTGGTGTAGTATTCATTAAGAGGTGATGTCTTCTTCTAGCCTTCCTACTCAGGATAAGGGGCCTTGCAGGGTCAGCGTTGAGACCCGGGTTAGGGTACTCCGTGTTCCTTGTTTGGTTGTCGGGATATCCTATATCGGGACCTCATGAGGCCCTCCCGAGGTTCTTTTCCCAGTCAAGGAATACCTTTGAAGCATCAATTGATGTTTGATTTTTCCTCACTTAGAAGGTGCGATGGCGGGTGATGATGCATATGATCGGGATTGGGTGCATCCTATTGCAGCTTGGTGGGCGATCGCTTATGGACTAGGGTTCCATAGCCATATCTGGAGTCGCTTCGATATATCATCGTGCATAGTAGCTACCCGGTAGAGGCAAGAGACCTGTGAGGTGCTCCCTGGGATATCCACGACGCTTGTTGGTGTGCCCATATAGCAGAGATAGTGGACATGGGAGGCTATCAGGTAGTGGCCACACCGGGAGAGTGCTACTGGATGATGTCGAGAGCTTGGACTCCCCGTGATGAATCTGCCCATTGAGTGCATGATGCTGGAGTTCTAAAGGTTATAGTTGGGCGACCTGTAGGTGGCGGCATGTGAAGCACAGTTTGAGGTATTGTCGCGTTTTGCCCCACATGGGTCATAAATGAAGAGACGTGACGCTAAGTGTTCGTGATGGGACTCAACCGCCATATCAGGTAGATGACGTCGCTTAGGCGTTGTCGGGAATCGACGACCTCCTATTTGCGTGTCTTGCGGATTAAGTGCGGTCGAGCGGCTTACCCAGCGTGTAAGAGTCATCATGAGCGTCAGCCTTGCTCGAGGAGCAGATTTGGACTTAATCGTCCCAGGAATTATTTTGATCTCCCCATAGGGGTTGAAGATCAAGTACCTCTTGCCACGAATTGATGATCTGTTTTGACCAGCTTTGGGAGCTAGTGTCTTTCTGTTGATCGATCTTCGCGCAAGGTACCTTATCTGGAGATCCGGGAGCTGGGCATTCTTTGGTTGGCCTTTCGTGACCGTTTCGGGCACTACGAATTTTGTGTACTTCCGTCGGGGTAGACGAATACGCCAGATGCCTACGAAGGTCTCGATATGTTATTGGGCCTCCGTGGGCTGTTCTGTGGTGGCCTTCGTTGAGAAGTTGGTTGGCATGCCCTCAGGCGAAGTTGTGGATCGTCGCGTTGGAATGCGTTCGTCCATCGAGATTCCTCAGTGGACGTGGGAGTGAGTTATCATGGATTTCGTTGTGGGTTGGCTAAAGTCACGTTCGGGTCACGATGCCGTCTGGGTGATCATTGACCGATTGATTAGGTCCGCACTTTTCTCCCTATCCCAACTGACTGAGTCTCTAGAAGCTTCGACACGGGTTGGAGCCTTCGCGATTGTTCGTCTTCATGGCACTCCGGTCGGTGCTATTTCGGGCTGAGACGCGTGGGTTACTTCGAGGTTCTGGCGCAGCCTTTGGCAGGCTTTTCGCGCTAGCTTCCCTTTTAAGTACAGCGTTTCGATATCGACGGACAGCCAGGCAAGAGGACGATTTAGGCCTTGGAGGACATGCTATTTGCCTGCGTGCTCGACTTGGGGCAGTTGGTTGAGGCACCACCCTTTGATAAGGGTCTGCCTGTGAGACGACTGCCATTCGAGCATCCAGATGAATTGAAAAAGGGGCACTCTACGGGCGCAGTTTTATACCTCCCTTATGTTGGGATGATTGTGGAGCGCCAGTTAGAGGGGCTATGGTTATTTAATTGACCTCGCGGTGGCCGAGATGGTTCGTGCGTGCCTCTGCACCACCTAGAACAGTCAGAAGGGCTACGCAGGTCATAGTCGCCAGGAGCCTTCCTTCAGGGTAGGGCGACCATGTGGGCTTGAGGTGTCCCAGTTTAAGGGCATCCTCTGTTTCAACGTTCGGGGCGTGTAGAGTCGGCCTTCCATCGGACCGGT
Source organism: Acorus calamus (assembly GCA_030737845.1). Classification (NCBI taxonomy): domain Eukaryota; kingdom Viridiplantae; phylum Streptophyta; class Magnoliopsida; order Acorales; family Acoraceae; genus Acorus; species Acorus calamus. Next base: position 14,958,353 of record CM060865.1, on the reverse strand, counting down.
TTTCGTGCTGGAGTGGATTAGGGGAGGTGGCTGTCATGAAGCCTTGCCCCGTGGCTGACTCGTGCCTGAGACGCCATTCAATGTCTCACAGCTGAGACATTATGTCCACGATCATGCTCATGTCATTCCGTTCGAGCCGCTCATCCTCGAGCAGGATATGTCGTTCGGGGAGCAGTTGATAGAGACCATGGACCAATGTGAGAAGAGGCTCCGCATCAAGACCGTTCCTTCGGTTAAAGTGCGTGGTAGCACCAGTTGGGTGCCCGGACCACTTAGGAGCCAAGGGACTCTATGGGCGACACCTCTATGTTCGGTCTTCCCTTTGGGTTTCCTTAAATTTCGAGGACTAAATTTCCTAAGGGGGGGAGAATGTTAGACCTGTGTCATTTAGAGTCCTAATTTCGATCGGAGTCGCTAAAATTTTAATTTTTAGCTACCTTCTGGGGTTTAAGGACTCTGATTGAAGATATAACTGCATATTATGGGTCCTGGTACTGTTTAGTACTGCCCATAAAATTTTCGTTTAATTCCGATAACGTTTTTGGAATTATGCAGTTTTGGATTGGTATTCGGATTTGATTTTGTTAAAATCCAGGATGAAGAGATAAAAATCTGATATTATTAAGAGATGTCAAGTTTGGAGATAGCTTCCATATAGAAGTGGAATTGGATCAACTGGATTCGTATATTAAAAGTTATGGGTATTTTTCCAAGTATACCCCGAAGTTGAAAAATCCAGGCAGCAGCCCTGTAAGATGTTTAGCCTAGATTTCGAAATAGCTCGAGGGGTTATTTGATCTAGGTGTAAACATGAAAGTTGTAGATAATCGTCTTATCTTTCCAATGCCACTGGAATCGTGCAATTCAGAGCTGTATTGAGGAAGTTATGGTCGTTTAAGTGAAGGCTGTGCAAAGTTTTTAGTCCGAGGACGACTTAGTCTTTCAGCCCGACCTTTGCCTATTTAACCCCCTAAATGAGCACGACTTCAGCTCTGTTTGGGCTCTCTTTTGCTGCTGGTCCGGCCCTTTGAAGGGTGTTTTGGTGATGGAGAAGAAGGAGTGGAAAAGGTGAGGTTGTGTGTTGTTGATTGTTGTTGTTGTTGATTCTTTTCTCTCTTCCCCCATCTTTGCTCTCTTCCTTCCCCTCTCTAACCAACAGCCCCCCATGTGTTTGATGAAATGCCAAAGTGAAGCCCTATGAAGAAGAGAAGCCAAGGAGAGGTGGTGGTGGTGGTAGTGGTGGTCGAGATGGTCGTGGGTGTGCTCGAGGGCCCCAACCTCTCACCTTTCCCTCCCCCTCTTAGGTTTGGTAAGTTCTCCACTTTTTTAATTTGGTTTTATGGCTTTGGGGGTGTGTTGAGAGGGCATGCATGGGTGGTGGTTGTGTTTGGGTGCATGTGGGAGGCTTGGGGAGGGCTGGGGAGGGCTGGGCGCGCGCGCAGGCAGGCGCGCGGGATGTCGCTGGCGGGCGCGCGCGGGGGGTGCGCGGTAGAGCGCGGGAGTGCGCGCGGGGTTCGCGCGAGGTGCGCGCGGGGGCGCGCGCGAGCGCGCGCGTGTCTGCGCGCGGGGGGCGCGCGTCGCGCGGGGCGCACGGCGTGCGCGCGAGGGATTGCCCGGGGCTGCGCCTGGGGCTCCCCGGGTTGCGTACGGTGCTGCCCGAGGCCGGTTTGGCCGTGCTGAGGGTCGGCACCTCGGGTGGGTGTCCGGGGGGCTCGGGCACGCGTGCGTGCGTGCGTTCTTGCGTGCGTTCGAGCCCGTTTGTGTGCATGTCTAGCCTTAGGCATGCCTAATTGATTTTATGTGTTTGTTTATGGTTATACTCATCATTTTGGTACCCCTTGCCTTGCAGACCTCGTCGGTTGGGATGCGCGACGACTCGGGTATCGGTGAGTGGTTCGATTCCAACCCTTCCGGGAGCGCTCGAGGCACGTAGGCGTGCTTCGCGCTTCCATGGGGCTTTATTTGCACCCTAAATATGCTAGATATTATGCATGCTAGGTTGTATAGCTCGTATATTGTGTAGAACCCCTATTCTACCTTATACTTGCCTATGTATTGTATAGAATATGGCATGACTTAGGTAATTTTGATTGAATGACTACCCCTATTTATCAAGCATGTTTAACTTGGGTTAATAACGGGTGTATGCGTAATATTCCTCCGATTTAGGACTCGAGGGTGTGGTATAGTTGTTGCACCCATCTGTTGGGGAAAAACTATGACCAGCTCGAGAGAGGATGAGGCATTCCCTCTCCCTCGCCCTCCTTCTCTTCGCGAACCGAGTGAGTAGATGTAGTTCCTACTTGACTCGGGTTTGCTTGGAATTATTGGCATGCACCTGTTGTTGCGCAGATCGCGCTTAACCCTTCCCTTCTAGGTTGGTTTTATCCAACGTATAATAGGTTGTAATTTGTGTGTGTTTATCTGTTTGATGCCATGTATGCATGTTTAAGTAGGTCATCGTTGGGTAGTTAATTGCATGTATATATATATATATATATATATATGCCGATATGGCCATGATTCTTGTCTAATGTGTTAGACAAGTGTATGACCTCTTGTGGGGTCATACCATGGTTTTGACACTTAGAATAAAATGTCTTCCCCGCATCTGAGTTATGCGCCCTGGAGGGAATTCATGAGAATTCGTTGCGCTTAATCGGTGTTTGATGACCGATGACGACGGATCCAAGAGGATCGTATTCGCGAGCGTAGATTGTTTTTCCCCTTCGTTGGATCCGTGTAGGAACTTCCCGGCGTTGGAAACGCTGTCCTGGCACCGGGCTCCCATTTGTAGGTACCATCGCTTCGGTCGAGAGTGTACTGATCGTGGGAGTATGTCAGGTAGAGGCTACCCGGGGAAAGGGCTACCGGTGGACCAAGGGCTTAGAACAATCGACCTCTTCCCCAAGATCCTATGTCACCCGTCGGGGTGAGGGTGAGGGTGTTGGCGTGAGTGGGGTGGGGTCGCGTTGATACTCGACCTGTCAGTTTGTATAGATGGTTTTCCCGTGGGGTTTGCGCTGCGAGCATGAGTTATCGTTTTTCCCCTTCGTTGGATTGGTGTAGGAACTTCTCGGCGTACCATTGCTGTCTTGGCACCGGGCTCCCATCTGTAGGTACCATCGCTGTGGTCGACAGTGTACTGATCGTGGGAGTATGTCAGGCAGAGGCTACCCGAGGAAAGGGCTACCGGTGGACCAAGGGCTTAGAAACGATCTAGTCTTTTCCCAAGAGCCTGGGTCACCCCTTTTTGGGGTGAAGGTGAGGGATTGGTACAGTTACTCCCGACAACCTAGGTCACCCTTCGGGGGTGAGGGTGTTGGTGTGAGTGTTGTGGGCTCGAGTTGATACTTGACCCACCAGCTTGAGTGTTTGGCTTTCCATAGGGTTCGCGCTGCGAACAAGTAGTGGTTCCTCCCAATATCGTCGTATACTGGGGTCCCGACGTAGAAGCTGCCCTGACAGAGGACTCCCACTTGTAGGTACTCCCGATGCATTCGACAGATGTACTGATCAGGGGAGTGTACCAGGTGAGGCTACACGAGGGTGGACCACCGGACGATGTTGCAAGCCTGAATTATCGTTCTCCCCTTCGTCGGATCCGTGTGGATGCTTCCTAGGTACGAGCCGCCCTGGGTGGACCCCCACCTGTAGGTACCATCGACGCTGTCGACAGTGTACTGACCGTGGCCGGCTCCAGGTAGAGGCTGCCCGGGAGAGCGCTATTGGATGACGAACGGTGTAGAACAGCAAGTTTTGTCCTTCAAGTCCCTAGGCTCACCCCTGTGGGGGCTAGGGCGAGGACGAGGTATGGTTGCACCACCGTGTGACCTTGTTAACCGTTGGGTTTCTACCCATGGTTTCCTTGATAGGTGATTGCCTTAGGATCGAATGTTTGGTGTTGGTGTTTGGTTTCTGACCACTCACTGAGCTTGTAGCTCACCCCTCGCTTATGTTTTTCCCAAGTTGACGCTGAGTCGGATCCAAGAGAAGAGCTCCCCTGGCGCCATCCGAGTAGGAGACCCGCGTTCGCGTTGGATGTCTTGCGAGTCGGAGGCTATCAGCATTCCCTTTTCATTGTATGTATTATACTTGTGCTTGTGCACGGTATGTAGACTGTTGATGTCAGTTATTGTATATATTGGCTCTCACAGGACAGTTGATTGTGTACTCTAGTCTGTAATATGTCTTTGAATTACAGACTTAGTCATTTGAGCTTCCGCTTTTTGTATATATTTGATGTCAGTTACTTGTGTATTGCCTTTTTATCGTGGAGTATTTATTTGACCTCGTGTATGGATTACTGATATCATTTATATATTTGCCACGTCTCGGGGACGGCCGCCCTGGGGCGTGACACTACCAGAGAAGGGTGGCAAGGGCATTTGAAAAGAAGATAATAAAAAGAAAATTTAAAATTGGAGAGTTAGTGCTTAAGCAAATCATGCCATCGAGGTAGCCCCACCCAAGAGGAAAGCTGCAACCCACATGGGAGGGACCCTATGTGATTACCCATGCCTACTCCGGGAATGCCTACCGCTTGGTAGATGCCGATGGAGTTGAGGTCTCAGGTTCATGGAATACACTTTATCTAAAGAAATTCCATGCATAAAAACTGTCAATACTTGAGAAATATAATTCTTTCTTCCTGCAATTTCTAGTGTCTAGCACCTGGTGATAGAATTATAAGACTCTCAAAGATAAACTCATATTTATTTGAACTCATATCCGCCAATCATGTCATTTCCTTCATACACGTATGACTTAAGAATCGATTTGCCTGATAGAAGAGAAATTGCCTACCCTGTAGAATGACAATTTTAAAACCCCAAAGCAAACACCCCTCATTTCCACCCTTACTCGTATTGACCCAAGGTCAAAATGAGGAATTACCCAGACCAAGCATATGTCCCAAAATTGGCTCTAGCACTATATAAACACTTCTAGAGGGGAAGCACGAAAAGAATCGGGGTGAAAAACAGAAGAGCCCCCCCCCCCTAAAAAAATATCAGGGAATGAGAGGCCAACAAAGAAAAACAACAGCCAAACAACGAGTTAAACTCTCTACTTTAGCAGGATAAACGCCTTTACACACAGTATACGCCAAACAATGGCTATACTGGTACATATCCGGGCAAACAGATTGTACTATCCACCCAAAATAAAGAAGTGGTAAAAAGAAGAAAGCCAGAGGGACCTAGAAAGTAGGACATATGCTAGACTGGGACAATTCTAAATATTGCCCCAAAAGAAGACAGTACTCGTACCCCGTTCCCCCTCCCCCTTTTTATTTTTGCACTGGAGTTTGAAATTGAATTGTGTCTATTGGGAAAGGCAAAATTTTGATCAAAGGTAGACCTTTTCTATGTTTACAAAATCACACACTCACATGAGTTTATTTAAAAAACTTGCCTGTCTAAAGGAAGCTTATTTGAGTTGATTTCCGGTACATTCATGGATTTTTCAACATGTTTAGAATAATATGATCAAGCATTTGAGAACCACGAACCTAGAAAACCGACACCTAGAGCTTATACCTTTCAAATACAATTCTAGTTTGTACACGAGTGACCGCAAGGGTACCTTTTAGGGCTTAATGGTATCTTTTACCAAGGAAAGTTGAAAATATTGCCCTCTCACATGAAAGAATCATTGAAAAATTAAAATGCTCCCTTATGTTGCTCACACATTTGCATAAGCTTGTATTTTCCTTTTCCAAGACACTTAGGCGTTCAATTTCCTTGAAATATCACAATTGACTCCCCATACAAAGGCAAAATTGCCCCTATTACACTCTTTTTCATGCCCTTCCACACATGCTTGAGAAGAAATTGCCCCACTCTCACACATACTTAAGATTCTTCTTCACTCTCGCACTTGAAATCCCCCCTTGTGTACTAAAGCATGGTTTCCCGCACTTTCCTTTCTCGCATTAGCTTTTTTATTTTACCTTAGATGGGTTGTAGCCCTTGACAATTCGAACGAGAGGGGCTCGAAAGTCAGTGCAGGGGCACAACCCAGACAGATTTAACACTTGGTCTGTGGAAAGAATGTTTTTACAGGTTTTGAAGATAAATAAACACTCATAAGAACTTTCAGCAGCAGCAGACAGAAGTGGTATAACCAGAGGCATGGGGTGGCTACCTCCTACAAACCGTCGGATCCCGAGCGGATACTTCATACATGCCACCCCAGCCCTTGAATCTCCCCCAAGTGAAATTGTCCCAGTTAACGGGCGGCTAAACCAAACTAGCCGCCTGACCCTGGGCGGCTAGTTTGGACTAGCCCCCCCTCACCTGCTACCTGAAAAGCCTCCTGTCAGTCCCAAATTCAATCAACTCTTCAAATCTTTAAAACCTGTCAAGTATTTCTTTCCAAAACTGCATACACATATTTCATACACACATACATTCATAAAAACTAGCATACACATACTTCAAAACTACCATATCTCAAAAATGCATGTCCATCCATGAATCAAACCTACAAAACCAAGATTCATTTACACACATACGCATCCACATAAATTGAAAGACTTTCCAAAACACTAAAATCCATGCTAACCACACCCAACCATGCATAAAAAATATAAAATTGTCCCACCAAGACCACAAACATAAATTATTTTCTAAAAACCTAAGAGAGTGTGTAAAAGAGATTCTTTTATAAAGAGTGAGGTCCCCCGAGAGCTCCAAACCTGAAAGTCTTGAGATATCCACCACCTCTTCGACCACCGCCGGTCGATTCTCATGCCTCCTCTTGCGTGTATACCCTATCGTACTCCACCCTACCTCCGGGACAGCTCCCGAAGAAGCCCCGACACCTCCACCCACGCCGGTCAAAGGTGTCTCCACCGTTTGGGTTGCCTCCTCCACGCCCCCCCTATCCAACCCGTTGCTTCCCAACGAGCCCGATCCTGAGGCAGCCCCTCTCTGCTCTCGGGATGACCTAAGGCGCTTCATCATCGAAGCCGTCCTCTTCCCCTTCGTCATCTCCCCCAATTTTTCACAAAAGAGAGATTCAAGAGAATCTAGGGCTTCGATATCAAGAAGAACGAGATGATCTAAGGTGAACAATCCCAACCCAAGAAAACCAAGATTTTTTCAATTTGAAATGAAAGAGAAGAAGAAGAGATGGAAGAAAACCGTTTTAAAATGTATGGGGAGAGAGAGGGTCTCTTTCGGTTATAAGGGACCCAGTTGGCCGGCGGCTACTCGCAGGTGGCTGGTTTCGACTAGTCGTCCCCCCGTCCAATTCCCCAAAACCCCAACTTAGCCACCCCTGTCCCAAAGCAATTCATCTCCAAAGATTTCTAAATCAACCAGCCATGTATTGGTTCATTTCCCAACACCTGCTTGATCAAACACAACTCTCTAGAAGTTTTATCACATTTTCAGTACCGTTCAAACTCGAATGTCTTCAGTTCTGGTTCCTTTCCAGAGTTTTTATCCTTCGGATGATCCTTTCACCAACTCAAAAAACTTTACTTGCTTTCTGTCGGCGATATCCCCTCTTTACTGAGCTACCCAAGCACGGGTACGGTAGGCACGAGGAAATTGACGCTGGGCTGCTACGTGCACGATGAATAAGAACCCCGACCTTGGGTTGGATCACTCACCATTTTACTTTTCCCGCCTCTCACTTGGATCATCCTTTCGGTTGAAAATTCTAGTCAATGTCTAGCCTCTGATAGTCTAAATCAACTCCTTGAACGGTATTGGTTGTGTGACCTAAACTTCTTGAAGGTTGGGCTGGCCAAAATAAGAGTCTCTTTCCTAATCATCGATTAAAGTATTTTTGTTTCACACAAAGAATCCGTCCGATGAGAGACAATTGTAGATATCCTAATTTTGACCGCCCATAGAAAAGAAATTGACTTCAAGAAATATTGGAAAAAAAACCATTTTTGAACACCAAATAGAAAACCATCTTAAAGAAACTAAAACCAAGAAACCCTGCTCCAAACACTTAGAACCTTAAAAACCCTGACCATCTCAGGCGGTTAAATAAACCTAGCCACCCCTCTTGACCGACCCCAAACCGCTTCCCTGGATGGGACATAAAGTAGCATTAAATGCAGATCATTGCGGTGGGTTGTGACCTTTAGCCGCCCCAGATTGGCTGGTTTACCCCTAGTGACCGACCCGAGCCACCGCTTGTCAAAGATGGGATGTTTGGCAGGTCATGATGGGAGTGGCTACTAGAAAGTAGCCGCCCCTCACTGGGCGGCTAGTTTCAACTAATCGCCCCGAATCTGGTCTCTGACAGAAGAACAGAGAATTAATGGGGGGTCAAATCAAACACCCTATTACCCAAATAGTTTTATTACCCACTGGACTATAATAGAGGGGGTCCAAAGCATTTCTAACACATCCACATCTTCAATTCCCAATCCATAATTCACACCTTGAGTTCCAATTCCACACAACCCACACCTACTACTTGAAATCCCCAGAGAGAGAGAGAGAGTTCCATTTGTGAAGAGAAACATATTCCCTACACAAATCCATCCTCCCAATCCACTCTCCAAAATCCAGGTTAAATCAGGTTTAACCTCTGCCAAAACCAAACCCCTTTCCTACGCTAGTTCTGCCCAGGTTGACCCAGTCCCCGAACGGCTAACTTATACTAGCCGCTCCATACCCGACGGCTCCATCCCATTAGCCACCCCATATCTACACCCCACTTGACCCAAGACTCCTTTAACCAGCCCAGAAGCAAAATAGGATTATCAGTGTTATATATATGTCACTTTTTAGCCTATGGGTAACCTTTGGGTCAATTCTGGCCATTTTTGAAATTTTATTTTTCGATCGGAACCGCTAAAATTTTGACTTTTTAGCCATCTGCGTGAGCTAGAAAACTCCGATTGAAAATCTAACTGCATATTATGGGTCCTGGTACCGTTCTCTACTACCCATAAAAATTTCGTTGAATTCCGGTAACGTTTGAAAAATTATGCAGTTCTGAATCGTATCCGGGTTTTCTTCGAAACTATTTCGTTAAGTGGAATAGTGTTGTGATATTTTGGTGAATGAGATCACCCTAGGTAACCTCACCTCCCCTTGCTTAGTGATGAAGAAAGCACTTGGTCTTTTGATGTGTGAGTGGGTGACTTTAGGCTTAAACCTACCCCCCCTTTTTCCCCTTCTCCTCACCCCCCCAAGTGTGAGTTTTACTCACTTTCTCTCCACTCTCTCCCTCTCAACGTGCCCTATCCAGCCCCTGCTGTGTGTGAGTGTGTGTGTGCTTTGAAGAGGAAAATCAAGAAGGAGAAGAAGCCATAGAAGGGGCACAAGAAGGTTTGTGCATGTGTTGTTGTTGTTGTTGTTGTTTCCCTCTCTTTGGCTCCCTCTCAAGCTCCCATTGCCCCTGTTTTCAGCCAAGAAGGGCTGTTGGAGAGGCTGAAGGGGTGGTGGTAGTGGTGGTGGCTGTTGTGGGGGTTGCGGGTGCACGGAAAGCACCGGATCTCCCCCTTTCACTCCCCCTCTCTTGGTGAGCCTCTCTCTTCTTTATTTCTGATTTTTCAAGGGTTGGGTAGGTGTTAGAGGACCTTGCACACTATGTGCTTGTGTTTGGGTGAGTGAGGGGTGGGGGGGGGGGTGCTTTGGGAAGCTTGGGCGCGCGTGCGGACCTTTCCGCGCGCGTGCGCGCACAGTCGGGCGCGCAGGGCAGGCGGCAGGTTGGGGCGCGCGAGGGCGTGCGCGTACGCGCAGGCGTGCGCGCGAGGGGAGCAGTGCATGCGAGCGGGCGCGGGCAGGCGCGCAGTGCGCGCGAGCGGGTGCGCGCGCGCGGGGGCGCGCGTGGGCGCGCGGGCAGAGGGTCTGGGCGCGCGGACAGGCGCGGGAGCGCGTGCACGCATGCGTGCACGTGCGGGTGTGTGCGGGGGCCACGCGTGTGGCTGCCCGAGGGTTCGGGTAGGCGTCGGGGCGCTCGGATATGCGTGCGTACGCGCGTACTCGCATGCGTGCGAGCCCGTATGCATGCATATCTAAGCCTTTGGCATTTTTGGGTAATTTTAAGTGTTGTTATGTAGTTTATTTACCATTTTCGTTACCCTTGCCTCACAGATCTTGGCGGGCGGTCGCGCGACGACCCGGTTTACGGTGAGTGGATCAATCCAACTCAGTTAGGAGGCGTTCGATGCACGTTGGAGTGCATCGCCCTCCCCTGGGGTACCATAACTGCATATAACCGTCGAATATTGTGTAAATGTTCATATAGATGCCTGTTTTGCTAGGACTGCACCCATGTCATGATCGGATGTTGCATGTTAGGTATTATGCATCCATGTATAAGGAATAAAAGCCGTCCATGCTAGATAACGTGTCTCCTTATTTGAATAACCCTGATTTATGCATGTCCCCACCTAATCTAATCTAATTAATCACATAAAGAGGGAGAAGTAGAAGCATGCCGTAGGTAATAATCATGTCTTGTATATTAATTAACTTGAGGCGCTTCCATGATTAATCTTTACTTCTTGTAAGAATTAATGCATGCTTGGGCCATATTTTTCTGTCTAATGAGAATAGGTAAGTGTGTGACCACCTATGGGGGCACGCTAGGTCATGGACACTTAGAATCAAATAACTTCCCCGCATCTGAGTTATGCGCCCTGGAGGGAATTCATGAGAATTCGATGCGCTTATCGGTGTTCGATAACCGATGACGACGGATCCTTAAGTGATCGTATTAGTGAGGGTCGGGTGTTCTTACCTTCGTCGGTTCCGAGTAGAGACTGCCCGGCGTAGCAAAGTCCGGTGGAGACCTCCCTGATACTACTCATGACGCGTGTTGGTGTGCCCATACAGCCGAGGTAATGATCGTGGGAGGCTAGTCCGGTAGAGGCCTGAACCCTGTGAGGTGCCGGAAGGCTGCCAGGTAGTATGGGCCACACCGGGAGAGACTACCGGAGGACGAGCGGTGTAGAACAATCGACCCCTTTTCCCCAAGAGCCTATGTCACCCCGAGGAGGGGGTGAGGGTGAGGGTGTGGTGGGTCGGCGTTGGTCCGGCCTGCCAGTTTGTGCAATTTCCCAAAATCCTAGGTCACCCTTCGGGGTGAGGGTGAGGGACTTGTTGTGTTGAAGTTATATGATTTATGATACATGAATTGTTCCATTCACTGAGCGTGTGGCTCACCCCTCGCATATGTTTTCTCCAGTTGTCGCTGATCCGGATCCGAAGGAGGAGCTCCCTGAGACGCGATTCCAGTAGGAGACAGCGTTCACGTAGACATCTTACGAGTGAGAGGCCCTCAGCATCCCCCGTTTTCTTGTATGTATTTCTACTTGTGCTTGGGCACAGTGTATGGGTTGATGTTGTCTTTTGTAGTACATATTGGCTCTCACAGGACAATTTGATTGAGTACTCTGGTCTGTTATATATCTTTGAATCACAGACTTAGTCGTTTTGCTTCCGCTATTTTCGTATGTATTTGATGTCAGTTACTTGATTTCGCTTTATCGCCTTTGACATTGTGGTGTATTTATTGACTTCATGTGTACGTATTACTGATATCATATATATACTTGCCACGTCTCGGGGACGGCCGCCCTGGGGTGTGACAAAAGTTGGTATCAGAGCCTGGTCCTGTCAGAGCCAATTGTTTCTTGTTAGAGATGAGTCCTAGGATTTCTATATGAGTATCCTGATCCTAGTGCTGGTTCTTTAGGTTGCTGATATGCCTCCTCGGGGATTGATACGTCGACGTGGTCGCCCTCGGGCTTCGGTGGATTCCAGACCTGCCGAGACGAGGAGTCTACTGAGAGGTCCTCAGCCGTTGGGCCAGGACCTGCGCAGGAGCCTCCTGCATGGGAGCGTGCTTACGCTCGGATAGCGGACCTTCTGGAAACTCAGACGAGGTGCTAGAGGCTCAGACGAGAGCGCTGGCTGAGCAGGCGCGAGAGATCCAGGAACTGCGGGCAGCCCGCGAGGCGGCTCCGCAGGTACCCTTAGCAGCAGATCCACCCGTGGTGCCAGATGTACCCCCTGTACCAGCGGAGATTCCTGCAGTCGGAGCCATGGACCCGAGCAGAGGGAGGAGGAGCTAGAGGCAGCGGCCCGTGTGCATCAGACCGGCCTCACCGCCTTTTTGAAGCTTCATCCTCCTGAGTTCCATGGCTCGACGAGGGACCCCCTTGCCCCAGAGCGTTGGTTGATGGAGATAGACAAGATCTTCTCGACCATGCACTGCACCGACCGCCAGCGTGTCTCGTTGGCCAAGTTCATGTTGAAGGGTAGCGCCGCTGACTGGTGGGCCACCCGATCTGTGGACATTCCGGAGGGTGTGGAGCGACTCCTTGGGCCGGGTTCCGGAACCACTTCTTGGCGGAGTACTTCCCATTCTCGACGCGGCAGATCGTGATGCGGGAGTTCGAGCAGCTGACGCAGGGTACCATGTCAGTGTCGGACTACTCCACACGTTTCATGAGGCTCTCTCGGTTTGCCCCAGCCTTGGTGGTGGACGAGGAGACGAGATGCCGTCGGTTTGAGATGGGTCTCAACAGCGCCATCAGGGTGCATGTTTCCTCGGAGGCTCTCTCGAGGTACACCGACCTGGTGTCTCGGGCGAGGACAGTTGAGCGTGACCTTGGGCTCTCCTCAGCTATTATTCCATTTGAGGATCAGAAGCCACCCAGGAGTCAGGATTCGGGGCGTCGCAAGGACAAGCGGCCCCGCGTGGATCGACCAGCGGCCGTCGCTACTCCAGTCGCTGTGGTGCCAGCGCGTGGCCCTGCACCCACTGCCGCCTTTCCGGCACAGGGAGGCGACCGGAGACACGACGCTGTTTCCATTGTCAGCGAGTTGGACACGTCATCTTAGACTGCCCCGATGCTGGCCGACCTCCGGCGCCTCGATTCAGCCGCAGCAGGTGCCGCGTCAGCCGCAGCAGGTGCCGCGCCAGCAGCAGCAGACACACCAGCAGCAGCAGCCGCAGCGTCAGTTTCAGCAGCCACAGGGTGGCAGGATTGACCAGAGGAGGCAGGCAGTACAGCCCGCGAGGCGTGCCCCTGCTCCTCAGCCGCATCTCGTTCAGGGGCGTGTGGCAGCGCTTACTGCTGAGGATGCGCAGGCTTCGGGTAGCGTGGTCCGAGGTATTGTTCTGATATCCCAGTGTCCTGCTTATGTGTTGTTTGATTCCGGGGCCACACATTCATTCGTGTCTCCCGCTTTCGCGAGACGAATGGGTGTGGTGTCGACCCCTCTAGATGTTATGCTGGAGATATCATTGCCGGTCGGAGACCGTATTCTCCTTCGCTCTGTGTATCGGGGATGTACTGTGGTGATTTCGGAGCATGAGTTCCCGGTGGATCTGATCGAGCTCGCCATGACGGACTTCGACGCCATCCTGGGGATGGACTGGCTGGCAGTGAGTCACGCCACCATCGACTGTTTTGCGAAGTCGGTGTCTTTTCGCGTCCCTGGTCGGAGGTCTTTCCAGTTCGTGGGCGATAGAGACGTTGCTCCTTTGGGGTTCGTGTCGTCCATCCAGGCGTGGAGACTCCTTCAGGGCGGATGCGAGGGTTACCTGGCGTGCATTGTGGACGAGGACGCACCGCTGCGGGTTGATATCAGTCAGACTCCTATCGTGGCGGAATATCCGGAGGTCTTCCCTGTGGATCTTCCAGGCTTACCACCGGATCGCGCGATCGAGTTTGAGATTAATCTGATTCCGGGGACCGAGCCGATTTCGAGGGCTCCGTACCGGATGGCCCCAGCAGAGTTGAAGGTGCTGAAGGAGCAGCTGGAGGAGTTGCTCGAGAAGGGGTTCGCACGTCCGAGCGTCTCTCCGTGGGGAGCCCCTGTCCTGTTTGTCCGGAAGAAGGACGGTTCGCTGCGTTTGTGTATTGATTACAGACAGCTGAACAAGCGGACCGTGAAGAACAAGTACCCCTTACCGCGGATTGACGATCTGTTTGACCAGCTCCAGGGAGCGCGTGTCTTCTCTAAGATCGATCTCCGTTCGGGCTACTATCAGCTGAAGATCCGGGAGTCGGATATTCCGAAGACGGCCTTTCGTACCCGTTACGGGCACTACGAGTTTCGAGTTCTGCCGTTTGGGTTAACGAATGCGCCGGCAGCTTTCATGGATTTGATGAATCGGGTGTTTCGACCCTTCCTCGACTCCTTCGTGGTAGTCTTCATTGACGATATTTTGGTATACTCGAGGAGTCTTGAGGAGCACGCTGACCATCTTCGCACTGTCTTGGAGACTTTGGCCAGACATCAGTTGTTCGCCAAGTTCAGTAAGTGCGAGTTTTGGTTAGAGCGTGTGGCCTTCCTTGGCCATGTGATTTCCGGTGAGGGTATATCTGTGGACCCGGAGAAGACGCTTGCCGTGTCGAATTGGCGGCGACCGTCGAACCCCACCGAGATTCGGAGCTTCCTGGGTTTGGCAGGCTATTATCGGAGGTTTGTTGAGGGTTTCTCGAAGATAGCCGTCCCTCTGACCCGCCTCACTCGGAAGGATGTCCGGTTCGAGTGGTCCCCATCTTGCGAGGAGAGCTTCCAGGAGTTGAAGCGGAGACTCACCTCAGCGCCCGTTCTTACCATTCCGTCGGGAGTGGCGGATTCGCAGTCTACTCTGATGCGTCGCGGCTGGGTTTGGGTTGCGTCCTGATGCAGAACGGTAAGGTTGTTGCTTACGCGTCGCGTCAGTTGAAGCCCCATGAGCAGAATTACCCCACCCATGACCTGGAGTTAGCAGCGATCATCTTTGCGCTGAAGATTTGGAGGCACTACCTCTATGGTGAGGAGTTTGAGCTCTTCACGGATCACAAGAGCCTGACTTATCTGCAGTCCCAGCCGGAACTCAACATGCGTCAGAGACGTTGGGTCGAGTTCCTGACGGACTATGATTGTGACATCGCTTACCATCCGGGTAAGGCGAATGTCGTGGCAGATGCTCTTAGTAGGCAGCCTTGGGCATGGCCGCCCACATGGCTGTGCGTCGTTGGAGGCTTCTGGAGGAGGCCGCTTGCTGGATCAGTGTTCGGGAGACGCCTGCTGGTGGCTATCTGGCCAGGTTAGTGGTGCAGCCTGTTCTCCTCGACGAGATCCGCACGGCACAGGGCGGGATCCGCACTTTCTGGTCCTTTCTGAAGGCGTCGCCCGGGGCGAGCGACCGGACTACCAGATTCATGAGGATGGGATCCTGCGGTTCAGAGGCCGGGTATGTATTCCTGACGACGCAGAGCTGAAGCAGAAGATCTTGGACGAGGCCCATCGCTCGAGGTACACAGTGCATCCGGGAGGCACGAAAATGTACAGGGGCCTTCGTCGTGGCTACTGGTGGCGCGGGATGAAGGCAGATGTTGGCCGTTTCGTTGCCCGTTGCTTAGTATGCCAGCAGGTGAAGTCGGAGCATCAGCGTCCTGCGGGGAAGCTGCAGTCCATTGAGATTCCTCAGTGGAAGTGGGAGCAGATTACTATGGACTTTGTTTCGGGTCTACCGAAGTCACGTTCGGGTCGCGATGCCATCTGGGTAATCGTCGACCGACTGACGAAGTCTGCTCATTTCCTCCCCGTCCGACTCACCGACTCTCTGGACACCTTGGCGCAGTTGTTTGTCTCAGAGATCGTTCGTCTCCACGGCACCCCGGTCAGTATCATTTCTGATAGAGACGCGAGATTTACTTCGAGGTTCTGGCGTAGCCTCCAGCACGCCCTTGGTACGAACCTCCATTTCAGTACGGCGTTTCACCCACAGACCGATGGCCAGTCAGAGAGGACGATTCAGACCTTGGAGGACATGTTGCGGGCCTGCATCCTTGACTTCGGGGGTAGTTGGGAGAGGCACCTTCCGTTGGTAGAGTTCGCCTACAACAACAGCTACCACTCGAGTATTCGGATGGCACCATATGAGGCACTCTATGGCCGCAGCTGTAGGTCTCCCTTGTGTTGGGATGAGGTAGGAGAGCGCCAGTTGGAGGGACCAGAGATCGTCCGCCTGACCTCAGAGAAGGTCAAGACGATTCGTGAGCGTATCCGTACCGCTCAGAGCCGTCAGAAGAGCTACGCCGATCGCCGTCGCCGTGAGCTCGCCTTCGAGGTTGGTGACCATGTCTTTCTGAAGGTGTCCCGTCGAAGGGCATCTTCCGTTTCGGTGTGCGGGGCAAGCTGAGTCCGCGTTTTATTGGCCCGTTTCTCATTCTGGAGCGGATTGGGGAGGTGGCCTATCGCCTAGCCTTGCCCCCACAGTTGGCTCAGGCCCATGACGTCTTCCATGTCTCGCAGCTGAGGCGTTACGTCCACGATCCTGCCCACGTTATCCCGTTCGAGCCGCTTGTCTTCGAGCCGGACTTGTCATTCGTGGAGCAGCCGATCGAGATCCTGGACCGGCGCGAGAAGAGGCTCCGCACCAAGACCGTCCAGTTGGTTAAGGTGCGATGGCAGCACCGTTCTGGTGCCGAGGCCACTTGGGAGCGCGAGGACGCCATGCGTGACGCATATCCACATCTTTTTCCTTCTTAGATGTTTTTGTATTAAATTTTGTGGACAAAATTTCCTAAGGGGGGAAGAATGTTATATATATGTCACTTTTTAGCCTATGGGTAACCTTTGGGTCAATTCTGGCCATTTTCGAAATTTTATTTTTCGATCGGAACCGCTAAAATTTTGGCTTTTTAGCCATCTGCGTGAGCTAGAGAACTCCGATTGGAAATCTAACTGCATATTATGGGTCCTGGTACCGTTCTTACTACCCATAAAAATTTCATTGAATTCCGGTAACGTTTGGAAAATTATGCAGTTCTGAATCGTATCTGGGTTTTCTTCGAAACAGATTCGTTAAGTGGAATAGTGTTTAGATATTTTGGTGAATGTGATCACCCTAGGTAACCTCACCTCCCCTTGCTTAGTGATGAAGAAAGCACTTGGTCTTTTGATGTGTGAGTGGGTGACTTTAGGCTTAAACCTACCCCCCCTTTTTCCCCTTCTCCTCACCCCCCCCCAAATGTGAGTTTTACTCACTTTCTCTCCACTCTCTCCCTCTCAACGTGCCCTCTCCAGCCCCTACTGTGTGTGAGTGTGTGTGTGCTTTGAAGAGGAAAATCAAGAAGGAGAAGAAGCCATAGAAGGGGCACAAGAAGGTTTGTGCATGTGTTGTTGTTGTTGTTTCCCTCTCTTTGGCTCCCTCTCAAGATCCCATTTCCCCTGTTTTCAGCCAAGAAGGGCTGTTGGAGAGGCTGAAGGGGTGGTGGTAGTGGTGGTGGCTGTTGTGGGGGTTGCGGGTGCACGGAAAGCACCGGATCTCCCCCTTTCACTCCCCCTCTCTTGGTGAGCCTCTCTCTTCTTTATTCTGATTTTTCAAGGGTTGGGTAGGTGTTAGAGGACCTTGCACACTATGTGCTTGTGTTTGGGTGAGTGAGGGGTGGGGGGTGCTTTTGGAAGCTTGGGCGCGCGTGCGGACCTTTCCGCGCGCGTGCGCGCGCAGTCGGGCGCGCAGGGCAGGCGGCAGGTTGGGCCGCGCGCGGGCGTGCGCGCGAGGGGAGCAGTGCATGCGAGCGGGTGCGGGCAGGCCGCAGTGCGCGCGAGCGGGTGCGCGCGCGCGGCAGCGCGTCTGGGCGCGCGCGGGGGCGCGCGTGGGTGCGCGGGCAGAGGATCTGGGCGCGCGGACAGGCGCGGGAGCGCGTGCACGCATGCGTGCACGTGCGGGTGTGTGCGGGGGCCACGCGTGTGGCTGCCCGAGGGTTCGGGTAGGCGTCGGGGCGCTCGGATATGCGTGCGTACGCGCGTACTCGCATGCGTGCGAGCCCGTATGCATGCATATCTAAGCCTTTGACATTTTTGGGTAATTTTAAGTGTTGTTATGTAGTTTATTTACCATTTTCGTTACCCTTGCCTCACAGATCTTGGCGGGCGGTCGCGCGACGACCCGGTTTACAGTGAGTGGATCAATCCAACCTAGTTAGGAGGCGTTCGATGCACGTTGGAGTGCATCGCCCTCCCCTGGGGTACCATAACTGCATATAACTCATCGAATATTGTGTAAATGTTCACATAGATGCTTGTTTTGCTAGGACTGCACCCATGTCATGATCGGATGTTGCATGTTAGGTATTATGCATCCATGTATAAGGAATAAAAGCCGTCCATGCTAGATAACGTGTCTCCTTATTTGAATAACCCTGATTTATGCATGTCCCCACCTAATCTAATCTAATTAATCACATAAAGAGGCATAAGTAGAAGCATGCCGTAGGTAATAATCATGTCTTGTATATTAATTAACTTGAGGCGCTTCCATGATTAATCTTTATTTCTTGTAAGAATTAAAATGCATGCTTAAGCCATATTTTTCTCGCCTAATGAGATCAGGTAAGTGTATGACCACCTAAGGGGGGGGGTCACGCTAGGTCATGGACACTTAGAATCAAATAACTTCCCCGCATCTGAGTTATGCGCCCTGGAGGGAATTCATGAGAATTCGACGCGCTTATCGGTGTTCGATAACCGATGACGACGGATCCTTAAGAGATCGTATTAGCGAGGGTCGGGTGTTCTTACCTTCGTCGGTTCCGAGTAGAGACTGCCCGGCGTAGTAAAGTCCGGTGGAGACCTCCCTGATACTACTCATGACGCGTGTTGGTGTGCCCATACAGCTGAGGTAATGATCGTGGGAGGCTAGTCCGGTAGAGGCCTGAACCCTGCGAGGTGCCGGGAGGCTGCCAGGTAGTATGGGCCACACCGGGAGAGACTACCGGAGGACGAGCGGTGTAGAACAATCGACCCCCTTTTTCCCCAAGAGCCTATGTCACCCCGAGGAGGGGGTGAGGGTGAGGGTGTGGTGGGTCGGCGTTGGTCCGACCTGCCAGTTTGTGCAATTTCCCAAAATCCTAGGTCACCCTTCGGGGTGAGGGTAAATGACTTTGATGATGATTGGAAGTTATATGAGTTGTGATGCATGAATTGTTCCATTCACTGAGCGTGTGGCTCACCCCTCGCATATGTTTTCTCCAGTTGTCGCTGATCCGGATCCGAAGGAGGAGCTCCCTGAGACGCGATTCCAGTAGGAGACAGCGTTCATGTTAGGCATCTTGCGAGTGAGAGTCCCTCAGCATCCCCCGTTTTCTTGTATGTATTCCTACTTGTGCTTGGGCACAGTGTATGGGTTGATGTTTTCTTTTGTTATACATATTGGCTCTCACAGGACAGTTTGATTGAGTACTCTGGTCTGTTATATATCTTTGAATCACAGACTTAGTCGTTTTGCTTCCGCTATTTTCGTATGTAATTGATGTTAGTTACTTGATTTCTCTTTATCGCCTTTGACATTGTGGTGTATTTATTGACTTCGTGTACGTATTACTGATATCATATATATATACTTGCCACGTCTCGGGGACTGTCGCCCTGGGGTGTGACAATCAGTTTTTCACCTCTGCGTACGGTATATCCGTATCCCAGAGCGGAGACCCCACAAACTCTCGCATGTAGGCGACAAAATCCAACCCAACTTTTCCTGCTTTTCGAGAAAGCAGGTGGCGATCACACACACACCAGAATCCTCTTGAGCCGCTGTCGGGCGCCTCAACCAGGAACGACACCCCCCACCACCCTTCCGAGAGACGATCCGACCAAGCCCGCCATGGCGAGCAACGGATCCGAAACCCCGAAGAACCCCAACACACGTGGATTTTCCAACACCGACACGTATGTCTTCTTCACCCTATCAAGGACCAGCAGTAACCAGTGATAGTCGTGCCACAGAGGAAACACAACCTTCCCCTCCTCTCCAAGCTCCTTTGCCTTAAAGCACTGCTCCTAGAGGAATTTCAGGACATGGTCTGCCCCCAAGTTTAATCATATGATGTGTTTAAAACATATCTATGTTAGAAAATCAATGCAACAAACACTAGAGGGACATACAGAGAGAAACAAAAGGATATACGCACATTAAAAGTGGACTTCACAAACTTCGTCATTTTCACAAGGTTATGCGTATGCTTCCTATTAGCGAACATCAACCCTGGGCCATCGATGACCACTTCACCCAGCCAATCATTTTCAATAATTAGAAATAGGTCACGCCTTCTCACATCAACGTCTTTTTGCTTCTAGACCACATCACTACAAGACACAAAGTTTGCAAATTATCAAAATGAAAGTATACACTATATTAGAAAAGTATACGCTATGTTAGGAATGAATCTGCTTTGTTATGAAAATATACGCTATGTGAAGAAAGTATACACTATGTTACGAAAGCATATGCTATGCACACACAAAAAAACTTAACAGTAATACACACTTACATCGAGTACTATTACATCGAGTACTATGGCGCATGCACATAAGTAGCCCTTCCCATTCCAACCTTCAAGGTGCTGGACCACCTTCGCGCATTTGATGATGACAAAAATGACGTCCGCATGGACAATTTTGGTTAGCGCAAAGTCGTCAAGGCGCAAGATCATTGACCACGTCGGCGTTGTCGGTGTCAGATTCTGTTGGGTGTTGGGAAAAATCTGATGGGGGTGCTGTGGTGCGTGTGTGGGGGTTCTACAGGGATTCGGATCGGATGTGTGCCCTAGCGGGCTCGGTCGGATCGTCTTTTCAAAAGGGTGGTGTCGTTCCTGGTTGAGGCGCCCGACAGCGGCTCAAGAGGATTCCAGGGTTTGTGTGATCGCCACCTGCTTTTTCTAAAAGCAAGAAAAGCAGGGTTTGTGTGATCGCCACCTGCTTTTTCTAAAAGCAGGAAAAGATTGGGTTAGATTTGATCGCCTACGTGGGGAGTTTGTGGGGTCTCCGCTCTGAGACACGGATATACCGTACACAGAGGTGAAAAACAGGTAATCCTATTCTGCTTCCGGGGCTTGACTAAAGGAGTCTTGGGACAAAAGGGTGCAAATGGGGTGTGGATAGGGGGCGGCTAGTGGGATCCAGCCGTCGGGTATGGGGCGGCTACTAGGGTTTAGCCGTCCGGGGCCTGGGTTGGTTTGGGCAGAACTTTGGTAGGAAATGGGTTTGGTCTTGGACAGAGGCGAATCTAGGTTTAGCCCAGGTTTCTGGATGGTGGAATGAGAGGGTGTTTTTGTGTAGGGAATAGATTTTTTCCTGACAAAAGGGGGCTCTCTTTCTCTCTCTCTAGGGATTTCTAGTGGGGGAAGGGAATGGTCAATCGATATCAAATGGATTGGAAATTGGTGGATGTGAATTGTGGATGATGTTTAAAGCTTGGGACCTCCTCTATTTATAGTAAAAAAGAGGTAGAGGAATATCCAGGGGGTAATATAAGGCCTTGGGTAATAGTATGTTTGATTAGACCCCTCATTAATCCTCTGATTCTTCTATCAGGACCAGGTGAAGGGCGGCTAGTCCTAAGTAGCCGCCCAGGATGGGGCGGCTACTTCATGGTAGCCGCCCCTATCATGACCTACCAAACGTCCCATCTCTGACAAGCGGTGGCTTGGGTCGGTTACTTGGGTTGATCCGGCCAAGATAGGGCGGCTAAAGGTCACAACCCGCCGCAATGATCAGCATTTAATGCTGCTTTATGTTCCATCCAGGGAAGCGGTTCAAGGTTGGCCACGGGGGCGGCTAGTGCTAACTAGCCGCCTAGTATGGGGCGGCTAGTTAGGGCTAGCCGCCCCTTGTCAGGATCTCGGCATTTTTCTGGGGTTTAGAAGTTTAGAGTTTCTCAAGGTGGGGGTTCCTGGTTTGGGCCAGAGTCTGGTTTTAGGGTTTTCGGTTTAGGTTATAGGTCAGGGTTCGGGTTTCTTGTTTAGGTTAGGGTTTAGGTCAGGGTTAGTGTTTCTGGTTTAGGTTAGGGTTCCCGGCTTGGGCCAGGGTTTAGGTCAGGGTTAGGGTTTCTGGTTTTCTGAACTTTTGGTTCTCTATTAGATGTCCAAATGTGGGATATTCCCCGGTGTTACTTGAAGTATTTCTGTCTTTTGGGATGGTCTAAATTGGGGTATCTATAATTGTCCCTCATCGAACGGAGTCTTTGTGTGAAGCAGAAAAGACTTTGACCGATGATAAGAAAAGAGACCCCTATTTTGGCCGACCTGACCTTCAAGAAGTTATGACAACACAAACAGTACTATTCAGAGAGTTGATTTAGACCGTCAGAGATTAGGTCTTGACTAAGAAGTTTTAACCGAAAAGATGATCCAGATGGAAGGCGGGAAAAGTAAATGGTGAGTGATCCAACCCGCGGTCAGGGTTCTTAGCTATCGTGCACGAGGCAGGCCAACGTCAGTTTCCTCGTGCCTACCGTTCCCGTGCTTGGGAAAACTCAGCAAGGAGGGGATATCGCCGACAGAAAGTAAGTAAAAAGTTGAGTTGGTGGATTTGGATCATCCGAATGATAAGAACTCTGGAAAAGAACCAGAACTGAAGAAATTCGAATTTGAATGGTACTGAAAGTGCGGCAAAACTTCAGAAAAGTCGTGTTTGATCAAGTAGTGCTTGGAAATAAGCCAATACATGGCTGTTTGCTACAGAAAACCTTGGAACTAGGGCTAGAAAGAGATTGGAAAGGGGTTTCAAGTGGAAACGAGAAAACAGGGTGGGGCGGCTAGTGGTAACTAGCCGCCCGAGATGGGGCGGCTACTCGTGAGTAGCCGCCTCCCGACTGGGTCCCTTATAACCGAAAAGGGACCCTCTCTCTCTCCCCATACGTTTTAAAACGGTTACTCTTCCCTCCTCTCTTCTTCTTCTCTATTTTAAACCAAAAACCTTGATTTTAAAACACCTTGAATCCTTTGCTTTTGCCTTCCATCATTCCTTTCTTCTTGATTTTAAAGCCCTAGATTTTCTTTGGGGTTCTTCTTTTGTGTGAAATCGGAGGAGATGATGAAGGGGAAGAAGACGGCTTCGATGATGAAGCGCCTTAGGTCTTCCCGGGAGTAGAGAGGGGTTGTCTCGGGGTCTAGTTCATCAGGGAGTGATCAGGTGGAAGGGGAGGTCGTGAGGGAGGTTGTGGGTACGGCGGAATGCCGTCGGTGGGCATCGGCGCGGGTGAGGTCAAGGATTTACCTTCGAGGGCTGTCCCAGAGGTAGGGGGGAGTATGATAGGTTACACATGCAAGAGGAGGCGTGGGGATCGACCGGTGGTGGTCGAGGAGGTGGTTTCGGGGGTCGGAGGACCGATTGAGGGTGCAACCGAGGGAGTAGGGGCCGAGGGAGTTAGTGAAGATGTGAGGGCATCGTTGGATGCCCTTGTTGGGATGCTAGATAGGGAGGCCACAGAGGCCAGGGCTGAGGAGGAGGAAAGAAGGGCTATGGGGGCCTTTACGGAGTTTGTCTCCGGCGCGGGGAGGGTGGAGGGGACTGAAGAGGTTAGGGACGAGGCCGGGGAGGTCGAGGGTATGGGCACCGGGGCTGCAGAGGCCGGTGTTGGTGTTGAGGCTGAGACCGAGGAGGCCGTGTTCGAGGAAGATGAGGAGGAGGGGGATGACGACGGGATGGGCGATCCCGACGAGGCCGAGGTGGGAGCTCCTGGGTCCACACGGGCCGTGGTAATTTCTTGTCTCCTTTTACTCTTAGCTTTTATTTGGTGTATATGCATGTCTTTTGGTGGTATGAATAGGTGACTTAGCGTATAATACTTGTATATGTGTGTTTTTTAATAGGCATGCTTGGTGTATAAGTTAATCACGGTGGGATGTGTAAGCATGCTGCATGTTGACACAGATTTGTCTTTAGGAAAGGGGGGGGGAATTTTTCATATACATATCCATGTGTGTTATATGCATAGAAAGGAGAGAGGAATGATATGGCTAGTATACTTGCATGCGATACATTTTTGTGTGCATATTGTTTTTTAGGGTGTGACTTCGCATGTGTTTGATCGTGGTAGAGCATAAGGGAGTATATGCATGTGTTTCATGGGCCCAAGTGTTTTCCATATGCTTAGGTATGTTTAGGGAAAGCATATAAGCATGATAGGCCGTGATGCAAGAAAGAGTGTAAGTGGTGACCACAGTGGGTTTTTAATGCTTTTAGCCTGTGTGATCATATGAAGTGTTTCGTAAATAAATGGGAGGGGAACCTTTACGTGTCTTTAAGCTTCTTATTTTCATGCTTTTGTCTTTGATGTAGTATATGGAAGTTTTATTTTGCTAAGCATGATTTTTCTAAACGAATCTTAGGCTTTGGATTCTTACCTCTCGATTGCTCTCTAAACTAACCCATGTCTTCTTCTTTTGCTTGCAGCGGCCGAACCGTATCCGGGCTTTATGGCACGGTATGAAGAGGTGATACGACGCCTTGGGGCAGGAGGAGAGGAGTTTAGTGGATGAAGCAGGCTTCCGTTCCTTCTTTCTGATTGAGCCGTTCCACGTCCATCGCCCATATGTGGAGGCATTGGCGGAGAGATGGGACCCGGAGAGTTGCACGTTCATCCTCCTTACCGGCGCCGTTATGCCGACCCTTGAGGATGTCCACCGGATAACTGGCCTTCCGGTCTTAGGGGAAGCGGTGATTGCGGCCACCCTTGCGAACTATAGGGGGCTGTTTCGAGAGTTGATCGGGGAATGGGAGTTTGTGGAGCGGGAGCGAACGCTGAACCGGATCCCTTTAGGGAGGCTTTCAGGGCAGTATGGCCTCGGTTCCTTCACAGAGCACCAGAAGGGCGAAGCTGCAACTAGTTCGAGAAGAGGCGGGCGATGATCGAGGCGAGAGAGGCGGCCGCGTGCCCACAGAGGGCACGGAGGGAGTTGAGGGCATTCTTCCTTTATTTCTTCGGCTGGGTCCTCTTCTTGACGGCCTCTGATATGGTTTCCTCTCATTCCCTTTTGCTGATGAGGGACCTGGAGGGCATGGGACGCTATGCCTGGGGAGCGGCGATGCTCGCCCATCTCTTCGCGGAACTCTCGAAGAAAGTCAAGAGGGCCGGGGGAAAGAACCTTGCAGGCTTCGCGCCATTTCTTCAAGTATTTGTAAGTGAGTGGTAAATGTTCTTTTCTTGGTTTAGTTCACTTTGATTATGATAATTCGAACCCCGGGGATCCTCTCGCTTGTACCGCCTTGCCCAATTCCGAGAGGCCTTCCGTGTCTTGTCGGAGGAAGAGGTATAAGTTTTTATTCAGATTTCTTTGGCTTGCATTTGGTTTTCTTTTGACTAAGCGCTCCTCCAATCTTTTTATGCTTTTTAGGTCACATGGAGGCCTTATTCGAAGGAGGTTCCTGAGGGCCTGGCGCAAGACGACTGGTTGATCTACTTTAATGAGGTCGTGTTTCATGCGATCAGTCGGGTTGTCCGCCAGCTTGGGTATCACCAGTGGGTGCCTGATCCTCTGCCGCGGTGCCCTCGATCCCGGTGGCTGGGATTCCTCGGGACACGAACCTCCCGAGGAATTATGCTATGAAACTCTTCAACCTCACCACGGTGCCCCTCCACCAAGACACCTCGTCAAGAGGGCCGAGGTGTCTTGGTGGAGCGTCGTCCTGAGGTGACTTCGAGTGATTGAATACCTGGCTTGGTATCATCAGGAGTACGCAGGTATCCTTGGGACGATGGAGGAGGAGATCCTGGACGCCTACGTAAGTTGGAAACCCTTCTTCTCTTTCTCGTTCTCTTTTGCTGAATATTTTGCTGAGTGGCATTGGTTTTTGTAGGTTGAGTTGAATGAGATGGAGAAGAGGCTCAAGACCGCCAATGAGCACCTCCGAGCACGGGCCAGGCAGATAGAAGCATTGCGGGTACAAAGGAGACGCTTGCAGGACCAGGTCCGGGTCCTCGAGGCTCAGGTGGATGCTCTGTCGAGAGCGAGAGCCGACAGCGCTTCCTCTTCTTCCACCCCTCCTCCTTCCATGGTTTCCGAGTGAGAGCTCGAGCTGATGAGGGAGTTAGATGCGGCCTGGAGCAAATTGACGGCCACACGGATGGAGCTGGGCCAGGCGAGGGGTAGGGCTTCTCGGGCTGAGGAGGAGACGGACCGGCTGAGGTCCATGATGGCTTTGAGAGAGGAGGGGTTCATCGCCCTGGGCCACGAGAGGGACTCCCTCCAGATGAGGGTGTCGGAGTTGGAGGCTTCAGCGGGTGTTCCTAGAGGTTTGATGGGGGACTTGGTTCGTTCTCTCCAGGCGGCCGGGGACAGGGACCGAGAGGCGCTCAGGGTATCAGAGGCGAGGGCACAGGAGTTGGAGGAGAGGTTGAGGGCTGCTGAGGATCGGGCCAGAGGGACAGAGAGTCGCCTCCGACAGAGATTGGAGAGGAGAGACATAGATATGCAGCAGGTCCATCTCTGGGAGGCAACTATGAGGGGGAAATTGGTTGGAGGGGGCTCTATGACCGAGACGGATCTCGACCTTCTCCCGCTTGAGCCTGATGATTCTCTCTCGGCTTCCTTGGCTACCAGGGCCACCTTCAGCCGTGCTTCTCATCAATCGGCGTCTCAGAGTCGTGGAATATATACGAGGGCTGCGTCTTTGGTTTGAGAGACTCCTGCCACTCCTGACGCTCCAGAGGTTTAGTCCTCTCCTCAGCCGCCGCTCCCTTCTCAGCCAAGTCAAGACGTTCCTCCTACTCAGCCTCCAGCAGACGACGCTACGCCGAGGTATAGCTTCTTTGCGTCTTGGTTTTAGGTAGAGGAATAGTATATATGCAAGGAATTTATGCTTTTCTTCTTTTCTTTTTGACTCAGGTGATCATTTCAATGGTGTGTAGCTCAAGACTTTGATGGAAGCTTCCGATGGATCTTTATTTATTTTGATTTTAGTTTTCAATAGGTTTACCTTTCTTTTTCATGAACAAATTTCCCTTTCTTTCTTTGGTGTATGAACAAACATGGTTGTTTTTAACTTGATTTATTGGTTTCAGTTTGGTCGTGTATGTGGAATGCTTTTTTATAAGGTTGTATGGGTGGATGAAAGGATGAATGGGTGCATGGTTTGGTGTATGATTTTCATTTTGGTTGTTGTTTGATTCGTAGTCATATTATTTTTATGTATGCATGGATGCATGAAATGTGTGTGCACGGGTTTTGGGGGAGAATGTTTTCTATAGGTATCAAAGGAGTTGAAGAGTTGAAAACGATGGGACTGACAGCAACAGCGGGGGTAGCAGGAGGGGGGCAGCTAGTGCAAACTAGCTGCCTAGTGAGGGGCGGCTAGTACTGTTTAGCCGCCCCTTGCCTGGGGGTCTTTACCTGGATAAGAAGGGCAGGGGCGGCTAGTGGTGTCTAGCTGTTGGTGAGGGGCAGCTAGTCGGGTTTATCCACCCCTTGCCTGGGACAATTCTTCTGGTTGTGCTGCTCCTACCTGCTGCTGCTGAAAGCCTTTGTGACCGTTTCGACTTTCGAGACCTATAAAAACATTCCTTTCATCGACCAAGTGTCAAATCTGTCTGGATTGCACCCCTGCACTGACTTTCGAGCCCTTCTTGCTTGAATTGTCAAGGGCTACAATCCATCTTAAGGTAAATGGAAAGATAATGCGAGAAAGTAAAGTGCGGGAAACCATTCTTTAGTACGCAAGGGAGGGATTCCAAGTGCGTGAGCGAAGAAAACTCTTAAGTATGTGTGAAAGTGGGATAATTTCTTCTCAAGCATGTGCGGAAGGGCATAAAATGAGTGTAGATGGGGGTAATCTTAATATTGGTACGGGGGGGGGGGGTCAATTTTAGCATTTCAGGAAAATCGGATGCCTAGGTGTTTTTGGAAAAGGAAAATGCGAACTTATGCGTAAGTATGAGTGGCATAAGGGGGCATTTTAATCCTTCAATGGTTTTTTATGCGAGAGGGCAATGTTCTCGACTTTCTTAAGTAAAAGATACCATCAAGTCCCTATGGAGGAGCCCTTGTGGTCACCTATGTCCAAACCAGGATTGTATTTGAAAGGCATAAGCCTTAGGTGTCGGTTTTTCTAGATTCATGGTTCTCAAATGCTTGATCATATTATTCTAAACATGCTAGAAGATCCATGAGTGTACCAGGAGGAGTCAAATCAAATAAGCTTCCTTTGGATAGGCAAGTTTCTAAGTGAACTCATGTGAGTGTGTGTAGTTGTAAACCTGGAAATGATCTACCTTTGATCAAAATTTCACCTTTCCCGGTAGACATAGTTCAATTTTGAATCCCATTGCGAAATAAAAAAGGGGGGGGGGGGGAGAATGGGGTAAGAGTAATATCTTCCTTTCAGACAATATTTTAGAATTGTCCCAGTCTAGCATATGTCCTACTTTCTAGGTCCCTCTGGCTTTCTTCTTTTTACCACTTCTTTATTTTGGGTGGAAAGTAAAGTCCTTTATTTGGACCCTGTACTAGTATAGCCGTTTTGTTTGGCATATACTTGTGCATAAAGACGTGAAAGCCTGCTAAAGTAGAGAGTTTAACCCGTTCACTTGGGTGTTATTTTTCTTTTGTTGGCCTCTCATTGCCTGATTTTTTTTTTAATTTGAGAGGGGGGCTCTTCTATTTTTCACCCCGATTCTTTTCATGCTTCCCCTCTAGAAGTGTTTGTATAGTGCCAGAGTCAATTTTGGGATATATATTAGGTCTGGGTAACTCCTCATTTTGACCGGGTTCAAAGCATCCAACAATGAAGCCGAGTACGGGGCTCTCATTGCAGGTTTGGAGTTCGCAGTGGATCTCGACGTCCATAAATTGATGATCTACAGTGACTCTCAGCTCGTAGTATGCTAGAGTACTGGGGAATATCAGACGAAGGATGATCGCATGGCAGCTTACCAGATTTATGCACGTACTCTGCTCGCACAGATCGTTGATTGGGAAATCCACACAATTGATCACATGCAAAACACTCAAGCTGATGCCCTCGCAAATTTGGCGAGCGCTCTAGAAGGAGAACCATCCCAAGAAATTCTGGTCGATTTCTTGGGGGAACCGAGTATCGCTCACCTCGAGCAAGTCAAGGCGGTAGAGTCGGAACCCTGGAAAATTACCTCGATGGATCCCATCTTGTCCTACCTGAAAGACAACTTCCTCCCAGCAGACAAAGAGGAAGCCAGGAAAATCAAGAGCCGATTCACTCGGTTCTTGATTACTGAACAAGGCGTACTATACAAGCAAAGCTTCAGAGGTTCACTCAGGTGTGTCACACTCGAGGAGGCAAACGAGGTGTTGGAAGTAATCCATTTCGAGATATGCGGGAGCCACACGGCCTCAAGGTCTTTGGTGAAATGCATATTGACCGTCGGATATTTCTGGCCCACCCTCGCAAAGGATGTGCTCGATCTAGTGAGGTAGTGCGATAAGTGTCAGCGATTTGGTCCGTTGATTCACAGACCAGCCGGGGATTTGAATACTCTGTCGAGTCCTTGGCCATTCGCTCAATGGGGGTTCGATATAGTCGGACCAATGCCTTTGCCGCCATCACAGAAGCCATTCCTCCTGGTTGCCACTGACTATTTCACCAAATGAGTGGAGGCCGTGGCCCTGGCTAGAATCTGCGATGTTGAAGTATGAAGTTTCCTTTGAAAAGAGATTGTATGCCGGTTCGGGATACCGAACACTATAATCTCTGACAATGGGACGCAATTCGACAACACCACCATGAGGGAGTTTTGCGAGGAGCTAGGTATAAAACACATTTTCTCCTCTCCTCGTTACCCCCAAGAAAATGGTCAGGCAAAGATCACCAACCGAACCATCTTGGAGGGGATCAAGAAGCAGCTCGACACGGCCAAAAGCAATTTGGTGGATGAACTTTCCTCGATAATATGGGCGTATTGCACTATGGCACGAAGGGCTACAGGAGAGACTTCATTCTCTCTGGCCTTCGGCGTCGAGGCAGTGATTCCGATAAAGCTCAGGATCCCAACCTTTCGGATCGAGAACTTTGAGCCTCGGGCTAATGAAGAAGTTCTCGCGTCCGAACTGGATCTGAGGAACGAGCGGAGGGAGGCGGCTTCCATCAGAATGACAAACTATCGAAACCAAATTGCACGAAGCTACAATAAAAGAGTTTCACGATGAAGCTTTCAAGTAGAAGACTTGGTCCTTCAAGAGGTATTCCCTGAATCCCAAAAATGATCTGATAGTAAGCTCGGACCCAGTTGGGAGTGACTATACAAGGTCATCGGACTGAACCCCAAAGGAGCTTATTATCTAGAACGAATGAATGGAGAGGCACTCATAAGACCTCGCAATGTAATGCATTTGAAAAAGTACTACTTTTGAAAAAAAAATTCGCTTGATTTCAATTCATTATGAATATGTTATATGAATGAATGCATGTTCGAGGGGCTACGGATGTGACAATGACAAGGGTCGTGCGTATGGATGCGACAGAGGAGATCACGGGGGAGGTGATCATGGGTGCTCCGAGAGTGGAGGAAGGTGGTGCGGTGGTCGGCAGTGAGGCGGTCGCAGTTTATGGCATGCGTGCGACGGAAGTTGGTTTGACGTTGGGGGTGGATGTGGGGTGGGTTTAGGAGGTGGTCATGTGGCAGGTGACATCACAACTGATAAGGCCAATGAATATCATCAAGATGCATCACAACTGGACTGAAAGCACATACTCTAAAATCACCCATCAATCGAAAGAATGTCAATTAAATCACTAATGCCCTTCAAAATGTCACAATGCTCCAAGAATGATAAGAAAATTGCAATTCTGGCCCCTAAATGTCCAAAGCGCAAGATTAACAATTTACATGACCCCATCTCGGCCCTTATGGTTGAGATGTCCACAATATATATACCTCTAGCGTGTGGCCCTCAAAACGTCCACCGTGGATTCACTACCTGGCCCTCGGAAGTCCAGGCACAACAGGGTATTTCCAAGCCCCCCTCGCTGGACCGTACGTACTCATGCACGCCGGGGAGGTAATCCTCAACCCCCACTATAAGGTCTATGGTCATCCAACTCCAAATACATAAGAGGTAATATAAAAGCAGCAATACCAAACACACTACAAGGCTTCATAATCGGACAACACAACCATGCTGATCATAGGAAGATATCGAATAACTAGGATTTATATAATTATATCCAGGAAGGCTCACAATACTAACAAGTCAATTATAGGCTCACGAGATATAAATAAGGAAAATAACCTGGAATCCAAAAATATAAGAATATTTAGAATCTCAAACAACCACAGGATAATAACAATGAATAAACACATCTCGACAATAGGTCATTTAAATGCATTATTCACAATAAAAATCATCTGGATTCTCAAATACAACTGAATAGCCTCAAACAACAATAAAGCGTGAAATGGAATGAAACAAGCACAAGTCAGGTCACTTACCAGACAATTCACAACCCCAAGCTAGACTCATCCTATTCCAGCTCCTAAACAACGCAGAGAGGAACCCACTGTTCAAAATATAATCTCAATCAGATACTAAACATACCCCCATTCCATAGGAACATAGCCTAAGATAATCCTATGTATTCTAAACAATATCCCACAACAAGAATTCCTTAAATTTCCACTCTACACACACCCTACACATGCTAATTTATTCTACCCTATTCACTAATGATAACCCTTTTATCACAAACTACACAAAACACGTCAATAACTAACATCCCCGTATGCCCTACCACATAAAACTTATATTCGACCCACTTTAACCAAAAAAACAAAGAGTGATGACAGAGGATCAAAGAATTTAAAGAAAGAAATCAAATTAATTTATCACCTAATGATCCTCACTCCAATCCTCCCCTTATTTCGTCTCCATCATCTTCAATTGATGTTTCACAGAAGCCCCAACTGAACCCTACTTGCCCTCCTTTAATCACCTTTTGAGAGTTAGATGAGTTGGTCAAATGACCAAAACATCCTCCCTTAAAACTCTGCCAGACCTAGTGATAAATGCTATAACTTTTCTTACATGTATCTGATTCTAATAGAAGTACATCCATAAGAAAGATAACGAAAATATCTACAACTTCTCTTTTCATATCAAGGTCATACGATGTCTCTAACAATGCTAAAAACAGTGATAAATAGAAGACCTCGCGATTTCTTCTTCTTGGGGCAGAAATGATAAAATAGCTATAACTTTTCCAATATAGCTCCAAATGATACAAAACCAATTTTATATGAATTATAACTAAAAATTGAAGGCTTCATATGTTCATTTCGAATCCCAAATATGCCTCGAAGATGCTTTATCAAAATTAAACCGAATGCACAACTTTAGAGAAATAAAGACAGTAAGCTCTACATAGCATAAATGCAATCATGTAATCCAAATATGTAAACATTAGCATAATCCAGCATAAGAGGGTTCGGGCTATTACAATCTTGTTCATCCAATTAGAGCCCAGGAGGGTCATGCGGACATCAACACTTATATGAGGTGGTTCCGTCAGGAGTATGCGAATTCTCTTGGTCTTCTTGGCAAGCATGTTCTTGATGTAGTGGTAAGAGTAGCTTCATCAAATGTTTTTGTCATATTTACTTTCTAGGCAACATCGCACATCATTCGATTCTTTATGCTCTTGAACAGGTTGGTCGTTCTGCTACGGCGAAGAGACTGAGAGTCATGAGCGAGGACTTTGCCACTCATTCTGCTTTGGTAGACAGACTTCAGGCTGAGAGGGACGGACTTCTTCAACAGGTCAGGATCCTTGAGGAGCACCTTAGAGACATGGAGTCTAGGGAACTGCTCAAGCTGTTGGTGCATCATCTTCCACAACCCCTCCTCCGTCTTCCCCATCTATGGCTAAGCTGGTGAGCGAGTTGAGCGTGACTCGGGATGAGCTCATGGCTGTTCAAATGCAATTGGAGGAGACTAGGGTGTAGGTGGAACGAGGAAGGTAAGATAGCTAACCGGCAGTGTGAGCTCTTACAGACTCGAGATGAGCTTGTCGTCTTATGTCACAGGAGCGAGATTGCGCAATGACCCAACAGGTCGTTCATACATGCACCTAACACAAGTAGCCCTAGCTTAATACCATAACCACCGGTTAGAAACACCGATACAACAATAAATTCTCCTGAATTTTATCCGAGTGCATCACACGAATGCAAGGTGACAATTACACCACTTGCAGTCTAACTAATAAGGTACAACCCGACAGCGGGTCATACTCACGCCTATTACAGATAGACACGATCAGTCTAACATGCGCATAATTATAACATAACAATTAATTCATAGTTAAGTATGTGAACCACATGTATGACAACATAGTGATTAATTATAGGGGTTCTCCCTAACATGGATAAAAATCATAAACAACATATCATGCAACATACATGCCAGTTATGGCCTAACTACACATGCATACGAGGGCATTAATCATGCAAGCACTACAAGAAATGTAGGCTTTAGCTGCGAAATATTTCATAGCAAAAAGTCATAATTTCGCAGTAAAAGATTTTCTCGACGAAACCATTTCGTTGCTATTTTCGTTGTAGATGCCTCGTCTGGGATAACCTTTTGCTGTGAAATTTTAATTTCGCAGCAAAAAGTGGCCATTTACTGCGAATTTAATTTCGTCGCAAAAGGTTACCTTTTTGCTGTGAAAAATATATTTCGCAGCCAAATGTGTCAATTTGCAACGAAAATATTTCGCAGCTAAAAGTGTATAAATTTAATTAAAAAAATATAAACATTTCCCTACGAAATGTCTCGTAGGAAAATGTCACTTTTCAATAGAAAAACCCTTTTCGAGTTTTTTAAATATTTTTATATTACTATTAAATAAATATATGACACTAACAAAGTAGAAAGAAATATATTACACCAACAAAGTTCAGAGCAAAAACGTATAAGCCTTACAGTATAACCAGCAAGTTTAGAGTTTTTCTTCATCTCCTCCCCATACTTGTCCTTTCCAATACATCCTATATAACTAGTTGCACCAGGTGCTTCAAGCATCCACTACAAAAGGACAAGTAATATAATTCCAAAAGACACCAAAAATAAATTGAAATGGAAATTAAAAAGGTAATAATCATACCTGAGCCACCCTGATTGAAATTTGCGTTGCGCCTAAAAATATAGAAAATGTAGCAGTCAAATTTTAAGCCCATACTTCTAATATATCCAGATGATTTTCAATCTTCAGGAAGTTAAACAATCATCAACTCACCTCCAGCAATGTAACATTTCATCATACCTAAGAAGTAAGAACACCTACAAATAATCCTAATCAATGCATTATGGCATAAAACTCAATTCAGAAGTATATGTTCCAGAAACACATTGCATGCATCTTTTCTGTCTATGACGGAATCAAGAAATCAAAGTATCAAATCCATATCTAAATTTAGTCTCCGTTCCACGTATTTTAAAATGCCC
Organism: Acorus calamus; assembly: GCA_030737845.1. NCBI lineage: Eukaryota > Viridiplantae > Streptophyta > Magnoliopsida > Acorales > Acoraceae > Acorus > Acorus calamus. The sequence goes on along the minus strand of CM060865.1, from coordinate 14,924,167 downwards.
TGAAGGATTCCAGACTTTACGTTTGTGCCTGTTTTCCCATCTATGGAAGAAGAATAATTACAAACATATTGTTTAAAGTAACTAACAGGCCAATGCATATACTAGCATTTACATTGATGAAATTAAAGTTTTGTTTCTACCCATAGCTTTACATTTTGTTTCTTTGTTTCTTTTTTTTACTTTTGTGAGTCATAAGGAAGCCAGGCATGTGAGTTTTCAAGCCAAGCTACAACCAATGAATAAAAAGATACAGATAGGAATGAAATAAAGATAAATTCACAACCAAATAATTATGCATGTTCTGTTTTGAGATAATCTTTCATGTATTTAAGTAAATTTTTCATAGTCATTTTTGTAGTTACTTTTGCAGTTCAAACATGTTCTTCAATTTTCCCTCATAGATATATATACCTATTAGAGATTTCATATGCTAGTTAAGACTATAGGAGTGACTGAGTGTGCCCTATATTTAGTGTTCAAAAAGTATACTTGTGTAGAGAGAGGACTGATACCTAGTTTTGCTTCACCTGCTAATCCACTTTGAACATTGTTTGTAGTACCATCTAATCCTTCACTAGCCATCACATTTGCACTGGTCAATGCCCCCGTCTGAATTTGCTGCACCATCTGAGACCCATAAGGGTATAAATTCATCAGCTGTAAAACCATAACCAATATAAGCACCCTCAAAAGAACCCAAGGCGAGAAAGGGAATGGAAATGTAGCTCGAACCTAATGTCCCATCCATAATATCTGATAGACCAAGGGAAAAAAATCTCACTATTGCGGTGATCAAACTTGAAAAGGTATATCTGAGAACTATTGTGCATGATTAGTACCTAAACTTGCAATTTGAGTGACTAGAGATATCCGATAGCCTTGTCTAACATTAATGCTTTGTCTTGCAATGCCTTCATCTATTCATTAATTATGTCCCTTCATCTCTGAATTAAGGTAGAGATAGACATACTGTAAATCCATGATCAATAAATACAGGTAAAGTACATTAATTATAGCTTATAAGCCTACCCTTTTGAGAGATTATGAACTTCCACAGCATGACTTCTTCGGGCAGATGTTGAATGCTTTGGCTTCTTGCTAGCCTCAACCAATTCATACTCTGCCTCCTGCAAATTTTAGATATACCCCCTTCAATAAACAAACCAAAGACATTGGAGACTTTTATCGATTATAAAGATTTTCTAAAGCAGGCGATTTTTAGGCAAGAAAAATCAAATTCTCTTATTATATACATCACATATGATTTGCTACAAAAATAAGCTGTCACCCACTGAGACAAAGTTTTATATTTAAGGAACAGCTAAATCTTTCTAACGAGCATAGTTGCAATTCATTTTACTTGCTTTATATTTTCTACCAACAACACTGCTCATCTGCGACATGAGTGTGACCTAGCATCTGCTCCTATTCAAAGATAAATAGATCCTCAAAGAAAAAAAAATGCTTGCCCACATACACTCACAAACACTCAAAATGAATAGATCCATGTATATTGATTCTGCCGGTGATACACAACCATGAAGAGTGTTTTGTTGAACAGTCGATCTATCTTTGCTTGACTTAAATCCAAATCATCAGATCCAAAACAAACCCTAAAATTTGAGAGAAAACCCTAAAAACCTCAAATAAAAAATACAAACCCTAAAATTCGAGATCAAACCCTAAAAAATCTCAGATAAAAAACACAATCAAAGAAGACAGAGAGAGAGAGAGAGAGAGGTGTAATCACCGTCGGTTCTCCTCTTAAAGATGTAGCACTCCATCTGGAAGTCGCAGATCTTCATCCCGAGGTGGACGTCGGCGGCGAGCATCATCTGGATGTCGAGCTCCTTCTGGGAGAGAATCTTTTCGGCTGCCATGGCTTCGATTTTATCCTTCTAGGGTTTCTCTCCTTTGTATAAAATGAGATGAATAGAAGAGAATGTTAAGGCTTTTTTTCTGCAGCGGATGGAGAGGGGGACTGGTTTTACTTGAGAGGCGGGTTTTCAAAAGAAAACCCAAATTACTTGAATTGACGAGACCGTCCATTAGTGCAGACTTTTGCTGCGAAATTTAAGTATCGCAGCAAAAAGTAACAGCTTTTGCTACGAAATTTAAATTTCGTAGCAATAAGTTATATATTCTGTAACGAAATACTATTTCGTCGAGAAAGGTAACACTATTACCTACGAATGATAATTTCGTTGCAACAAGTCATTTTTAACTACAAAATTTAATTTCGCAGAGAAAAGTTCGTAGCCAATAACCCAATTTGTTGTAGTGAAGCACACAAGGTACAACCTAACATGTGTTGAATATCACCAACTTAAAAGGGAAGGGTCAAGCGCGATCGCACACTAGCATGTGCATGCCAATATTCCCAAGCAAACCTAAGTCAAATAGGAACCACATCTCCTTACTCAGTTTGCACAAAGAGAGAGAGCAAGAGAGAGGTAAAGCATTATTGCAAGGGAATATTAGGCATATACCCGATTATTAACCCAGGCTTAAATATGCTAGATATTACTAGTATAGGGGGTAGTATTACAAGATTACCTAAGGCATGCCATATTCTATACACTCATACACAACACAGAAAATATGCTCATACTAGAGGGGCACATGCAACCACAATTAATCATACCTGAATACAATACATAAGTAAATATGTACTATATAAGCCTAGCGTGCAAGATATCTAACATATTATGGTTTCAGTGTGGCCATACTAATCTACACAAGTAGTATAGCTAGGGTGCCCCATGAATGCACGACGCACAACTACGTGCATCGAGTGCATCCCGAGGGGTTGGATCGAACCACTCACCATTACCCGGATTGTTGTGCGTCCAATCGATGAGATATGCAAGTCAAGGGTATCAAAATGGGTGAGTAAAACTACATAACAAAATCAACAAATTGATTAAATAGCCTAGAACTCAGACATGCATGCATAGGGGCTGGGAGAATTAGGCCACCTGGAATGATCCTGCGTGGTTCTTCGTGGTTAGTAGCCTTTATGGTGTAAATGCTTTCGAAGCTTAGGCTCTTTGGCTCTTCTACGAGGGCCTTTGTGGCTAGTTTTGGGTTTTGTGTTTTGGTTTCTACAGGGCTGAAATTTTATAGGGTTTGAATGGATAGCGGATTCAACTGGGCTTCTGGTGGTTTTGTAGCCAAGCTGTTCCTGAGTCCCCTAATGGTGGCCCAGTCTAAGCACCTTTCTTCATCAAGGTCGTAAACAATGTCTTGGAATGAGAAGCACTGTTCGATAGTGTGACCGTGATATTGATGATATGGACAGAAAAGAGCTGTGTTGGCACCGATAGGTGAAGGCCTGGCTGCGGGTAAGAGGATGTTATCGGTTTTCATCAGGGCTTTGAAGATGTTCCCTAGGGTTCCTGGGAGGGGCGGATAACAATTTCTTTTACTTAGCCATCTTGGGCCATAGGAGAGGGAAGATGTAGCCTCTTTGTAGGGGCTTGGTGTGGGCTACCTAGAGGTTAGGCTTTGTGCTCTTGGGGGAGCAGAGTAAAGGGGAGTCCTAGTTTGGCCTTGTCTTGAAATTATGGGGCTTTGGACTGGGAAATTTTGGATTACCGGGCTTTGTTGTGTCGGCACGGGGACGGGTACTGATCGAGGCATAAAATTTTGATTGGCTGGCTGAGGCAGCGCATACCCGGATGAACCGGACGTGTACTGTCTCAGAGCCATTCCTCGATCAGGAACTCGTGCTACGTTCGGGTAGAGTGCCAAAATTTGTGTAATCCCCTCTACCGTGGGGGTTTGCGCCTTACATGGAGGTTTTCCAACCCTATGGCTGATAGGTGGGGACTGGATTTGGACTACTGGGGCGGCACAACGGGAAATCCTGTTGTAACGGTCAATCAGAAGCTAATACATAGTACAGTCTCCGTATGAAAGGCTCGTACGAAGCTCTGAACTCAGACTCTGCAACATTATGTCAATTTCTTGACATTTTATGAGTTGTAGGCCGGTCCTGTGGACAAGTGTGTGCCACCGAGACACGTATTGTTCAAATTCCTCCCTAGGCCTCATTCTCTCTATGGTTAAATCCAAAATAGAGGGGGTTCCGATCCTCTGGTAACCGTAGCGGCCTAAGAACTTCTCGCTTACAGCCAAGAAGTTTGACAAGTGGTCTATAGGGAGGGTAGAGAACCATTGTAGTGCTTCTCCTTTCAATGATTTCTGGAAGAGGAAGACTAGTAGATGTCGATTATGTAGAAATGGTCGGGCATCTAGATAAAAAGCAGTTAGATGAATGTCTGGGTCTCCACAACTGTTATACCGGAGAAATTTGGGGATTTGAATCACTTTGGTAAGTGGACTGACGGGATTTGTCTTAGGTTGTGTAGAGACATGTGCTTGGGGGCTGAGGGACCAGTCTCAGAGAGGATTCTCCGGATGGTTTCATCTAGCATTTCTCCCCTGGGCGGGCAGCTTAGCGGTCCCGGGTTTGGGGTGGCATGGTAAGGGCCTGGGGTAGAAAGGGGGACGAATGAAAAGATGCTCGGATTGACCGAGTAGCTGGGTGTGGACGGGGATTTGGGAGTAGCCTTGGAGGTTTCAACAGGGATTTCCTGTCTCAAGGTCTTGACTCGGTGGTAGTCAATGAGGTCATGGAACATGTCCTCCACAGATTGGTACCCTAGGCTAGCCATTCTCTCCTCAATATGGGTGAGAAACTGCATGGCCTGACCCTCTTGGGTGATTCTCTCCTCTAGTATCTCTTCCTCTAGGTGAGATTCCATGATGCGAGTGTGAAATGATTTAAGGGAATGGATGCAGATAGAAAGCAGTAAATAAAGCAGTAAAGGATTGCGTAGCTGTGTGCGGCTTACGAAAGCAATAAGGATTGCGCAGCTGTGTGCGGCTTACGAAAACAGTAAAGATGTTGTAATGCAGAGTAGAGGAGGGTTTGATTAAAGGGGTGAGAAATTCTAGCTTCCCTAGGGGATGATGGCATTCTAGTCAAGCTTGTAAAAAGAAGCAGAAGAGGATTACCTTTGTCATTTTTCACGAGGGAGGTGCCACATGTGTGGGGGTTCTTCGGGGATTCAGTTCCCGGTTGAGGCGCCCGACAACGGCTCGAGGGGATTCCGGTGTGTGTGTGATCGTCACCTGCTTTTTCAAAAAGCAGGAAAAGTTGGGTTGGATTTGATCGCCCCCATCGTTCCCACCCTTAAATCGTTCCACACTCGCATCATGGAATCCCACCTATAGGAGGAGATACTAGAGGAGAGAATCACCCGAGAGGGTCAGGCCACACAGTTTCTCACCCATTTAGAGGAGAGAATGGCTAGCCTAGGCTACCAATCAGTGGAGGACATGTTCCATTACCTCACTGATTACCACCGAGTCAAGACCTTGAGACAGGAAATCTCTGTCGAGACCCCCAAGGCTGCTTCCAAAACCCCGTTCACACCTAGCTGCTCGGTCAATCCGAGCATCTTCTCATTCGCCCCCCTTTTCCCCGTGAATCCAAAATTCCCAACCGTTTCTACCCCAGGCTCTTACCAGACCACCCCAAACCCGGGACCGCTAAGAAGCCCTCCCAAAGGAGAAACATTAGATGAAACCATCTGAAGAATCCTCTCCGAGACTGGTCCCTCTGCCCCCAAGCACATGTCTCTCCACAACCTGAGACAAATCCCGTCAGTCCACTTATCGGAGGGATTCAAAATCCTAAAATTCCACAGGTATAACGGTCATGGAGACCCAGACATTCATCTAACTACTTTTTATCTAGACGTCTGACCGTTTCTAGATAATCAACCTCTGCTAGTCTTCCTCTTTCAGAAATCATTGGAAGGAGAAGCACTACAATGGTTCTACAATGGATTTAACCGTAGAGAGAATGAGGCATAGGGTGGAATTTGAGCAATGCGTGTCCCGATGGCGCACACTTGTCCACCGGACCGGCCTGCAACTCACGGAATGTCAAGAAATTGACATGATGTAGCAAAGTCTGAGTCTAGAGCTTTGTACGAGACTTTCATATGGAGATTGTACTACGTATCAGCTTCTGATTGACCACCACAACAGGATTTCCCGTCGTGCCACCCCAGTAGTCCAATCCCAGTACCCACCTATCAGCCATAGGATTGGACAACTGCCACGTAAGGCACAAACCCCACGGTGGAGGGGATTACACAAGTTTTGGCACTCTACCCGAACGGAGCACGAGTTCTTGATCAAGGAACAGATCTGAGACAGTTCATATCCAATTCATCCGGGTATGCGCCACCTCGGCTAGCCAATCAAAATTTTATGCCTCGATCAGTAGTCATCCCCATGCTGACACAACAAAACCCAGTAATCCAAATTTCTCCAGTCTAGAGCCCCATAATTTCAAGACAAGGCCAGCCTAGGACCCCTTTTTATTCCACTCTCTTAAAGACACAAAACCTAAGTTCTAGGCAGCCTACACAAAGTGCTTATAATGAGGTTTCTCCTCCAACATCCTATAACCAGAGACAAATGGGAAAGAGGGATTCTTACCCTCCCCTCCCAGAAATATTAACTAGGATTTTTAGGGTGCTAATGGACACTAATAGTATCTCCCTCCCAGCTGCTAAGCATCCACTCCCCGGGGCCAACAGGATGCGTTACTGTCAATATCACCAACAGCATGGGCATACCGTAGAACAATGCATTGTTTTTCAGGATTTTATTTATGATTTGAACGATGACAGGCACCTTGATTAGGCCATGATCAAAAGCCACTTAAGCCAGGGCATTTCCAAGCATTCAAGCCACTTGGCATATTTACTGACCCACTGTCAGGTCACGATCAAGCCTCCACTTCTGGAGCCCGCACTATTAACATGATCAGTAGGGGGAGACAACCACCGCCAGATCCAAACAGCTCGGGAGACGTCATTGACGGCAGTGTCTCTGAAGAGACCGAGGAGGAAGGGGAAGACGAACCTTTCCAGCTGAACCTCGACGATCATGACCTCGCCATATTCTATGGTGAAGAAGAACAAGTAGTCATCACCCTACCCGTAGTCATCAATGCGGAGTCCGACGAAAACGGGTAGAGCAACCCGGGAGAAGACGAAGAAGAGGAACCCTTTGAGGAGGTTCCTGAAGAAGCAAGCGAAGGACCCACACAAGGGGAATGTACTTTGGATGATTTGCATCTGGATGACAACGGGTCTCCAAGAGTACCGATACTGTCGATGGCCCATATCATCCGATGACCATATCTTTTACTGATGAAAACTCCCATACTCAAGACTGTGGGTATACCCCTTACACATCCGCGACGGCTTCAGATCTTGCGGCTAAATAACATCTTCATTGACCTGGGGTCAGGGATGAATATAATGACATGCTCCACCTACCAGAAGATACCCGGACTAGGCCGCCCTCCAGTCCAACCGGTCCACTCTACCATTCAGGCTTTCAATCATACTGGGAAGACTCTCCGCGGCCCCAGAGTATTCGAGCTAACTGTCGGCCCCCTGATCTACGAGGTGGCATGTTTTGTAGCCGACATCGACACTAGTACCCCTGATGCTAGGGCGACCATGGCTGGACAGCATGCAACCCATCTGCCCCCCCCCCCCGACCGCAATGCCTCCAGCTGCCATTCATGGGCCATGTGCTAACAATTTGGGGAGAGGCACGCCTCCAGTACAAGAACTGTACAGCATGTTCAAACTAACCCTACGCCCAGGAGCTAAAGACAGAGGCGATAGCTCATCTGGATCCCCCTATAACAGCAACTACCCCTCGGAGGAGACAGTCGGGACCATGAACTCAGTGAACAATCACATGGAGCCCAACCTGATTGCCTTCCTCCCCCATAAAGTCGCAAAAGCCGGAGCACGCTCCACGTCCCTCGCAATCACTGCCACACTCGGAGGAAGAGAATTCAAGCATATTCTCATCGATACAGGAGTAAAAACTAATGTCCTCACATATTCCGCCTACCAGAAGCTAGAAGGCAGGGTCCCTAGGTTGGAACCCTCGGATGAATTTATCTACGCCTTCGACAGCACATGCAAGAACGCTTGCGGACTTGTCACGCTCCCACTAAAAATCGGCCCGGTCTCCACCTTCGTCACTGCACGGTGATGGACATCCGATCACCCCACCCCCTGATCGTTGGAAGAACATGGCTCGACAGCATTGAGGCCGTTTCATCCATCCGACACAATGCCTTCGCTTCCATACCATGGAGGAGTAATATCTATTTGGGGAGAAGCACGCTTCAACGGGGCACGGGTCTGAAATTGGAGTGTTTGTGCCATGCGCATCCGGCTAGAGGTGCTCGCATGTTGGCAACCAGGCTCCACTGATGAAGAACTGCTTCAGCAAGGGAGACCTCTGAAGAGACTCAGGGAGAGAATTCGGGAATAGGGGACCCCCACCGGGCATCAACCCGCCATCGAAAATGAGTCAACTTGAAGAAGCAGCACAAGTCCAGGAACCGGGAACTAATTCCCCAGGTAAGCCCCCCATTAGTCTAATCCTGTACATATTTGTTTACAGCTTTCCTAAAATAAAAAATCAAAACATTTATTTACCAGTCTTCGCTTTCATCGTCCTGTACATATTTATTTCAGGCTTTCAAAAAATCACCAAAATTAAAATATTTATTAGCTTTCTAGTTAGCTTAAATCCTGTACATATTTGTTTCAAGCTTTCCAAAAAGAATTCATCAAAAATCAAAATATTCATTCATCATCTTTTAACATGTTTTACAAGCTTTATTTCCATACTTTTCCTTTAAAAAAAATGTTTACAAGCTTTATTCCCATGTTTTCCTTAAAACAAAAAAATATTTTACAAGCTTTATTTCCATGTTTTCCTTCGAACAAAAAAAATATATTATTACAAGCCTTATTTCCATGTTTTCCTTCAAAAATGTTTTACAAAGCTTTATTTTCATAATTTTCTTTGAAACAAAAATGTTTTCCGAACTCTATTTCCATACTTTTCTTAAAACAAAAGATTTGTTTACCAACTCATGCCCTTTTAGAACCACCTGTATATACCTATTTACACGCTTTTAAAGAAATATATAACACAACAAAAAAGGGAAAGAGAAAAGAAAAAGAAAGGCAGACTATGCCCAGGCCTATCAGAGAAGGGTGGAAAGGGCATTTGAAAAGAAGGTAATAGAAAAAATGTTCAAAATCGGAGAGTTATTATTCAAACAGATCATGTCATCAAGGCAGCCCCACCCAAGAGGAAAGTTGCAACCCACATGGGAGGGACCCTATGTGATCACCCATGCCTACTCCGAGAATGCCTACGGCTTGGTAGATGCCGAGGGAGTCGTGATTTCTGGTTCGTGGAATGCACTTTATCTGAAGAAATTCCATGCGTAAAAAATTTCAATACTTGAGAAATATTATTCTTCCTTCCTGCAATTTCTAGCGTTTAGCACTTGATGATAGAAATATAAGACTCCCAAATATAAACTTGTAGTTATTTAAACTCATAGCCGCCAATCGTGCCACTTCCTTTACACACGTATTACTTAAGAATCAGTTCATTTCATAGAAGAGAAATTGCCTAGCCCGTAGAGTGGGACAATTTTAAAAACCCCAATGCATCCCTCCCTTATTTCCACCACTACTCGTATTAACCCATGGTAATAAGGAGTTACCTGAACCTAGCATATGTCCCAAAACTGGCTCTGGTACTATACAAATACTTCTAGAGGGGAAACATGAAAATAATTGGGGTGAAAAATAAAAAAGCCCCCTCAAATAAAAAAAATCAGGCAATGCGAGGCCAAAAAAAGAAAAATAACACCCAAGTGAACGGGTTAAACTCTCTAGTTTAGCAGGCTTTCACGCCTTTATGCATAGTATACACTAAACAACGGCTATACTAGTACAGATCCGAACAAGCGGATTGTACTTTCCACCCAAAATAAAGAAGTGGTAAAAAGAAGAAAGCCAGAGGGACCTAGAAAGTAGGACATATGCTATACTGGGACAATTCTAAATATTGCACAAAAGGAAGATATTACTCTTACCCCATTTCCCTCTCACCTTTTATTTTTGCAATGAAGTCCAGAAATTGAACTATGTCTGCTAGGAAAGGCGAAATTTCGACCAAAAGTGGACCTTTTCTATGATTACGACTGCACACACTTACATGAGTTTATTTAAAGACTTGCCTGTCCAAAGGAAACTTATTTGATTTGATTCCTGGTAAATTCATGGATTTTTCAGCATGCTTAGAATAATATGATCAAACACTTGAGAACCATGAACCTGAGAAATCGACACCCAAAGCTTATACCTTTCAAATACAATCCAGGTTTGGACATGAGTGAGCACAAGGGCCACTCTATAGGGATTTAATGGTATCTCCTGCTTAGGAAGTGTTAAATTACATGTGTATAGTATTATTATTGTGTTACATGTGTAATACTGTGTTACACGTGTATTAGGTCTTGTATCATTATATAAAGGGTTTTGTCCCTCTCTTAATGAATTAGGTCATATTATTCTTTTTTTTCAAAAGTCTAACATGGTATCAGAGCCCCTTTAAGATTCAAACAAATTTTTTTTCGGATCTTTGTTGAGATTCGACGTTTGTTAAATCGCGTCGTTGTTCGCGATGTCATCGTCATCATCATCACCGTCCGCGCCGTCCGCCCGTCTGCGCGGCAGCCACACTGCAGCGTGCCCGTCCGAGCCGCCCGTGCCCGGCAGATCCCCGTACGCGAGCCTTACGCATCCCCATCCATGCCCGGCAGATCCAGCCCCAGCCGCGTAGTCGTGCCCGGCAGATCCCGAATTCGGCGCAACCTGTGCCCGGCAAATCCAGCCCCGGCCGCGCAGTCGTGCCCGGCAGATCCCGGATTCGGCGCGATTCACGGACGAGCGCAAATTTACGCTATCGTGCGCGGATTTTGCGCTAACGTGCGCCAAAACCCACCTGCCCGGCCCACGTGACCGGCCCACTTGCTCGGCCCGCTTGCCCGGCCCCGGATCCAATTACCCGGATCCGTTTGCTCGGCCCACCTGCCGTCCACTTGACGTCGGCAACCGTCCGTTAGCCACAAGCCGCCGTCCGTCAGTCGCTGGCCGTCGTCCGTCAGTCGCCGGCAGCCGTCCGTCAGTCACCGGCCGTCCACCGTCCGGCAAACGTCCGACAACCGTTCGGCCAACGTCCGGCCACCGACCGTCCGCCTTCCGGCAGCCGTCCAACGCCACCCACCGCCGTCCGGCCTTGTTTTTGTTGTGTTTCTTTCCTGGACTGTTAGAACTTCGTTCGGACTCTGAATCTAGTCATCCAGGTACTCATTTTGTTTAGTTTTTCATCGTCTACACATTCGTGTATATTTCGCCTTCATTTGAGATATTTTGATTATGTCTACATCTAAAAATCCATCTAACTCGGATCCCACTTTGACGGTCAACACTGCTGTTAAACTACCATCTTATGGACTCATTTGAGCCCCTTCGTGATGCTCTTCTGAACTCAACCGATTTTCTTTTGAGCTCCGTAGAAGATTGGTCGTCCTGGCGCGCCACTGTGAAGAGCACCCTCACTTCACGTGATTTATTCGGCCACCTTGATGGTACTATTCCTGTGCCACCGTCTGATTCTCCAGCATATATCTCATGGCGGAGACGTGATCAGCGTGTCTCTTCTTATGTGATCAACTCTGTTGACCGCTCTTTTCGGGCCGATCTCAGTATATTCGATACGGCAGCGGAGATTTGGGCGTCTCTTCTTGAATGTTTTGTGGAGAAAAGTGGCGCCCGAGAGTATCAGTTACTTGCTGAGGTTCAGACAATTGTTCAGGGAGATCTTTCTGTCACCGATCTATAAATCGCATGCACACCTGTTTTCGTGAACTACGAAATCTTGAGCCGGTCCACGTGCATCTCTAATTGAGTGAGCTGCCTTTCGTGCCGTCGTGAACTCTATCAGTTCCTTCTAGCTCTTCGTCCTGAATATTCCACGTTGGCTGGACAGTTGATTCATCGATATCCTTTACCACGCTTAGAGGTTGTTTTAACGGAAATTTTTGCCGAGGAGACTCATCTTCGCACTGTAGCATCTCGACAGACTACTTCCTCAACCATGTATTCTGGAGTTTTGGCTGCTACCTCCCCTGCTGTTCCTCCTGCAACCTCATCACGTTCTACAATTATGTGTGCGCACTGCCAATGGTCAGGACATGCCATTAATAATTGATGGGATGTTCATCCAGAGAAACTCCCGGTTTCTCGTATGCCACAGCAAGCCTCTCAAGGTCGTGGCTGTGGTCGTGGTCCAGTTCATCGTCGTTCCACTGCTGCTGTTGCTACCACCACTGCACCTGGTTTGCCTACTTCTGATCATCTTGACACCACTGCACCTGGTTTGCCTACTTCTGATCATCTTGACACCTTCATCAATCAGCGACTTGACCAGCTCTTACAGTAGCATCCACCTCGGTCTGAGTCTACTGCTCCCTCAACCTTCTCTTCCACTCCAGGTACTTCTATCTCTTGGATTTTTAATTCTGGTGCATCCCATCATATGACACCTAATAGTTCTATACTTACTGCATGTTCACTTGCTCCTGCTCATTTGCCTCCGATTCATACTGCTGACGGTTCCGCTTTAGTTATCACCCAGTGTGGATCTATCACCACCACCTCAGATCCCACTGGCCGTCTTTCCATTCCATTTATTTTACATGCGCCGGATCTATGCATGAACCTTATTTCCATTAGTAGGCTCTATGATTCCGGTCTGACCGTTTCTTTCACTTCCTCTGATTTTTTTGTGCAGGATCCACACTAGGGGCGGAGGATTGGCGTTGGTCGTAGAGTCGACGGATTGTACTTCGTGGAGTATCTGCATCTCCCTATTCCAGATCCCTCTGTCTTCTGTGGTAGGGTCACTTCTAATGCCGATTTGTGGCAAGGTTAGGTCATGTCTCTGAGTCTCGTCTTAAAGGCCTTTTTGAGTCTGGTGTGTTAGGATCTACTTCTTTTTCTCCTTTGTCTGTGTGTGAGGGCTGTAAATTGGCCAAACCTGTGGCCTTACCTTTTAGTTCTAGTAATAATCAGTCCACCAGTCCTTTTGAGTTAGTGCATTCTAACATTTGCAGTCCTGCTCCCGTACATTCTCTGAGTGATTTTTCTTATTTTATTAGCTTCATTGATGATTATTCTCGCTTTACGTGGATTTTTTTACTACGTAATCGCTCTGAGGTTGCTCACATTTATGATGTTTTTACCACCATGATTCACACCCAATTTCCGACCCGCATTAAAACCTTTCGCTCTGATTGTGCCAAGGAATATATTTCTTCTACAATGCGCTCTCTGATTCAATCATATGGCACAATCTTTCAGCAGTCTTGTCCCTACACTCATGAACAGAATGGTGTTGCCGAACGTAAACATCGTCACATTCTTGAGACCACTCGCTCTCTTCTACTGTCATCATCTGTTCCATAGCATTTCTGGGCTGAGGCTGCCCTTCTCTCTGTTCATCTCATAAATATAACTCCCTATACAGGTCTCTCTAGTATGTTCCCTCATGAACGCCTCTATTCTTCACGTCCCAACTACAGTCGTCTTTGAGTTTTCGGTTGCACGTGTTATGTTTTTCTTCCTCCACATGCTCGTGACAAGCTCTCTGCTCGGTCTGTTCGATGTGTTTTCTTAGGGATAAGTTTCGAGCATAAGGGGTATCGTTGTTATGATCCCGTGGGTCATTGTTTCTGGTTCGCTCGTCATGTCTCATTTGTTGAGGATGTTCCCTATTTTTCATCTACGTCCCATGAGTCCACTTCTCCTACGTCTTCCTCTGTTCATCCTTGTCCTGTTATTGAGTCTCTTCCCCTTCCTAAATCACCTCCTAGTCCTCCCCTGGTTGAGCCTTCTCCGATAGAGTGTGACTCTCTGCCTTCCTCTTCCAGTTCTACTGCAGATACTTCTCCTGGTGCTTTACCTCCTGTGCCTGACGCCCCTCTCCCGGCCGTGGATCCGAGCAATGATGCTCGCTATCCTCAGCGCGAGCGTCGTCCGCCTGCCCGTTTCAGTTTTGATAGTGGACCCCCTGATCAGCTTGGTTTTGCCACAATCAGCTCTTATTCTCCACAACTTCAGGCCTTTCTTGCAGCTATTCATACACATCAGGAGCCTAAATCTTATCAAGAGGCAGTTTTGTACCCTGAGTGGCGACAGGCCATGGATGAGGAGTTTCAAGCGTTTCAGGAGACTCATACGTGGGATATTGTTCCTCTTCCCACTGATGTTGAGCTTATCAGTTGTAAATGGATTTTTAAGGTCAAACATCGACCTGATGGATCCATTGAACAACACAAGGCTCGTCTAGTTGCTCGCGGTTTCACACAAGAGTATGGGATTGATTATGAGGAGACTCTCATCCTTGTTGCACAGATGACCACCGTTCGCACTCTTCTTGCAGTTGCTGCGACTCGTCATTGACTGCTCTTTCAGATGGATGTGAAGAAAAGAGAGAATGCTCTTTCAGTCGGATGCTCAGTTTGCTGTGAATCCGAGGATCCAACATGATTG
>CM060865.1:14846237-14899627 GCA_030737845.1 Acorus calamus | reverse complement strand
GCTTGAGTATATTTGTCAGTATGAGAATGCTTTAAAGAATAAGCATGACAAGGAGAACTTAGAGGACTTTACATGCTTCCATAATACCTCCAACTCATGTCATCAATGGAAATGGAAGAACAGATGATGAAAATATATACAATAAATATTTTTTTAAAATTTCAAGAAGAACTGAAACAATTGATCCAATTGAATGTCCGGTGTGTATCAACAGGGGATGACAATATCGTCAAGTATGAGGTTATTGAGATGGTGAAGAGACTGAACAGGCATTTGAAGTTTGAGGTTGTTTTCTACCGAGGCACCGAAGGGATACAATGCATTTGTCGATCTTATGAATTTAGAGGGATTTTTTGTCGACATTGTCTTTGTGTTCTTCGAAACGAGTTCGTGGTGAATATACCTAATGTTATGTTTGTGTCACTTTTGGCTGATTAAATATTGAATTGTATTTATTCTTATAGTTGGGCATTCAATTTCAAAATCTAACTGCATATCTATTCTCCTGGTATTGGCATTGGCCTACCTATAAATTTTCGTCACATTCTGACGTTTTTGGAATTATGCAGTTTTGATTGCGTATTCGGATTTGGTTTTGTTAAAATTCAAGATGAAAAGCTAAAAATCCGATTTTATTATGAGATGTTCAGTTTTGAGATAGCTTCCATATAGAAGTAGAATTGGAACAACTGGATTCGTATATTAAAAGTTATGGGTATTTTTCCGAGTATACCCCGAAGTTGAGAAATCCAGGCAGCAGCCCTGTAAGATGTTTAGCCTAGATTTCGGAATAGCTGGAGAGGTTATTTGATCTGGGTATAAACATAAAAGCTGTAGATAATCTTCTTAGCTTTCCAATGCCACTGGAATCACGCAATTCCGAGCTGTATTGAGGAAGTTATGGTCGTTTAAGTGAAGGTTGCGCAGAGGTTTTAAGTCCGAGGATGACTTGGTCATTTACTCGACCTTTGCTTATTTAACCCCCCAAATGTGCACGACTTCAGCCTCTGTTTGGGCTCTTTTTGAGCTGTTGCAGCCCCTCCTCTTGTGTGTGTTTTGGGTGGAGAAAGTGGAGGTGATGGAGATGAAGGAGCACACAAAGGAGTCCAAGAAGGTATGTTTGGATGGTGGTTGTTGGTTGTTGTTGTTGATTCTTCCTTTCTCCATCTCTCTCAAGCTCCCTCACATGGTCCAGCCCTTTGTGGGGGTCTGCCCACCAAGTGTTTGTGGAATTGCCTAAGTGAGGGAGAAGATGAAGGAGTGTTTGGAAGGGGTTGTGCTTGAAGAAGAAGTTGATCAAGGTGAGATGTGTGTGATGTATTAATGGTTTCTCCTTCCTCTCCTCCTCCTCTAGCTGATCCCCTGTTTTGTCCTCCCCTTTTGGTCCAGCCAAGTAGAAGGTGTGCTGTGAAGGAGATGGTGGTGATGGTGGGTGTGTGTGTGGTGTCATTGTGAGCCCAACACCTTCCCTTCTCCTCCCCATCTTTTGGTAATTCTCTACCCCTACTTTTATGCTTGCTAGGATGTTGTAGAGGGCATGCATGAGAGTGTTGTTATGAGTAATTGATGCTGCACATAGGATGGTTGTGTTAATGTATGAATGGGGTGGCTTTGTGTTGTAAGACAGATTTTCTGTCTCCTCAAGATTCTTGTGTTTGGGGTATTTAGAGGCATATTTTGAGACTTATGTCTTCATTTCATATGATCATCTATGTGTCTACATGTTACATATGAAATTTGGTGTCGTTTGGTTACCTGTATTGAAAGTTATAGCCTAATGTTCATGGCCTGTCCAGATTCGCGTAGAAATAGACCTGTTTCTGAAAATAATTTATTTCGGGTATTTCAAGATTAAATCAGGATTTGATGTCTTCACGGATTATGATCCTAACATATCAGAGTATGCACATGATTTATTTCAGAATTTTTGGATGTGTATTCTATGCCGTGGAGACCAATGTTTGGGGCTGATTGCTGTAGATGGACTAGTCTTGTATAAATATGTGTCAAAGAGCTATTATGTATGGTGTGGGCAATATCAGGAGTTGTGGTCTTCATGAAATAGGCTTATATATAGGTGCCAAGAAACTTCATGTTTGATTTGATAATCATTGGTTGTGTTTTGCAGCTTTCGTTGGCGGAACTCGCAATGAATGGGTTTTTGGTGAGTGGTTCGATCCACCCCTTTTGGGAAGCGCTCGATGCATGTGATTGTGCGTCGCGTACCCATGGGGTTCTATAGCTATACTCATTATTGATTTTCAAATAATATTGCTATTATCACTTTGTAGCTTTTATATATATAGCATGGAATGTTGGGTATGTTATACTAAAGGTGTCCTTTCGTAGTATTGCCTTCGTATTGGTAGATGCTTAGTGTGGTTAATTCTTGAATGCTAGGTTCCTTGGACATGTGGTCTATGCACTCTTGTTGTGATAGGAACTCTCATGTGATAATTGTGTGTATGTTTAATTGTGTGGACATGTATATCTATGATCTATTGTTTATCAGGAGCATACTTGTTTTAGTGGGCAAATATAGTAGCTATCTTGCCTGCATCCAAGTGATGCAACTCTATGGGAATTCATGAGAATTCATCGTTGTATTGATGTTTGTTATCTGATAGCTATGATGATAGAATGTCAGGCCTATCTGTGTTAGACGCGTGTATGACAGCCCTTAGGATCATGTCCTATCCTGATTGAGTGCAAGGACTTATTTCCCACGTCGAGAGATGCATCCGTGTGGGAATTCATAAGAATTCATTAGCAATGGTATTAGTTAGATGATAGTAGTTGATCCAGGAGGATCGTCATGCGAGCATGGAGTACCCCCTCCCTATATCATCGTGCGTCGAAGCTACCCAGCGTTGGAGCTACCCTGCGTGGTGCCACCGTGCCACCGGAAGGCCGTCAGGGAGAGGGCTACCTGGGAGAGGGCTACCGGATGATATCGCGAGCGTGGAGTACTGTTTCCCTACATCGTCGTGCGTAGAAGCTACTCGGTGTTTGTTACCCGATAGCTATGAAAATGGTATGTTAGGCCTACCTGTGTTAGGCGTGTGCATGACCCGCCTTCAGGATCATGTCTTGTCATAATTGAGTGCGAGTGTTTAGCTTCTTTCCCCTGCATCCAAGTGATGCATCTGTGCGGGAATTCAAGAGAATTCTGTATATCAATTAGTAATTGCTAGATGATAGTAGTTGATTCGGGAGGATCGTCTTGCGAGCCTGGTGTACCCCCTCCATATATCATCGTGCGTCGAAGCTACCCAGCGTTGGAGCTACCCTGCGTGGTGCCACCGTGCCACCGGAAGGCCGCCAGGGAGAGGGCTACCTGGGAGAGGGCTACCGGATGATATTACGAGCGTGGAGTACTGTTTCTCTATATCATCGTGCGTCGAAGCTACCCAGCGTTGGAGCTACCCTGCGTGGTGCCACCGTGCCACCGGAAGGCCGCCAGGGAGAGGGCTACCTGGGAGAGGGCTACCGGATGATATTACGAGCGTGGAGTACTGTTTCTCTATATCATCGTGCGTCGAAGCTACCCAGCGTTGGAGCTACCCTGCGTGGTGCCACCGTGCCACTGGAAGGCCGCCAGGGAGAGGGCTACCAGATGATATTACGAGTGTGGAGTACTGTTTCTCTATATCATCGTGCATCGAAGCTACCCAGCGTTGGAGCTACCCTGCGTGGTGCCACCGTGCCACTGGAAGGCCGCCAGGGAGAGGGCTACCGGATGATATTGCGAGCGTGGAGTACTGTTTCTCTACATCATCGTGCGTAGAGGCTACTCGGTGTTTGTTACTTGATAGCTATGACAATAGTATGTTAGGCCTACCTGTGTTAAGAGTGTGTGGATCGTATTGCGAGCACAAAGTGCTTCCTCCACATATCATCGTGCGTCGAAGCTACCCAGCGTTGGAGCTACCCTGCATGGTGCCACCGTGCCATCGGAAGGCCTCTAGGGAGAGGGCTACCTGGGAGAGGGCTACCGGATGATATTGCGAACGTGGAGTACTGTTTCCCTACATCATCGTGCGTCGAAGCTACCCGGGGTTGAGTCTGTCCTGCATTGTGCCATAATATCGTTAGGAATGCCCAGAGTATGATGTGACCATCATATGAGACTTAAAGTACCGACCACGGGTGATGCCGTATCGTCGGGAATGCCTAGAGTATGATGTCACTACCATACGAGGCTTAAGTACCGACCACGGATAAATCCATATCGTTGGGAATGCCTAGAGTTTGATGTGACTATCATACGATGCTAGGAGTACCGACCACGGGTGATGCCGCATCGTCGGGAATGCTCAGAGTATGACGTCACTAACATACGAGGCTTGAGTACCGACCATGGGTGAATCCATATCGTGGGGAATGCCCAGAGTATGATGCCACCATCGTACAACGCTTGAGTACTGACCATGGATGGCCCTTAGGATGAGGATTACCCGGGAGAGGGCTACCGGATGATGCGAGGGATTGATATGTATTTATCTAGATGTGGAGAATCTTTGTAGCTTGGTATTAGTTTCTGTTACAACTCGTTAGTGTTAATGGATTAGTTGTTTCCCAAAAGTTCCAACAATTTTTCCCCCTTCGGGGTGAGGGTGAGGGTGATGTGTGGTCACGACTCTACGTGACATTTATATATGTCGGTGTTCTCCCATCCATATCTTTCCTTGAAAGGAAAATATGTTAGTGGTATATTATTATTCTTGAGTTGGATTCTTGCCACTCACTGAGCTTGTAGCTCACCCCTCGTGTGTTGTTTTCCGCCAGGGACAGTGGGGCGTGGAGGTGGAGCATCCCTCTAGCGTAGTTCGCGCGTGGCGTGTCTCAGCTTCCGGTTGGCAAGTGTGGGGCTATCAGCAATCCTATTTTTGTGTATGTATTAGTAATTGTGCGTGTCGCACATATTGTTGTATTTGGACTAGACTTGGGCTCTCACAGGACGGTAATTGTGTACTCGAGTCTGTAATAATGTTTTTGATTTACAGACATAATTGTATATTATACTTCCGCATCATTTCTTTTTATTGGCTACCACTTCCCTGTAGCCTTGTTATCTTATTGATCCTTTTGATTATTGTTTGATTGGTAACGCTTTGGGGACGGTCGCCTCGGGGCGTAACACCTAAGAGGTGTATTCTCCCCTGGTGGATGAAGGATTTCAGGCGGATCCATTCTTTATCTGTTTGTGGCACACTCGGTCATCCCAACAGACCAATAGATTTGTTCAATTCACTGTACAATTTGGGGATACGTACAGTGCAAGAGGTCATGGAGATGGTTAATTCATCTAGAGATGATTTAGAGTATGCTGCATCATTGTTTAGAGAACTGAAGGTAAAAAAGGTTTCCAACGTGTCTAGCAATTATCTCCCCCCTTCTTCAATTGGTAGCAGACCAACAGAAGTTGATAAAGTCCTACCCCCTCCCGTAGTTGTGCACAATTAAAGGGTCGTCCTCGCAAGACGTGGTTGAAATCCAGAACTGAAGTTGCATGCAACAAGAGGAAAAAAATGGCTATAAGTATTTATTTGTTCAGACACTATTTAAGTACATACTTTGTTGCTTATCATTTCACCCACATTCGATATGCAACAAACAAGGAAGAATGACAAACGTATATTATCAACTGAAGATTCTACGCTAGTGGAGGTCCATGTATTGTCAACACAGGGATGCATGCCAACATAAGAGTGTGACGCCTGGCCCAGGTCCAAGAGTCCCAAGAAGCCCATGGATTGGGTGAGGGTGAGGGTATTTAGTCCCACATCGCCTAATGGGAGGAGATAGTTTGTGCTTATATGTGAGCACAACTCTTACACACCAAGACGCGTTTTAAACCCGTGAGCTCATTTAGGGGAAAAGCGGACAATTTCTTGCTGTGTAAGCCTGGGGCGTTACAAGGAGAACATCAATCAATGTGCGCCATCAATGTCGTCCGTCTTATATGCATATGCTGATGACGAATTTGATCATTGGCTTGAATCTCAAATTCCTCAATGATCATAGCACAATAAAATGTAAAATATGTGCACTTTATTAAATAGGTGTACACCATGCAATCTGAATACAAAATGGTTGTTTGTTTGGCCAAAATAGGTGAGTTCTCCCATGGATATAGAGCATATAGTTGATTGTAAAATTCATTCAATGTGTAACATCACAGAACACTATGCTTAGCATATACTAGTATCAAATAGCGTATACTAGTATACATAGCATGTACTCATACAATATAGCGTATACTAATATATCATAGTGTATACTAGAATAACATAGCGCGTATTCATATAATATAGCGTATACTAATATAACATAGCGTGTACTAGTTTAACATAACATGTACTTGTTTAACATAGCTTGTAAAAATATAACTTAGCGTATACTAAAACGAAAAAGCTATGTAAATTATGTCTATATTACAACCACCAACGATATGTTCATATTACGTACACTTGGGGATTGTTCATATTACATAGCCATCAAAACATAATTTCATATTACAAAACCGTAAAAAAAATGCCTTCAAATTACACTACCATCAAAATACACATTCATATGATAGGTAAATGCTAAGTAAATTATATCAAGATTGTTTAAATACATCACCCACCCAGCACACATGTTTATACAACATGCATCACCACATATCAAACAAGTTTGCTAAATAAAAAATAAATAGTGATTTTGGCACGCAGGAAGTCAATGTCCTGCTCACTCGGTAGAATTCACGTCGTTAGAACATGCAGTTCATCTAATTAATGTGAGACATAGATGCCACAATCCTGCACACCTTTTTCGGTTGGACACCAACGATTCTCGTTCACCTTGAATAACGATGTATTCGGGATGTAACGCTTCAGCAAGCCCACCTACAAGACCATATAACATGGAAAATGGAGTTAACAACGACTATGTATTTTATTTGAGAATTTGAAAGTTAAGTGCAACACGTACAGCTTATTTGGCATATGTGTAGTGCATAGGGTTGTGGGTGGAGTTGAATATATCGTATTATACATACCCAAATTTTAACCGCCCATAGAAAAGAAATTTACTTTAAGTAATATTGGAAAACGACCACTTTTGGACACCAAATAGAAAACCATCTTAAAAGAAACCAAAACCAAGAAACCCTGGCCCAAACACTTAGAAGCTTAAAAACCATGGACAGGGGCGGCTACTTAGGAGTAGGCCTGTCAACGGGTCGGGTCTGGGTCGGGTCGGGGTGGACCCGGGCCCGACCCGTTTGATTGTCGGGTCCTTCGGGTCGGGTCCACATCGGGTCTCGGGTCGGGTCGACCCATTAACAAAAGTAGGTCAGACAAAAAGAGATTGATAAACTTCTTAAAGGCCTACAATGGCTTCATTTTTATTTCTTTTTAATAGAGTGTAATATATTATAAATAGTTTTTCACTATTTTGATTTTTTAATGTTTAATAAGATGACATTTGGAATACGGTTTAGATTATTACGCTTTCGTGAAGTCAAAAGATTGTAAAAATATTTCAAATGCTTAAAATTTTAAATGAGTATTCAATATTTAGTTATAAATGTTTGGTTGGATCATAAATGTTGGGTTGGATCATAAATAAAAAAAATCACAAAGTATTTGGGTTGGGTCAATCGGGTCCATTGGGTCCATAGGATCGGGTCGGGGTGGACCTAGACCCGACCCGTTTTCATTGTCGGGTCCTTCGGGTCGGGTATTTATGCCTTCTATCGGGTCGGGTCTGGGTCGACCCACGACCCGTTGACAGGCCTACTTAGGAGTAGCCGCCCCATCTCAGGCGGCTAGTTTCAACTAGCTGCCCCCATTGACCGACCCCAAACCGCTTCCCTGGATGGGACATAAAGCAGCATAAAATGTTGATCATTGCGCAGGGTTATGACCTTTAGCCGCCCCATCTTGGTCGGTTTACCCCTAGTGACCGACCCGAGCCACCGCTTGTCAGAGATGGGACGTTTGGCAGGTCATGATGGGGGCGGCTACTAGAAAGTAGTCGCCCCTCACTAAGCGGTTAGTTTCAACTAGCCGCCTCGAACCTGGTCTCTGACAGAAGAACAGAGAATTAATGGGGGGTTAAATCAATCACCCTATTACCCAAATAGTTTTATTACCCACTGGACACTACCCTGCCTCTCTTTTACTATAAATAGAGGGGGTCCAACGCATTTCTAACACATCCACATCTTCAATTCCCAATCCATATTTCACACCTTGAGTTCCAATTCCACACAACCCACACCCACTACTTGAAATCCCTAGAGAGAGAGAGAGAAAGAGAGTTCCATTTGTGAAGAGAAACCTATTCCCTACACAAATCCATCCTCCCAATCCACTCTCCAAAACCCAGGTTAAACCAGGTTTAACCTCTGTCAAAACCGAACCCCTTTCCTACCCAGGTTGACTCGGGCCCCGGACGGCTAACCTATACTAGCTGCCCCATACCCGACGGCTCCATCCCTCTAGCCACCCCATATCTACACCCCACTTGACCCAAGACTCCTCTAGCTAGCATAGAAGCAAAATAGGATTTCCAGTTTTTCACCTCTGCGTACGGTATATCCGTATCCCAGAGCGGAGACCCCACAAACTCCCCCACGTACACAACCAAATTCGACCCAACTTTTTCCGCTTTTCGAGAAAGCAGGTGGCGATCATACACACACCGGAATCCTCTTGAGCCGCTATCGGGCGCCTCGACCAGGAACGACACCCCCCACCACCCTTCCGAGAGACGATCACACCAAACCCGCCAAGGCGCACACCGGATCCGATTCCCCGAAGAACCCCCACACACGCGGATTGTCCAACACCGACAAATTTGGCGATCACAGTGGGACCTCCCTCGTGAAAAAATGACAAAAGGTAATCCTCTTCTGTTTCTTTTTACAGCTTGACTAGAATGTCATCATCCCCCTAGAGAAGCTAGAATTTCTCACCCCCTAAGTCAGACCCTCCTCTACTTTGCATTATAACATCTTTACTGCTTTAAGCCGCACACAGCTGCGCACCCCTTACTGCTTTGACCACAATATCTCTACTGCTTTAAGCCGCACAAGCTGCGCACCCCTTTACTACTTCAACCCGCACAAGCTACGCACCCCTTTACTACTTTAAGCCGCACACAGCTGCGCACACTTTACTGCTTTATTTACTGCTTTACATATGCATTCATTCATTCCTGCATTATTTTCATATTCAACCATGAAAACCTACACCCAGGATAAAATCGTAGAGGAGAGAGATGACCAAGAGGGTCAGGCCACATAGTTTCTTAGCCATCTAGAGGAAAGGATGGCTAGTCTAGGGTACTAGTTAGTGGAGTACATATTCCATGACCACACTGGTTACCACCGAGGCAAGACCTTGAGACAGGAAATCCCTGTTGAAACCCCCAAGGCTACTCCCAAAACCCCATCCACACCCAGCTGCTCGGTCAATCCGAGCATCTTTTTATTCGCCTCCCTTTCCCCCACAAATCCAATATTCCCGACCATTTCTACCCTAGGCCCTTACCAGGCCACCCCAAACCTGGGACCGCTAAGCAGCCCTCCCAGGGGAGAAACGCTAGATGAAACCATCCAGAGAATCCTCTCCGAGACTAGTCCCTCTACCCCCAAGCACATTTCTCTATACAACCTGAGACAAATCCTATCAGTCCACTTGCCGGAGGAGTTCAAAATCCCAAAATTCCATCAGTACAACGGTCCTGGAGACCCAGACGTTCACTTAACCGCTTTTTATCTAGACGCCCGACCGTTTCTAGATAACCAACCTCTGTTAGTGTTTCTCTTCCAAAAATCATAGGAAGGAGAAGCACTACAATGGTTCTCCACTCTCCCCAAAGATAAATTGTCGAACTTCTCGCTTACAGCCGAGAAGTTCTTAGGCCGCTACGGCTATCAAAGGATTAGGACTCCCTCTATTTCAGACCTAACCGTAGAACGAATAAGGCCTAGGGTGGAATTCGAACAATTCGTGTCTTGGTGGCGCACACTCATCCACCGAATCGGCCTGCAACTCACGGAGTGTCAAGAAATTGACATGATGTTGCAGAGTCTGAGTCCAAAACTTCGTACGAGCCATTCATACGGAGACTGCACTACGTACCAGCTTCTAATTGACCGCCACAACATGATTTCCTGTTGTGCCACCCCAGTAGTCCAAACCCAGTCCCCACCTATCATCCATAGGGTTGGACAACCACCACGTAAGGTACAAACCCCCACGGTAGAGGGGATTACCCAGATTTCGATACTCTACCCGAACAGATCGCGTGTTCCTGATCGAGGATCGGCTCCAAGACAGTACACATCCGGTTCGTCCGGATATGCGCCACCTCGGCAAGCTAATCAAAGTTTCACCCCCCGATCAGTACCGCCCCCGTGCCGACACGACAGAACCCCACAGTCCAAAATTCTCCACTCCAGAGTCCTATTATCCAGAGCCAAACCCAAACTAGGACTCCCTTTTACTCTGCTCCCCCAAGAGCACAAAACTTAACCCCTAGGCAGCCCATACAAAGCTCCTATAATGAGGTTAGGCCTCCCACATCCTACGCCCAGAGACGAATGGGAAAGAGGGATTCCTACCCTCCCCCCAAAAAACCTTTAACTAGGATCTTTAGGGTGATGATGGACACGAATAGTATCTCCCTCCTCGATGCTAGGCCTTCACTACCCGGGGCCAGCACGGCGCGTTACTGTCAATATCATCAACAATATGGCCATACCGTAGAACAATGCATTGTTTTTAGGACTTTGTTTATGACCTTAATGATGACAGGCGCCTTGACTGGGCCATGATCAAAGGCCATCTGAGCTAGGGCAACTCCCAAGCATCCAAGCCACTTGGCATATTCACTGATCCATTGTCAGATCACAACCAAGCCTCCACGTCCGGAGCAAACGCGGTCAACATGGTCAGGAGGGGAAGACAACCATCACCAGAGCCAAGCGGCTCAGAAGATGCCACCGATGACAGCCTATCCGAGGAGTCCGAGGAGGAAGGGGAGGACGAGCCCTTCCAGCTAAACCTCGACGATCACGACCTCGCCGTACTCTATGGCAAGGAAGAACACGCAGTTCTCACCCTACCCGCAGTCATCAACGTTGAGTCCGATGAAAGCGGACTAGAAAACCCGGGAGAAGGAGAAGAAGAGGATCCCTTTGAGGAGGTTCCCGAAGGAGAGAGCGAAGGACCTGAACAAGGGGAATGTACGTCGGATGATCTGCATCCGGACAACAACAGGTCCTCCAAGAGCACTGATACGGTCGACGGCCCCTGTCGCCCGATGACCATATCATTTATTTATAAGGACCTCCCCGACTCGAGATTGCGAGTCTATCCCTTGCACATTCGTGGGCGGCTTCAGATGTTGTGGCTGAACAACATCTTTGCAGACCCAGGGTCGGGGATGAATATAATGACCTGCTCCACCTATCAAGGAATGCCAAGACGAGGCCGCCCTTTTGTCCAATCAGTACACTCCACCATTCAAGCCTTCAATCACTCTGGAAAAACTATATGTATCCCTGGGCTATTTGAGCTAGCCGTCGGCCCCCTTATCTGCGAGGTGAAGTGCTTCGTGGCCGATATAGACACCCGGTACCCGCTAATGCTAGGACGGCCATGGCTGGATAGCATTCAAGCCATCTGCTCCCCCCGACACCAGTGCCTCCGACTACCGTTCATAGGCCATATACTGACCATCTGGGGAGAGGCACGCCTCCGCTATGAAAATGAAGATAATTGGGTGCTACTCTATGTTTGCACTAACCTTGCACCCAGGTCTTGAGCATGGAGGAGACAGGCCACCTGGGTCCCCCTACAACAACCACTACCCCTCGGAGGAGACGGCCGAGACCATGAACTCGGTAAGCAACCGCATGGAGCCCAACCTGATTATCTTCCTCCCCCATGATGTTGCCAAAGCTGGAGCATGCTCCGCACCTCTTGCAATCACCGTTGAACTCGGGGGAAGGGAATTTAAGCACATCCTCATCGACACAGGAGTGGAGACCAATGTCCTCACATATTTCGCTTAACGAAAGCTTGAAGGAAGGATCCCAAGACTGGAGCTATCAGATGAGTTCCTCTATGCATTCGACAGCACGCGCAAGAACACTTGTGGACTGGTCACACTCCCGCAAAAAATCGGCCTTGTCTCCACCATAGTCAACTGCATGGTGATGAACATTCGATCACCCCATCCTCTAATTGTCGGAAGGACATGACTCGATAGCATCGAAGCTGTCTCATCCACCCGGCACTAATGCCTTCGCTTCCCATATATGGAGGGGTGATGTCTATCTGGGGGAGGCGCGCTTCAACGGGTCGCGAGTCCGGAACAGAAGCATCTGTGCCATGCGCATCTGGCTAGAGGTGCTCACTTGCTGGAAACTGGGCTCCATCGATGGAGAATTGCTTCAACAAGGAAGACCCCTGAAGAGGCTCAGGGAAGAGGAATCCGAAAATCGAGGATCGCCACCGGACATCTGTCGGCCATCAAAGATAAGCCGACATGAAGAAGCGGCACAAATCTGCAAACCTAGAACTGATCACCCCAGGTAAGCCCCTTATTAGTTTAATCATGTACATATTTGTTTACAGCTTTCATAAAAGCAAAAATCAAAACATTTATTCACCAGTCTTCGCTTTCATCATCCTGTACATATTTGTTTACAGCTTTCCTAAAATCAAAAATCAAAACATTTATTTACCAGTCTTCGCTTTCATCATCCTGTACATATTTGTTTACAGCTTTCCTAAAATCAAAAATCAAAACATTTATTTATCAGTCTTTGCTTTCGTCATCCTGTACATATTTGTTTCAAGCTTTCCAAAAAAAAAAATTCACCAAAGGTCAAAACATTCATTCATCATCTTTTAGCATCCTTTCCAAAGTGTATTAATATGTTTTCCTTCAAAAACAAAAAAATGTCTTACAAACTTTATTTCCATGCATTCCTCCAAAAACAAAAATGTTTTACAAGCTTTATTTTCATGATGTCCTTCAAACAAAATGTTTTACAAACTTTATTTCCATGATTTCCTCAAAACAAAAATATTTTACAAGCTTTACTTCCATTCTTTCCTTCAAACAAAAAATGTCTTACAAACTTTATTTCCATGCTTTCCTCCAAAAACAAAAATGTCTTATAAACTTTATTTCCATGCTTTCCTTCAAACAAAAATGTCTTAAAAACTTTATTTTCATGATTTCCTCAAAACAAAAATATTTTACCTGCTTTACTTCCATGCTTTCCTTCAAACAAAAAATGTCTTACAAACTTTATTTCCATGCTTTCCTTCAAACAAAAATGTCTTACAAACTTTACTTCCATCCTTTCCTCCAAAAACAAAAATGTTTTACAAGCTTTATTTTCATGGTATCCTTCAAACAAAATGTTTTACAAACTTTATTTCCATGATTTCATCAAAACAAAAATGTTTTCTAAGCTTTATTCCCTTGCTTTCTTCAAAACTTAAAAGATTTGTTTACCAACTCATGCCCTTTTAGAACCATATCTATATATTTGTTTACACGCTTTCAAAAAAATATATAACACAAAAAAAAGATAAAAAAGATTTAAGAGCAGCAGACCATGCCCAGGCCTACCAGAGAAGGGTGGCAAGGGCATTTGAAATGAAGATAATAAAAAGAAAATTTAAAATTGGAGAGTTAGTGCTTAAGCAAATCATGCCATCGAGGTAGCCCCACCCAAGAGGAAAGCTGCAACCCACATGGGAGGGACCCTATGTGATTACCCATGCCTACTCCGGGAATGCCTACCGCTTGGTAGATGCCGATGGAGTCGAGGTCTCAGGTTCATGGAATACACTTTATCTAAAGAAATTCCATGCATAAAAACTGTCAATACTTGAGAAATATAATTCTTTCTTCCTGCAATTTCCAGTGTCTAGCACCTGGTGATAGAATTATAAGACTCTCAAAGATAAACTCATATTTATTTGAACTCATATCCGCCAATCATGTCATTTCCTTCATACACGTATGACTTAAGAATTGATTTGCCTGATAGAAGAGAAATTGCCTACCTTGTAGAATGACAATTTTAAAACCCCAAAGCAAACACCCCTTATTTCCACCCTTACTCGTATTGACCCAAGGTCAAAATGAGGAATTACCCAGACCAAGCATATGTCCCAAAATTGGCTCTAGCACTATATAAACACTTCTAGAGGGGAAGCACGAAAAGAATCAGGGTAAAAAACAGAAGAGCCCCCCCCCCCTCAAAAAAAAATCAGGGAATGAGAGGCCAACAAAGAAAAACAACAGCCAAACAACGAGTTAAACTCTCTACTTTAGCAGGATAAACGCCTTTACGCACAGTATACGCCAAACAACGGCTATACTGGTACATATCCGGGCAAACAGATTGTACTATCCACCCAAAATAAAGAAGTGGTAAAAAGAAGAAAGCCAGAGGGACCTAGAAAGTAGGACATATGCTAGACTGGGACAATTCTAAATATTGCCCCAAAAGAAGACAGTACTCTTACCCCGTCCCCCCTCCCCCTTTTTATTTTTGCACTGGAGTTTGAAATTGAACTGTGTCTATTGGGAAAGGAAAAATTTCGATCAAAGGTAGACCTTTTCTATGTTTACAAAATCACACACTCACATGAGTTTATTTAAAAAACTTGTCTGTCTAAAGGAAGCTTATTTGACTTGATTTCCAGTACATTCATGGATTTTTCAACATGTTTAGAATAATATGATCAAGCATTTGAGAACCACGAACCTAGAAAACCGACACCTTGAGCTTATACCTTTCAAATACAATTCTGGTTTGTACACGAGTGACCGCAAGGGTACCTTTTAGGGCTTGATGGTATCTTTTACCAAGGAAAGTTGAAAATATTGCCCTCTCACATGAAAGAATCATTGAAAAATTAAAATGCTCCCTTATGTTGCTCACACATATGCATAAGCTTGTATTTTCCTTTTCCAAGACACTTAGGCGTTCAATTTCCTTGAAATATCACAATTGACTCCCCATACAAAGGAAAAATTGCCGCTATTACACTCTTTTTCATGCCCTTCCACACATGCTTGAGAAGAAATTGCCCCACTCTCACACATACTTAAGATTCTTCTTCACTCTCGCACTTGAAATCCCCCCTTGTGTACTAAAGCATGGTTTCCCGCACTTTCCTTTCTCGCATTAGCTTTTTTATTTTACCTTAGATGGGTTGTAGCCCTTGACAATTCGAACGAGAGGGGCTCGAAAATCAGTGCAGGGGCACAACCCGGACAGATTTAACACTTGTCTATGGAAAGAATGTTTTTACAGGTTTTGAAGATAAAGCACTCATAAGAACTTTCAGCAGCAGCAAACAAAAGTGGTAGAACCAGAGGATTGCCCCAGGCATGGGGTGGCTACCTCCTACAAACCGCCGGATCCCGAGCGGATACTTCATACATGCCACCCCAGCCCTTGAATCTCCCCCAAGTGAAATTGTCCCAGTTAACGGGCGGCTAAACCAAACTAGCCGCCTGACCCTGGGCGGCTAGTTTGGACTAGCCCCCCTCACCTGCTACCTGAAAAGCCTCCTGTCAGTCCCAAATTCAATCAACTCTTCAAATCTTTAAAATCTGTCAAGTATTTCTTTCCAAAACTGCATACACATATTTCATACACACATACATTCATAAAAACTAGCATACACATACTTCAAAACTACCATATCTCAAAAATGCATGTCCATCCATGAATCAAACCTACAAAACCAAGATTCATTTACACACATACGCATCCACATAAATTGAAAGACTTTCCAAAACACTAAACATCCATGCTAACCACACCCAACCATGCATAAAAAATATAAAATTGTCCCACCAAGACCACAAACATAAATTATTTTCTAAAAACCAAAGAGAGTGTGTAAAAGAGATTCTTTTATAAAGAGTGAGGTCCACCGAGAGCTCCAAACCTGAAAGTCTTGAGATATCCACCACCTCTTCGACCACCACCGGTCGATTCTCACGCCTCCTCTTGCGTGTATACCCTATCGTACTCCACCCTACCTCCGGGACAGCCCCCGAAGAAGCCCCGACACCTCCACCCACGCCGGTCAAAGGCGTCTCCACCGTTTGGGTTGCCTCCTCCACGCCCCCCCCCCTATCCAACCCGTTGCTTCCCAACGAGCCTGATCCTGAGGCAGCCCCTCTCTGCTCTCGGGATGACCTAAGGCGCTTCATCATCGAAGCCGTCCTCTTCCCCTTCGTCATCTCCCCCAATTTTTCACAAAAGAGAGATTCAAGAGAATCTAGGGCTTCGAAATCAAGAAGAACGAGATGATCTAAGATGAAATCAAACAATCCCAACCCAAGAAAACCAAGATTTTTTCAATTTGAAATGAAAGAGAAGAAGAAGAGATGGAAGAAAACCGTTTTAAAATGTATGGGGAGAGAGAGGGTCTCTTTCGGTTATAAGGGACCCAGTCGGTTGGCGGCTACTCACGAGTTGCCGCCCCCTCCCAGGTGGCTGGTTTCAACTAGTCGTCCCCCGTCCAATTCCCCAAAACCCCAACTTAGCCACCCCTGTCCCAAAACAATTCATCTCCAAAGTTTTCTAAATCAACCAGCCATGTATTTGTTCATTTCCCAACACCTGCTTGATCAAACACAACTCTCTAGAAGTTTTATCACATTTTCAGTACCGTTCAAACTCGAATGTCTTCAGTTCTGGTTCATTTCCAGAGTTTTTATCCTTCAGATGATCCATTCACCAACTCAAAACACTTTACTTGCTTTCTGTCGGCGATATCCCCTCTTTACTGAGCTACCCAAGCACGGGTACGGTAGGCACGAGGAAACTGACGCTGGGCTGCTACGTGCACGATGAATAAGAACCCCGACCTTGGGTTGGATCACTCACCATTTTACTTTTCCCGCCTCTCACTTGGATCATCCTTTCAGTTGAAAATTCTAGTCAAGGTCTAGCCTCTGACAGTCTAAATCAACTCCTTGAACGGTATTGGTTGTGTGACCTAAACTTCTTGAAGGTTGGGCCGGCCAAAATAAGAGTCTCTTTCCTAATCATCGATTGAAGTATTTTTGTTTCACACAAAGACTCCGTCCGATGAGAGACAATTGTAGATATGCTAATTTTGACCGCCCATAGAAAAGAAATTGACTTCAAGAAATATTGGAAAAAAAACCATTTCTGAACACCAAATAGAAAACCATCTTAAAGAAACTAAAACCAAGAAACCCTGCTCCAAACACTTAGAACCTTAAAAACCCTGACCATCTCAGGCGGTTAAATAAACCTAGCCACCCCTCTTGACCGACCCCAAACCTCTTCCCTGGCTGGGACATAAAGTAGCATTAAATGCAGATCATTGCGGTGGGTTGTGACCTTTAGCCGCCCCATCTTGGCTGGTTTACCCCTAGTGACCGACCCGAGCCACCGCTTGTCAGAGATGGGACGTTTGGCAGGTCATGATGGGAGTGGCTACTAGAAAGTAGCCGCCCCTCACTTGGCGGCTAGTTTCAACTAGTCGCCCCGAATCTGGTCTCTGACAGAAGAACAGAGAATTAATGGGGGGTCAAATCAAACACCCTATTACCCAAATAGTTTTATTACCCACTGGACTATAATAGAGGGGGTCCAAAGCATTTCTAACACATCCACATCTTCAATTCCCAATCCATAATTCACACCTTGAGTTCCAATTCCACACAACCCACACCTACTACTTGAAATCCCTAGAGAGAGAGAGAGTTCCATTTGTGAAGAGAAACATATTCCCTACACAAATCCATCCTCCCAATCCACTCTCCAAAATCCAGGTTAAATCAGGTTTAACCTCTGCCAAAACCAAACCCCCTTCCTACGCTGGTTCTGCCCAGGTTGACCCAGTCCCCGAACGGCTAACTTATACTAGCCGCTCCATACCCGACGGCTCCATCCCATTAGCCACCCCATATCTACACCCCACTTGACCCAAGACTCCTTTAACCAGCCCAAAAGCAAAATAGGATTATCAGTTTTTCACCTCTGCGTACGGTATATCCGTATCCCAGAGCGGAGACCCCACAAACTCTCGCACGTAGGCGACAAAATCCGACCCAACTTTTTCTGCTTTTCGAGAAAGCAGGTGGCGATCACACACACACCAGAATCCTCTTGAGCCGCTGTCGGGCGCCTCAACCAGGAACGACACCCCCCACCACCCTTTCGAGAGACGATCCGACCAAGCCCGCCATGGCGAGCAACGGATCCGAAACCCCGAAGAACCCCAACACACGTGGATTTTTCAACACCGACACGTATGTATTCTTCACCCTATCAAGGACCAGCAGTAACCAGTGATAGTCGTGCCACAGAGGAAACACAACCTTCCCCTCCTCTCCAAGTTCCTTTGGCTTAAAGCACTGCTCCTAGAGGAATTTCAGGACATGGTCTGCCCCCAAGTTTAATCATATGATGTGTTTAAAACATATCTATGTTAGAAAATCAATGCAACAAACACTAGAGGGACATACAGAGAGAAACAAAAGGATATACGCACATTAAAAGTGGACTTCCCAAACTTCGTCATTTTCACAAGGTTATGCGTATGCTTCCTATTAGCGAACATCAACCCTGGGCCATCGATGACCACTTCACCCAGCCAATCATTTTCAATAATTGGAAATAGGTCATGCCTTCTCACATCAACGTCTTTTGCTTCTAGACCACATCACTACAAGACACAAAGTTTGCAAATTATCAAAATGAAAGTATACACTATATTAGAAAAGTATACGCTATGTTAGGAATGAATCTGCTTTGTCATGAAAATATACGCTATGTGAAGAAAGTATACACTATGTTACGAAAGCATACGCTATGCACACACAAAAAAACTTAACAGTAATACACACTTACATCGAGTACTACGGCGCATGCACATAAGTAGCCCTTCCCATTCCAAACTTCAAGGTGCTGGACCACCTTCGCGCATTTGATGATGACAAAAATGACGTCCGCATGGACAATTTTGGTTAGCGCAAAGTCATCGAGGCGCAAGATCATTGACCACGTCGGAGTTGTCGGTGTCAGATTCCGTTGGGTGTTGGGAAAAATCTGATGGGGGTGCTGTGGTGTGTGTGTGGGGGTTCTACAGGGATTCGGATCGGATGCGTGCCCTGGCGGGCTCGGTCGGATCGTCTTCTCGGAAGGGTGGTGTCGTTCCTGGTTGAGGCCCCCGACAGCGGCTCAAGAGGATTCCAGGGTTTGTGTGATCGCCACCTGCTTTTTCTAAAAGCAGGAAAAGTTTGGGTTGGATTTGATCGCCTACGTGGGGAGTTTGTGGGGTCTCCGCTCTGAGACACGGATATACCGTACACAGAGGTGAAAAACAGGTAATCCTATTCTGCTTCCGGGGCTTAACTAAAGGAGTCTTGGGACAAAGGGGTGCAAATGGGGTGTGGATATGGGGCGACTAGTGGGATCCAGCCGTCGGGTATGGGGCGGCTACTAGGGTTTAGCCGTCCGGGGCCTGGGTTGGTTTGGGCAGAACTTTGGTAGGAAATTGGTTTGGTCTTGGACAGAGGTGAAGCTAGGTTTAGCCCAGGTTTCTGGAGGGTGGAATGAGAGGGTGTTTTTGTGTAGGAAATAGATTTTTCCCTCACAAAAGGGGGCTCTCTTTCTCTCTCTCTAGGGATTTCTAGTGGGGGAAGGGAATGGTCAATCGATATCAAATGGATTGGAAATTGGTGGATGTGAATTGT
Organism: Acorus calamus; assembly: GCA_030737845.1. NCBI lineage: Eukaryota > Viridiplantae > Streptophyta > Magnoliopsida > Acorales > Acoraceae > Acorus > Acorus calamus. The sequence continues at coordinate 14,879,848 of CM060865.1, read as the reverse complement.
GGATGATGTTTAAAGCTTGGGACCTCCTCTATTTATAGAAAAAAAGAGGCAGAGGAATATCCAGGGGGTAATATAAGGCCTTGGGTAATAGTATGTTTGATTAGACCCCTCATTAATCCTCTGATTCTTCTATCAGGACCAGGTGAAGGGCGGCTAGTCCTAACTAGCCGCCCAGGATGGGGCGGCTACTTCCTGGTAGCCGCCCCTATCATGACCTACCAAACGTCCCATCTCTGACAAGCGGTGGCTTGGGTCGGTTACTTGGGTTGATCCGGCCAAGATAGGGCGGCTAAAGGTCACAACCCACCACAATGATCAGCATTTAATGCTGCTTTATGTCCCATCCAGGGAAGCGGTTCAAGGTTGGCCACGGGGGCGGCTAGTGCTAACTAGCCGCCTAGTATGGGGCGGCTAGTTAGGGCTAGCCGCCCGATGTCAGGATCTCGGCATTTTTCTAGGGTTTAGAAGTTTAGAGTTTCTCAAGGTGGGGGTTCCTGGTTTGGGCCAGGGTCTGGTTTTAGGGTTTTCGGTTTAGGTTTTAGGTCAGGGTTTGGGTTTCTTGTTTTGGTTACGGTTTAGGTCAGGGTTAGTGTTTCTGGTTTAGGTTAGGGTTCCTGGCTTGGGCCAGGGTTTAGGTCAGGGTTAGGGTTTCTGGTTTCCTGAACTTTTGGTTCTCTATTAGATGTTCAAATGTGGGATATTCCCCGGTGTTACTTGAAGTATTTCTGTCTTTCTGGATGGTCTAAATTGGGGTATCTATAATTGTCCCTCATCGAACGGAGTCTTTGTGCGAAGCAGAAAAGACTTTGACCGATGATAAGAAAAGAGACCCCTATTTTGGCCGACCTGACCTTCAAGAAGTTATGACAACACAAATAGTACTATTCGGGGAGTTGATTTAAACCGTCAGAGGTTAGGTCTTGACTAAGAAGTTTTAACCGAAAAGATGATCCAGATGGAAGGCGGGAAAAGTAAATGGTGAGTGATCCAACCCGCGGTCAGGGTTCTTAGCTATCGTGCACGAGGCAGGCCAGCGTCAGTTTCCTCGTGCCTACCATTCCCGTGCTTGGGAAAACTCAGCAAGGAGGGGATATCACCGACAAAAAGTAAGTAAAAAGTTGAGTTGGTGGATTTGGATCATCCGAATGATAAGAACTCTGTAAAAGAACTAGAACTGAAGAAATTCGAATTTGAATGGTACTGAAAGTGCGGCAAAACTTCAGAAAAGTCGTGTTTGATCAAGTAGTGCCTGGAAATAAGCCAATACATGGCTGTTTGGTACAGAAAACCTTGGAACTAGGGCTAGAAAGAGATTGGAAAGGGGTTTCAAGTGAAAATGAGAAAACAGGGTGGGGCGGCTACTCGTGAGTAGCCGCCTCCCGACTGGGTCCCTTATAACCGAAAAGGGACCCTCTCTCTCTCCCCATACGTTTTAAAATGGTTACTCTTCCCTCCTCTCTTCTTCTTCTCTATTTTAAACCAAAAACCTTGATTTTAAAACACCTTGAATCCTTTGTTTTTGCCTTCCATCATTCCTTTCTTCTTGATTTCAAAGCCCTAGATTTTCTTTGGGGTTCTTCTTTTGTGTGAAATCGGAGGAGATGATGAAGGGGAAGAAGACGACTTCGATGATGAAGCGCCTTAGGTCTTCCCGGGAGCAGAGAGGGGTTGTCTCGGGGTCTAGTTCATCAGGGAGTGATCAGGTGGAAGGGGAGGTCGTGAGGGAGGTTGTGGGTACGGCGGAATGCCGTCGGTGGGCATCGGCGCGGGTGAGGTCAAGGATTTACCTTCGGGGGCTGTCCCAGAGGTAGGGGGGAGTATGATAGGTTACACACGCAAGAGGAGGCGTGGGGATCAACCGGTGGTGGTCGAGGAGGTGGTTTCGGGGGTCGGAGGACCGATTGAGGGTGCAACCGAGGGAGTAGGGGCCGAGGGAGTTAGTGAAGATGTGAGGGCATCGTTGGATGCCCTTGTTGGGATGCTGGATAGGGAGGCCACAGAGGCCAGGGCTGAGGAGGAGGAAAGAAGGGCTATGGGGGCCTTTGCGGAGTTTGTCTCCGGCGCGGGGAGGGTGGAGGGGACTGGAGAGGTTAGGGACGAAGCCGGGGAGGTCGAGGGTATGGGCACCAGGGCTGCAGAGGCCGGTGTTGGAGGCTGAGACCGAGGAGGCCGTGTTCGAGGAAGATGAGGAGGAGGGGGATGACGACGGGATGGGCGATCCCGACGAGGCCGAGGTGGGAGCTCCTGGGTCCACACGGGCCATGGTAATTTTCCTGTCTCCTTTTACTCTTAGCTTTTATTTGGTGTATATGCATGTCTTTTGGTGGTATGAATAGGTGACTTAGCGTATAATACTTGTATATGTGTGTTTTTTAATAGGCATGCTTGGTGTATAAGTTAATCACGGTGGGATGTGTAAGCATGCTGCATGTTGACACGGATTTGTCTTTAGGAAAGGGGGGGGGGGATTTTTCATATACATATCCATGTGTGTTATATGCATAGAAAGGCGAGAGGAACGATATGGCTAGTATACTTGCATGCGATACATTTTTGTGTGCATATTGTTTTTTAGGGTGTGACTTCGCATGTGTTTGATCGTGGTAGAGCATAAGGGAGTATATGCATGTGTTTCATGGGTCCAAGTGTTTTCCATATGCTTAGGTATGTTTAGGGAAAGTATATAAGCATGATAGGCCGTGATGCAAGAAAGAGCGTAAGTGGTGACCACAGTGGGTTTTTAATGCTTTTAGCCTGTGTGATCATATGAAGTGTTTCATAAATAAATGGGAGGGGAACCTTTACATGTCTTTAAGCTTCTTATTTTCATGCTTTTGTCTTTGATTTAGTATATGGAAGTTTTATTTTGCTAAGCATGATTTTTCTAAACGAATCTTAGGCTTTGGATTCTTACCTCTCGATTGCTCTCTAAACTAACCCATGTCTTCTTGTTTTGCTTGCAGCGGCCGAACCGTATCCGGGCTTTATGGTACGGTATGAAGAGGTGGTACGACGCCTTGGGGCAGGAGGAGAGGAGTTTAGTGGATGAAGCGGGCTTCCGTTCCTTCTTTCTGATTGAGTCGTTCCACGTCCATCGCCCATATGTGGAGGCATTGGCGGAGAGATGGGACCCGGAGAGTTGCACGTTCATCCTCCTTACCGGCGCCGTTATGCCGACCCTTGAGGATGTCCACCGGATCATTGGCCTTCCGGTCTTAGGGGAAGCGGTGATTGCGGCCACCCTTGTGAACTATAGGGGGCTGTTTCGAGAGTTGATCGGGGAATGGGAGTTTGTGGAGCGGGAGCGAACGCTGAACCGGATCCCTTTAGGTAGGCTTTCAGGGCAGTATGGCCTCGGTTCCTTCACAGAGCACCAGAAGGGCGAAGTTGCAACTAGCTTCGAGAGGAGGCGGGCGATGATCGAGGCGAGAGAGGCGACCACGTGCCCACAGAGGGCACGGAGGGAGTTGAGGGCATTCATCCTTTATTTCTTCGGCTGGGTCCTCTTCTTGACGGCCTCTGATAAGGTTTCCTCTCATTCCCTTTTGCTGATGAGGGACCTGGAGGGCATGGGACGCTATGCCTGGGGAGCGGCGATGCTCGCCCATCTCTTCGCGGAGCTCTCGAAGAAAGTCAAGAGGGCCGGGGGAAAGAACCTTGCAGGCTTCGCACCATTTCTTCAAGTATGTGTAAGTGAGTGGTAAATGTTCTTTTCTTGGTTTAGTTCACTTTGATTATGATAATTTCCCTCTTGCTTTGCTAGATTTTCAAGTACGAGCACTTTGCTATTGATCGCCCGACTCTGGCGCCGTTTAATTGTGCCCTCCCTTGGGCCATGAGATGGGAACCCCGGGGATGCTAGATTTTCAAGTACGAGCACTTTGCTATTGATCGCCCGACTCTGGCGCCGTTTAATTGTGCCCTCCCTTGGGCCATGAGATGGGAACCCCGGGGATCCTCTCGCTTGTACCGCCTTGCCCAATTCTGAGAGGCCTTCCGTGTCTTGTCGGAGGAAGAGGTATAAGTTTTTATTCAGATTTCTTTGGCTTGCATTTGGTTTTCTTTTGACTAAGCGCTCTTCCAATCTTTTGATGCTTTTTAGGTCACATGGAGGCCTTATTCGAAGGAGGTTCCCGAGGGCCTGGCGCGAGACGTCTGGTTGATCTACTTTAATGAGGTCGTGTTTCATGCGATCAGTCGGGTTGTCCGCCAGCTTGGGTATCTCCAGTGGGTGCCCGATCCTCTACCGCGGTGCCCCTCGATCCCGGTGGCTGGGATTCCTCGGGACACGAACCTCCCGAGGAATTATGCTACGAAACTCTTCAACCTCACCGCGGTGCCCCTCCACCAAGACACCTCGTCAAGAGGGCCGAGGTGTCTTGGTGGAGCGTCGTCCTGAGGTGACTTCGAGTGACGAATACCTGGCTTGGTATCGTCAGGAGTACGCAGGTATCCTTGAGACGATGGAGGAGGAGATCGTGGACGCCTACGTAAGTTGGAAACCCTTCTTCTCATTCTCGTTCTCTTTTGCTGAATATTTTGCTGAGTGGCATTGGTTTTTGTAGGTTGAGTTGAATGAGATGGAGAAGAGGCTCAAGACTGCCAATGAGCACCTCCGAGCACGGGCCAGGCAGATAGAAGCATTGCGGGTACAAAGGAGACGCTTGCAGGACCAGGTCCGGGTCCTCGAGGCTCAGGTGGATGCTCTGTCGAGAGCGAGAGCCGACGGCGCTTCCTCTTCTTCCACCCCTCCTCCTTCCATGGTTTCCGAGTGAGAGCTCGAGCTGACGAGGGAGTTAGATGCGGCCTGGAGCAAATTGACGGCCACACGGATGGAGCTGGGCCAGGCGAGGGGTAGGGCTTCTCGGGCTGGGGAGGAGACGGACCGGCTGAGGTCCATGATGGCTTTGAGAGAGGAGGGGTTCATCACCCTGGGCCGCGAGAGGGACTCCCTCCAGATGAGGGTGTCGGAGTTGGAGGCTTCAGCGGGTGTTCCTAGAGGTTTGATGGGGGACTTGGTTCGTTCTCTCCAGGCGGCCGGGGACAGGGACCGAGAGGCACTCAGGGTATCAGAGGCGAGGGCACGGGAGTTGGAGGAGAGGTTGAGGGCTGCTGAGGAACGGGCCAGAGGGACGGAGAGTCACCTCCGACAAAGATTGGAGAGGAGAGACATAGATATGCAGCAGGTCCATCTCTGGGAGGCAACTATGAAGGGGAAATTGGTTGGAGGGGGCTCTATGACCGAGACGGATCTCGACCTTCTCCCGCTTGAGCCTGACGATTCTCTCTCGACTTCCTTGGCTACCAGGGCCACCTTCAGCCGTGCTTGTTATATATGTGTCACTTTTTAGCTTATGGGTAACCTTTGGGTCAATTCTGGCCATTTTCGAAATTTTCTTTTTCGATCGGAACCGCTAAAATTGTGGCTTTTTAGCCATCTGCGTGAGCTAGAGAACTCCGATTGAAAATCTAACTGCATATTATGGGTCCTTGTACCGTTCTCTACTACCCATAAAAATTTCATCGAATTCCGGTAACGTTTGGAAAATTATGCAGTTCTGAACCGCATCCGGGTTTTCTTCGTTACTGGTTTTATGGGAGGAATAGTATTTGGATATTTTGGTGGTTGGGGTGACCTTGGGTAATCTTACCCCCCTCTTACTTAGGGATTAAGTAAGGTTGAGATATTTGTGAGTATGAGTGGGTGAGGGTAGGTTAAACTCACCCCCTTTTTTATTTCTTTTTTTCTCTTCTCTTAAAGAGAATTGTAGTCGTGAATGTCATTCTCTTTGGCTCTCTCTCCCTCTCTCACACTCTCTCCCTCTCTATTTTCCTAGTTTTGGTGTGTGTGTTGTGTGTTTTGGATTGGTTAGAGAAGAAGAAAGCACACAAGCAAGGTAAGCAAGGTTGTGGGTTTGTTGTTGTTGTTGTTTCTCTTCTTCCTCCTCCCTCTCATGTCCTCCCCTCCCCCCCTTGATCCTCTGTTTTTAGGGCTGAGTTGAGGCTGTTGTGGGGCTGTGGAGGTGGTGGTGGTAGTGGTGGTCGTTGGAGTGGCTTCGGGTGCGCGGAGGGCCCGGATTTTCCCCCCTTTCACTCCCCCTCCCTTGGTAGGCTCTCTCTCTTCTCTTAAATTCTATTTTTTGGGTGTTAAGGGGTGGTAGGGGGACCATGCATGCTTGTGGTTATGTTTTGGGTGTATGTGGGCATGGGGTAAGGGTTGAAAATGATTTGGGCGCGCGCGCGGGGGCCACCCGTGCGCGTGCACGCGCAGACGCGCGCGCAGAAGGGCCCAGGCGGGCTGGTCGGGCGTTCGCGGAGCGCGGGCAGTGGGCGCAGGGGCGAGCGGGTGCGCGCGGGCGACAGGCGGGGCTAGTGAGCGGGCGCGGTCAGGCTTGCAGTGCGCGCGTACGGGTGCGCGCGCGCGGCAGCGCGTCTGGGCGCGCGCGGGAGAGCGCCAGGGCGCGCGGACGGGCGCGGGAGCGCGTGCACGCGTGCGTGCACGTACGCATGTGTGCGGGGGCCACGCGTGTGGCTGCCCGGGGGATCGGGTAGGCGTCGGGGCGCTCGGATATGCGTGCGTACGCGCGTACTCGCATGCGTGCGAGCCCGTATGCATGCATATCTAAGCCTTTGGCATTTTTTTTGGGAAATTTTAAGTGTTGTTATGTAGTTTATTTACCATTTTCGTTACCCTTGCCTCACAGATCTTGGCGGGCGGTCGCGCGACGACCCGGTTTACGGTGAGTGGATCAATCCAACTCAGTTAGGAGGCGTTCGATGCACGTTGGAGTGCATCGCCCTCCCCTGGGGTACCATAACTGCATATAACTCGTCGAATATTGTTTAAATGTTCATATAGATGCCTGTTTTGCTAGGACTGCACCCATGTCTTGATCGGATGTTGCATGTTAGGTATTATTCATCCATGTATAAGGAATAAAAGCCGTCCATGCTACATAACGTATCTCCTTATTTGAATAATCCTGAATTATGCCTGTCCCAACCTAATCTAATCTAATTAATCACATAAAGAGGCATAAGTAGAAGCATGCCGTAGGTAATAATCATGTCTTGTATATTAATTAACTTGAGGCACTTCCATGATTAATCTTTATTTCTTGTAAGAATTAAAATGCATGCTTAAGCCATATTTTTCTCTCCTAATGAGATCAGGTAAGTGTATGACCACCTAAGGGGGGGGGGTCATGCTATGTCATGGACACTTAGAATGAAATATCTTCCCCGCATTTGAGTTATGCGCCCTGGAGGGAATTCATGAGAATTCGTTGCGCTTATCGGTGGTTGTTAACCGATGACGACGGATCCTAAGGGATCGTATTCGCAGGGGTCGAGTGTTCTTCCCTCGTCGGCTCCGAGTAGAGACTACCCGGCGTAGCAGAGTCTGGTGTGCAGCCCTCCCAGATACTACTCATGAAGCGTGTTGGCGTGCCCATACGGCTGAGGTAGTGATCGTGGGAGGCTAGTCCAGTAGAGGCCTGAACCCTGTGAGGTGCCGGGAGGCTGCCAGGTAGTATGGGCCACACCGGGAGAGACTACCGGAGACGAGTGGTGTAGAACAATCGACCTTCTTTCCTAGGGAGCCTATGTCACCCCGAGGAGGGGGTGAGGGTGAGGGACTCGATGATTGTTTGAAGTTATATGAATTGTGGTACTTGAATTGTTCCATTCACTGAGCGTGTGGCTCACCCCTCGCATATGTTTTCTCCAGTTGTCGCTGATCCGGATCCGAAGGAGGAGCTCCCTGAGACGCGATTCCAGTAGGAGACAGCGTTCACGTTAGATATCTCGCGCGTGAGAGGCTTTCAGCATCCCCCGTTTTCTTGTATGTATCTCTACTTGTGCTTGGGCACTGTGTATGGGTTGGTGTTGTCTTTTGTTGTATATATATTGGCTCTCACAGGACAATATGATTGGGTACTCTAGTCTGTTAATATATCTTTGAAATACAGACATAGTCGTCTTCGCTTCCGCTATTTTTGTATGTGTACGATGTCAGTCACTTGGTTTCGTTTTGTTGCCTTTGACATACTGGTGTATTTATTAACTTCGTGTATGGATTACTGATATCATATATATACTTGCCACGTCTCGGGGACGGCCGCCCTGGGTCGTGACAAAAGTTGGTATCAGAGCCTGGTCCTGTCAGAGCCAATTGTTTCTTGTTAGAATGAGTCTTAGAATTTCTATATGAGTATTCTGATCCTAGTGCTGGTTCTTTAGGTTGCTGATATGCCTCCGCGGAAATGGGCGCGTGGACGTGGTCGCCCTCGGGCTTCGGAGGTTTCCGAACCTACCGGAGACGAGGAGTCTACTGGAGGGCCCTCGGCTGTTGGGCCAGGACCTGCGCAGGAGCCTCCTGCATGGGAGCGTGCTTACGCTCGGATAGCGGACCTTCTGGAAACTCAGACGAGGGTGCTAGAGGCTCAGACGAGAGCGCTGGCTGAGCAGGCGCGAGAGATCCAGGAACTGCGGCAGCCCGCGAGGCGGCTCCGCAGGTACCCTTAGCAGCAGATCCACCCGTGTGCCAGATGTACCCCCTGTACCAGTGGAGATTCCTGCAGTCGGAGCCCATGGACCCGAGCAGAGGGAGGAGGAGCTAGAGGCAGCGGCCCGTGTGCATCAGACCGGCCTCACCGCCTTTTTGAAGCTTCATCCTCCTGAGTTCCATGGCTCGACGAGGGACCCCCTTGCCCCAGAGCGTTGGTTGATGGAGATAGACAAGATCTTCTCGACCATGCACTGCACCGACCGCCAGCGTGTCTCGTTGGCCACGTTCATGTTGAAGGGTAGCGCCGCTGACTGGTGGGCCACCCGATCTGTGGACATTCCGGAGGGTGTGGGGCGACTCCTTTGGGCCGGGTTCCGGAACTACTTCTTGGCAGAGTACTTCCCGTTCTCGACGCGACAGATCGTGATGCGGGAGTTCGAGCAGCTGACGCAGGGTACCATGTCAGTGTCGGACTACTCCACACGTTTCATGAGGCTCTCGCGGTTTGCCCCTGCCTTGGTGATGGACGAGGAGACGAGGTGCCGTCGGTTTGAGATGGGTCTCAACAGCGCCATCAGGGTGCACGTTTCCTCAGAGGCACTCTCGAGGTATACCGACTTGGTGTCTCGGGCGAGGACAGTCGAGCGTGATCTTGGGCTCTCCTCAGCTATTATTCCATTTGAGGATCAGAAGCCACCCAGGAGTCGGGATTCGGGGCGTCACAAGGGCAAGCGGCCCCGTGTGGATCGACCAGCGGCCGCCGCTACTCCAGTCGATGTGGTGCCAGCGCGAGGCCCTGCACCCATTGCCGCCTTTCCAGCACAGGCGAGGGGACCGGAGATGCGACGCTGTTACCATTGTCAGCAAGTCGGGCACATCCTCTTTGACTGCCCCAATACTGGTCGACCTCCTGCGCCTCGACTTCAGTTTCAGCAGCCGCAGCAGGTGCCGCGTCGGCAGCAGCAGGTGCCGCGCCAGCAGCAGCAGATGCCGCGTCAGCAGCAGCAGACACACCAGCAGCAGCAGCAGCAGCCGCAGCGTCAGTTTCAGCAGCCACAGGGTGGCAGGATTGACCAGAGGAGGCAGGCAGTACAGCCCGCGAGGCGTGCCCCTGCTCCTCAGCCGCAGCTCGTTCAGGGGCGTGTGGCAGCGCTTACTGCTGAGGATGCGCAGGCTTCGGGTAGCGTAGTCCGAGGTATTGTTCTGATATCCCAGTGTCCTGCTTATGTGTTGTTTGATTCCGGGGCCACACATTCATTCGTGTCTCCCGCTTTCGCGAGACGAATGGGTGTGGTGTCGACCCCTCTAGATGTTATGTTGGAGATATCATTGCCGGTCGGAGACCGTATTCTCCTTCGCTCTGTGTATCGGGGATGTACTGTGGTGATTTCAGAGCATGAGTTCCCGGTGGATCTGATCGAGCTCGTCATGACGGACTTCGACGCCATCCTGGGGATGGATTGGCTAGCAGTGAGTCACGCCACTATCGACTGTTTTGCGAAGTCGGTGTCTTTTCGCGTCCCTGGTCGGAGGTCTTCCAGTTCGTGGGCGATAGGACGTTGCTCCTTTGGGGTTCGTGTCGTCCATCCAGGCGTGGAGACTCCTTCAGGGCGGATGCGAGGGTTACCTGGCGTGCATTGTGGACGAGGATGCACCGCTGCGGGTTGATATCAGTCAGACTCCTATCGTGGCGGAATATCCGGAGGTTTTCCCTGATGATCTTCCAGGCTACCACCGGATCGCGCGATCGAGTTTGAGATTAATCTGATTCCGGGGACCGAGCCGATTTCGAGGGCTCCGTACCGGATGGCCCCAGCAGAGTTGAAGGTGCTGAAGGAGCAGCTGGAGGAGTTGCTTGAGAAGGGGTTCGCACGTCCGAGCGTCTCTCCGTGGGGAGCCCCTGTCCTGTTTGTCCGGAAGAAGGACGGTTCGCTGCGTTTGTGTATTGACTACAGACAGCTGAACAAGCGGACCGTGAAGAACAAGTACCCCTTACCGCGGATCGACGATCTGTTTGACCAGCTCCAGGGAGCGCGTGTCTTCTCTAAGATCGATCTCCGTTCGGGCTACTATCAGCTGAAGATCCGGGAGTCGGATATTCCGAAGACGGCCTTTCGTACCCGTTACGGGCACTACGAGTTTCGAGTTCTGCCGTTTGGGTTGACGAATGCGCCGGCCGCTTTCATGGATTTGATGAATCGGGTGTTTCGACCCTTCCTCGACTCCTTCGTGGTAGTCTTCATTGACGATATTTTGGTGTACTCGAGGAGTCTTGAGGAGCACGCTGACCATCTTCGCACTGTCTTGGAGACTTTGGCCAGACATCAGTTGTTCGCCAAGTTCAGTAAGTGCGAGTTTTGGTTAGAGCGTGTGGCCTTCCTTGGCCATGTGATTTCCGGTGAGGGTATATCTGTGGACCCAGAGAAGACGCTTGCCGTGTCGAATTGGCGGCGACCGTCGAACCCCACCGAGATTCGGAGCTTCCTGGGTTTGGCGGGCTATTATCGGAGGTTTGTTGAGGGTTTCTCGAAGATAGCCGTCCCTCTGACCCGCCTCACTCGGAAGGATGTCCGGTTCGAGTGGTCCCCATCTTGCGAGGAGAGCTTCCAGGAGTTGAAGCGGAGACTCACCTCAGCGCCCGTTCTTACCATTCCGTCGGGGAGTGGCGGATTCGCAGTCTACTCTGATGCGTCGCGGCTGGGTTTGGGTTGCGTCCTGATGCAGAACGGTAAGGTTATTGCTTACGCGTCGCGTCAGTTGAAGCCCCATGAGCAGAATTACCCCACCCATGACCTGGAGTTAGCAGCGATCATCTTTGCGCTGAAGATTTGGAGGCACTACCTCTATGGTGAGGAGTTTGAGCTCTTCACGGATCACAAGAGCCTAACTTATCTGCAGTCCCAGCCGGAACTCAACATGCGTCAGAGACGTTGGGTCGAGTTCCTGAAGGACTACGATTGTGACATCGCTTACCATCCGGGTAAGGCGAATGTCGTAGCAGATGCCCTGAGTAGGCAGCCTTGGGCATGGCCGCCCACATGGCTGTGCGTCGTTGGAGGCTTCTGGAGGAGGCCGCTTGCTGGATCAGTGTTCGGGAGACGCCTGCTGGTGGCTTCTAGCCAGGTTGGTGGTGCAGCCTGTTCTCCTCGACGAGATCCGCACGGCACAGGGCGGGATCCGCACTTTCTGGTCCTTTCTGAAGGCGTCGCCCGGGGCGAGCGACCGGATTACCAGATTCATGAGGATGGGATCCTGCGGTTCAGAGGCCGGGTATGTATTCCTGACGACGCAGAGCTGAAGCAGAAGATCTTGGACGAGGCCCATCGCTCGAGGTACACAGTGCATCCGGGTGGCACGAAAATGTACAGGGGCCTTCGTCGTGGCTACTGGTGGCGCGGGATGAAGGCGGATGTTGGCCGTTTCGTTGCCCGTTGCTTGGTATGCCAGCAGGTGAAGTCGGAGCATCAGCGTCCTGCGGGGAAGCTGCAGTCCATGGAGATTCCGCAGTGGAAGTGGGAGCAGATTACTATGGACTTTGTTTCGGGTCTGCCGAGGTCACGTTCGGGTCGCGATGCCATCTGGGTGATCGTCGACCGACTGACCAAGTCCGCCCATTTTCTCCCCATCCGACTCACCGATTCCCTGGACACCCTGGCGCAGTTGTTTGTCTCCGAGATCGTTCGTCTCCACGGCACTCCGGTCAGCATCGTTTCAGATAGAGATGCGAGGTTCACTTCGAGGTTCTGGCGTAGCCTCCAGCACGCCCTTGGTACGAACCTCCACTTCAGTACCGCTTTTCATCCGCAGACCGATGGCCAGTCGGAGAGGACGATTCAGACCTTGGAGGACATGTTGCGGGCCTGCATCCTTGACTTCGGGGGTAGTTGGGAGAGGCACCTTCCGTTGGTAGAGTTTGCCTACAACAACAGCTACCACTCGAGTATTCGGATGGCACCTTATGAGGCACTCTATGGCCGCAGCTGTAGGTCTCCCTTGTGTTGGGATGAGGTCGGAGAGCGCCAGTTGGAGGGACCAGAGATCGTCCGCCTGACCTCAGAGAAGGTCAAGACGATTCGTGAGCGTATCCGTACCGCTCAGAGCCGTCAGAAGAGCTACGCCGATCGCCGTCGCCGTGAGCTCGCCTTCGAGGTTGGTGACCATGTCTTTCTGAAGGTGTCCCCGTCGAAGGGCATCTTCCGTTTCGGTGTGCGGGGCAAGCTGAGTCCGCGTTTTATTGGCCCGTTTCTCATTCTGGAGCGGATTGGGGAGGTGGCCTATCGCCTAGCCTTGCCCCCACAGTTGGCTCAGGCCCATGACGTCTTCCATGTCTCGCAGCTGAGGCGTTACGTCCACGATCCTGCCCACGTCATCCCGTTCGAGCCGCTTGTCTTCGAGCCGGACTTGTCATTCGTGGAGCAGCCGATCGAGATCCTGGACCGGCGCGAGAAGAGGCTCCGCACCAAGACTGTCCAGTTGGTTAAGGTGCGATGGCAGCACCGTTCTGGTGCCGAGGCCACTTGGGAGCGCGAGGACGCCATGCGTGACGCATATCCACATCTTTTTCCTTCTTAGATGTTTTTGTATTAAATTTTGTGGACAAAATTTCCTAAGGGGGGAAGAATGTTATATATGTGTCACTTTTTAGCCTATGGGTAACCTTTGGGTCAATTCTGCCATTTTCGAAATTTTCTTTTTCGATCGGAACCGCTAAAATTGTGGCTTTTTAGCCATCTGCGTGAGCTAGAGAACTCCGATTGAAAATCTAACTGCATATTATGGGTCCTGGTACCGTTCTCTACTACCCATAAAAATTTCATCGAATTTCGGTAACGTTTGGAAAATTATGCATGCTTGTGGTTATGTTTTGGGTGTATGTGGGCATGGGGTAAGAGTTGAAAATGATTTGGGCGCGCGCAGAAGGGCCAAGGCTGGCTGGCCGGGCGCGCGCGGAGTGCGGGCAGTGGGCGCAGGGGCGAGTGGGTGCGCGCGGGCGACAGGCGGGGCTAGTGAGCGGGCGCGGTCAGGCGCGCAGTGCGCGCGTACGGGTGCGCGCGCGCGGCAGCACCTCTGGGCGCGCGCGGGAGAGCGCCAGGGCGCGCGGGCAGCGCGTCTGAGCGCGCGGATGGGCGCGGGCGTGCGTGCACGTACGCATGTGTGCGGGGGCCACGCGTGTGGCTGCCCGGGGGCTTGGGTAGGCGTCGGGGCGCTCGAATATGCGTGCGTACGCGCGTACTCGCATGCGTGCGAGCCCGTATGCATGCATATCTAAGCCTTTGGCATTTTTTTTGGGAAATTTTAAGTGTTGTTATGTAGTTTATTTACCATTTTTGTTACCCTTGCCTCACAGATCTTGGCGGGCGGTCGCGCGACGACCCGGTTTACGGTGAGTGGATCAATCCAACTCAGTTAGGAGGCGTTCGATGCACGTTGGAGTGCATCGCCCTCCCCTGGGGTACAATATGATTGGGTACTCTAGTCTGTTAATATATCTTTGAAATACAGACATAGTCGTCTTCGCTTCCGCTATTTTTGTATGTGTACGATGTCAGTCACTTGATTTCGTTTTGTTGCCTTTGACATACTGGTGTATTTATTGACTTCGTGTATGGATTACTGATATCATATATATACTTGCCACGTCTCGGGGACGGCCGCCCTGGGTCATGACAGTGCTTCACATCGTTCGGCGTCTCAGAGTCGTGGGATATATGCGAGGGCTGCATCTTTGGTTTGAGAGACTCCTGCCACTCCTGACGCTCCAGAGGTTTAGTCCTCTCCTCAGCCGCCGCTCCCTTCTCAGCCAAGTCAGGACGTTCCTCCTACTCAGCCTCCAGCAGACGACGATACGCTGAGGTATAGCTTCTTTGCGTCTTGGTTTTAGGTAGAGGAATAGTATATATGCAAGGAATTTATGCTTTTCTTCTTTTCTTTTTGACTCAGGTGATCATTTCAATGGTGTGTAGCTCAAGACTTTGATGGAAGCTTCCGATGGATCTTTATTTATTTTGATTTTAGTTTTCAATAGGTTTACCTTTCTTTTTCATGAACAATTTTCCCTTTCTTTCTTTGGTGTATGAACAAGCATGGTTGTTTTTAACTTGGTTTATTGGTTTCAGTTTGGTCGTGTATGTGGAATGGTTTTTTATAAGGTTGTGGTGGATGAAAGGATGAATGGGTGCATGGTTTGGTGTATGATTTTCATTTTGGTTGTTGTTTGATTCGTAGTCATATTATTTTTATGTATGCATGGATGCATGAAATGTGTGTGCACAGGTTTTGGGGGAGAATGTTTTCTATAGGTATCAAAGGAGTTGAAGAGTTGAAAACGATGGGACTGACAGCAACAGCGGGGGTAGCAGGAGGGGGGCAGCTAGTGCAAACTAGCTGCCTAGTGAGGGGCGGCTAGTACTGTTTAGCAGCCCCTTGCCTGGGGGTCTTTACCTGGATAAGAAGGGCAGGGGCGGCTAGTGGTGTCTAGCCGTTGGTGAGGGGCAGCTAGTCGGGTTTAGCCACCCCTTGCCTGGGACAATTCTTCTAGTTGTGCTGCTCCTGCTTGCTGTTGCTGAAAGCCTTTGTGACCGTTTCGACTTTCGAGACCTATAAAAACATTCCTTTCATCGACCAAGTGTCAAATCTGTCTGGATTGCACCCCTGCACTAACTTTCGAGCCCTTCTTGCTTGAATTGTCAAGGGCTACAATCCATCTTAAGGTAAATGGAAAGATAATGCGAGAAAGTAAAGTGCGGGAAACCATTCTTTAGTACGCAAGGGAGGGATTCCAAGTGCGTGAGCGAAGAAAACTCTTAAGTATGTGTGAAACTGGGATAATTTCTTCTCAAGCATGTGCGGAAGGGCATAAAATGAGTGTAGATGGGGGTAATCTAAATATTGGTACGGGGGGGGGGGTCAATTTTAGCATTTCAGGAAAATCGGATGCCTAGGTGTTTTTGGAAAAGGAAAATGCGAACTTATGCGTAAGTATGAGTGGCATAAGGGGGCATTTTAATCCTTCAATGGTTTTTTATGTGAGAGGGCAATGTTCTCGACTTTCTTAAGTAAAAGATACCATCAAGTCCCTATGGAGGAGCCCTTGTGGTCACCTATGTCCAAACCAGGATTGTATTTGAAAGGCATAAGCCTTAGGTGTCGGTTTTTCTAGATTCATGGTTCTCAAATGCTTGATCATATTATTCTAAACATGCTGGAAGATCCATGAGTGTACCAGGAGTCAAGTCAAATAAGCTTCCTTTGGATAGGCAAGTTTCTAAGTGAACTCATGTGAGTGTGTGTAGCTGTAAACCTGGAAATGATCTACCTTTGATTGAAATTTCACCTTTCCCGGTAGACATAGTTCAATTTTGAATCCCATTGCGAAATAAAAAAGGGGGGGGAGAATGGGGTAAGAGTAATATTTTCCTTTCAGACAATATTTTAGAATTGTCCCAGTCTAGAATATGTCCTACTTTCTAGGTCCCTCTGGCTTTCTTTTTTTTACCACTTCTTTATTTTGGGTGGAAAGTACAGTCCTTTATTTGGACCCTGTACTAGTATAGCCATTTTGTTTGGCATATACTTGTGCATAAAGACGTGAAAGCCTGCTAAAGTAGAGAGTTTAACCCGTTCACTTGGGTGTTATTTTTCTTTTGTTGGCCTCTCATTGCCTGATTTTTTTTTAATTTGAGAGGGGGGCTCTTCTGTTTTTCGCCCTGATTCTTTTCATGCTTCCCCTCTAGAAGTGTTTGTATAGTGCCAGAGCCAATTTTGGGATATATGCTAGGTCTGGGTAACTCCTCATTTTGACCTGGGGTTAATACGAGTGGAGCGGAAATAAGGGAGGTTTGCTTTGGGGTTTTAAATTGTCCCAGTCTACGGGGTAGGCAATTTCCCTTCTATCAGGTAAATCGATTGTCAAGTCATACGTGTGTGAAGAAAGCGGCATGATTTGGCGGAGATGTGTTCAAATAAATACAAATTTATCTTTGAGAGTCTTATAATTCTATCAAGTACTAATCGCTGGAAATTGCAGGAAGAAAGAATAATAGTTCTCAAGTATTGAAAGCTATTCATGCATGGAATTCCTTTAGATAAAGTGCATTCCACGAACCTGAAACTTTGACTCCTTCGGCATCTACCAGGCTGTAGGCATTCCCGGAATAGGCATGGGTGATCACATAGGGTCCCTCCCATGTGGGTTGCAACTTCCCTCATGGGTGGGGCTGTCTTGATGGCATGATTTGCTTAAGTACTAACTCCCCGACTTCAAATTTTCTTTTTATTACCTTCTTTTCAAATGCCCTTGCTACCCTTCTTTGGTAGGCCTAGGCATGGTCTGCTGCTCTTTGTCTTTTCTTTCTTTCCTTTTCTCCTTTTTTTTCGAAAGTGTGGAGACAGATGCATACTTACGGTTTTAAAAAGGGCCTGTGTCGGCGAATAGATATATTTTTGGAAAAAGAACGAAGATAAAGTTTAAAAAATGATTTTGTTTTTAGAAGGGAAGCATGGAAAGACAGTTCGTAAAACGTTTTTTTGGGCGGAAATCATGGAAATATGGCTTTGCAAAACTTTTTATTTTGAAGAAGAGTGTGGGAGCGCAGATTGTAAAACGTTTTTATTTTGAAAAAGAGTGTGGAAATGCGGCTTGTAAATATTTTCATTTTTTGGTAAACAAGTAAAGAAAGTTTGGGAAATGTTTTCGTGGTTTGGAAAGTATGTAAAGAAAGTTTGGGAAAATGTTTTATTTTTTTGTTTTGGAGGAAATTATGGAAATAAGGTTTTGGTAAAACTTTTGTTTTGAAGGAGAGTGTGGAAAATACGTTTTAGGAAACATTTTTTGAAGAAGAGTGGAAATAAAGCTGGAACAAGTATGTTCAGAGTTGGGGAATAAGAGCTGATTAGCATGTATTTTTGGTTTTTGGTTTCTTTTTAGGAAAGCGGGTAAACAAATATGTATAGGGTGACGAAAATGAAAGCTGGTAAACAAATATTTTTTATTTTAGATTTTTAGGAAAGGGCTATAAACAAATATGTACAGGGTGATGAAAACGAAAGCTGGTAAACAAATATTTTTATCTTTCAATTTTTAGGAAAAGGCTGTAAACAAATATGTACAGGATGATTAAAACGAAAGCTGGTAAACAAATATTTTTATCTTTTGATTTTTAGAAAAGTTGTAAACAAATATGTACAGGATGATGAAAACGAAAGCTGGTAAACAAATATTTTTATCTTTTGATTTTTAGAAAAGTTGTAAACAAATATGTACAGGAGATTAAAGCGTGGTTTACCCGAGGGGATCGGTACCTGGTTCTTGGACTCGTATTGCTTCCTCGAGTCGGCTTCTTTTTAGCGGCCGGCTGATGTCTGGTGGGGGTCCCCTATTCCCGAACTCTCACTCCCTGAGCCTCTTCAAGGGTCTTCCTTGCTGGAGCAGTTCTTCGTTAGTGGAGCCTGGTTGCCAACATGCAAGCACCTCTAGTCGGATGCGCATGGCACAGACACTCCAATTTTGGGCCCGTGCCTCGTTAAAGCGTGCTTCTCCCCAAATGGATATCACTTCCCCACGGTACGGGAAGCGAAGGCATTGGTGTCGGGTGGATGAGACAGCTTCGATGCTGTTGAGCCATGTACTCCCAACAATCAGAGGGTGGGGTGATCGAATGTTCATTACCATGCAGTTGATGATGGTGGAGACCGGGCCGATCTACAGTGGGAGCATGACCAGTCTGCAAGCGTTCTTGCGTGTGCTGTCGAAGGCGTAAATGAATTCGTCCGAGGGCTTCAATCTAGGAACCCTGCCTTCTAACTTCTGGTAGGCGGAATATGTGAAAACGTTAGTTTCCGCTCCCATATCGATGAGAATGTGCCAGAATTCTCTTCCTCCAAGTATGGCAGTGATTGCGAGGGGTGCGGAGCGTGCTCCGGCTTTTGCGACTTCATGGAGGAGGAAGGTGATCGAGTTGGGTTCCGTAAGATCGTTTGATGGATGCAGGGTCCTAGCTGCTTCTTCCGAGGGATAATCGTCGTTATAAGGGGACCCGGTTGAGCTACCACCTTCATCCTCGTTCCCCGGTCGTAGGGCTAGCGTGAACATATTGTGTATTGCCCAGTTGTTCTCATTCTCGTACTAGAGGCGTGTCTCCTCCCACATTGTCATGACTCATGAAGGGCAATCGAAGGCATTGGTGCCGGGGGGAGCAGATAGCTTGGATGCTGTCCAACCATGGTCGTCCTAGCTTCAATGGGTACCTTGTGTCGATGTCAGCCACGAAGCAGGCTACTTCACAGATGAGAGGGCCGATGGATAGCTCGAATGTTTCGGGGCCGCGGAGAGTCTTCCCAGTATGGTTGAAAGCTTGAATAGTCTGGTGGGCCGGTTGGACTGGAGGACGGCCGAGTTTGGGCATCTTCTGATAGGTGGAGCACGTCATTATGTTCATTCCTAACCCTGGGCCCACGAATATGTTGTTTAGCCACAACATTTGAAGTCATCCGCGGATGTGTAGGGGGTAGACTCACAGTCTGGAGCCCGGAGGTCTTTGTCAGTGAATGATATGGTCATTGGGCGGTGGGGGCCATCGACAGTGTCAGTACTCTTGGAGGACCCGTTGTCGTCCGGATGCAGATCATCCGACGTACATTCCCCTCCCTCGGGTCCTTCGCTAGATCCTTCGGGGATCTCCTCAAAGGGTTCTTCTTCTTCGTCTCCTCCCGGGTTTTCTAGTCCACTTTCATCAGACTCAATGTTGATGACCGCGGGCAGGGCGAGAACTGAATTTTCTTCTTCACCATAGAGTATGGCGAGGTCATGGTTGTCGAGGTTCAGCTAGAAGGGCTCGTTCTGCCCCTCCTCCTCGGATTCTTCGGATAGACTGTCATTAGTGACATCTTCTGAGCTGCTTGGTGGTGGTGATGGTTGTCTCCCTCTCCTGACCATGTTTACCATGTGGGCTCCAAATGTGGACGCTTGGTTGTGACCTGGCAATGGGTTAGTAAATATGCCAAGTGGCTTGGAGGCTCAAGAATTGCCCTGGTTTAAGTGGCTTTTTATCATGGCCCAATCAAGGCGCCTATCATCATTCAAGTCATAAATAAAATCCCGAAAAACAATGCATTGTTCTACGGTATGGCCATGATGTTGGTGGTATTGATAGTAACGCAGTCTGTTGGCCCCGGAGTGGAGGCTTAGCAACTGGGAGGGAGATATTATTTGTGTCCATCAGTACCCTAAAAATCCTAGTTAGTGTTTCTGGGAGGGGAGGGTAAGAGTCCCTTTTTCCCATTCGTCTCTGATCATAGGATGTCGGAGGGGAGACCTCATTATAAGTACTTTGTGTGGGCTGCCTAGGATTTAGGTTCTGATTTCTTAGGAAGGTGGAATAGAAAGGGATCCTAGGCTGTCCTTGTCTTGAAATTACAAGGCTTTGGACTGAAGAACTTTGGATTACCGGGTTTTGTTGTGTCAGCACGGGGACGGGTACTGATCGAGTAGCAAAATTTTGGTTGATTGGCCAAGGCGGCGCATACCCGGATGAACCGGACGTGTACTGTCTCGGAGCCGTTCCTTGATCAGGAACCCGTGCTCCGTTTGGGTAGAGTGCCGATACTTGGGTAATCCCCTCTACCGTGGGGGTTTGTGCCTTACGAGGCGGTTGTCCAACCCTATGGCTGATAGGTGGGGACTGGGTTTGGACTACTCGGGCTGCACAACGGGAAATCCTGTTGTGGCGGTCAATTAGAAGCTGATATGTAGTACAATCCCCATACGAAAGGCTCGTACAAAGCTCTGGACTCAGGCTCTGTAACATCATGTCAATTTCTTGACATTCTGTGAGTTGCAGGCCGGTTCGGTGGACAAGTGTGCGCCACCGAGATACGTATTATTCAAATTCCTCCCAAAACCTCATTCTCTCTACGGTTAAATCCGAAATAGAGGGGATTCTGATCCTCTGGTAACCGTGGCGGCTAAGAACTTCTCGCTTACAGTCGAGAGGTTCGACAAGTGATCCATAGGGAGGGTGGAGAACCATTGCAATGCTTCTCCTTCCAATATTTTTGGAGAGGAAGACTAGCAGGGGTTGGTTATCTAGAAACGGTCAGGCGTCTAGATAAAAGGCAGTTAAATGAATGTCTAGGTCTCCACGACCATTATACCGGCGGAACTTGGGGACTTTGAATCCCTCCGGCAGGTGGACTGACAGGATTTGCCTCAGGTTATGTAGAGACATGTGCTTCGGGTCTGAGAGACCAGTCTTGGAGAGGATTCTCCGGATGGTTTCATACAGTGTTTCTCCCCTAGGAGGGCTGCCTAGCGGTCCCGGGTTTGGGGTGGCCTGGTAAGGGCCTGGGGTGGAAATGGTTGGGAACATTGGATTCGCAGGGGAGAGGGGGGTGAATGAAAAAATGCTCGGATTGACAGAGCGGCTGGGTGTGGACGGGGTTTTGGGAATGGCCTTGGGGGTTTTGACAGGGACCTCCTGTCTCAAGGTCATGATCTGACGGTAGTCGGCGAGGTCATGAAACATGTCCTCTATGGATTGGTACCCTAGACTGGCCATCTTTTCCTCTAGATGGGTCAGGAATTGTGTGGCCTGACCCTCTTGGTGGATTCTCTCCTCTAGTATCTCCTCCTCTATGTGGGATTCCATGATGTGTGTGAAATGATTCAAGGGAATGAATGCAGATATAAAACAGTAAATAAAGCGGTAAAGGATTGCGCAGTGACTGTGCGGCTTACAAAGCAGTAAAGGATTGTGCAACGCTGTGCGGCTTACAAAGCAGTAAAGGATTGCGCAGTGGTGTGCGGCTTACAAAGCAGTAAATGATGTTGTGATGCAAAGTAGAGGAGGATCTGATTCAAGGGGGGGGGACTCTAACCTTCCTAGGGGGGTTGATAGCATTCTAGTCAAGCTTGTAAAAGGGGGCAGAAGGGGATTACCTTTTGTTGTTTTTCCCTAGGGAGGTCCCACCGTGATCGCCAGATTTGTCGGTGTCGGATTCCGTTGGGTGTTGGGAAAAATCCGATGGGGAAGCTGTGGTGCGTGTGTGGGGGTTCTTCGGGGATTCGGATCGGATGCATGCCCTGGCGGGCTCGGTCGGACCGTCTTCTCGGAAGGGTGGTGTCGCTCCTGGTTGAGGCGCCCAACAGCGGCTCAAGAGGATTCCAG
The DNA here is from genome assembly GCA_030737845.1 of Acorus calamus. NCBI lineage: Eukaryota > Viridiplantae > Streptophyta > Magnoliopsida > Acorales > Acoraceae > Acorus > Acorus calamus. The sequence goes on along the minus strand of CM060865.1, from coordinate 14,858,176 downwards.
GGTTTGTGTGATCGCCACCTGCTTTTTCTAAAAGAAGGAAAAGATTGGGTTGGATTTGATCACCTACATGGGGAGTTTGTGGGGTCTCCGCTCTGAGACACGGATATACCGTACATGGGGAGTTTCGGGGCTTGACTAAAGGAGTCTTGGGACAAAGGGGTGAAAATGGGCTGTGGATATGGGGCGGCTAGTGGGATCCAGCCGTCGGGTATGGGGCGGCTACTAGGGTTTAGCCGTCCGGGGCCTGGGTTGGTTTGGGCAGAACTTTGGTAGGAAATGGGTTTGGTCTTGGACAGAGGCTAAGCTAGGTTTAGCCCGGGTTTCTGGAGGGTGGAATGAGAGGGTGTTTTTGTGTAGAGAATAGATTTTTCTCTCACAAAAGGGGGCTCTCTTTCTCTCTCTCTAGGGATTTCTAGTGGGGAAAGGGAATGGTCAATTGATATCAAATGGATTGGAAATTGGTGGATGTGAATTGTGGATGATGTTTAAAGGCTTGGGACCTCCTCTATTTATAGTAAAAAAGAGGTAGGGGAATATCCAGGGGGTAATATAAGGCCTTGGATAATGGTATGTTTGATTAGACCCCTCATTAATCCTTTGGTTTTCTGTCAGGACCAGGTGAAGGGCGGCTAGTCCTAACTAGACGCCTAGGATGGGGCGGCTACTTCCTGGTAGCCGCCCCTATCATGACCTGCCAAACGTCCCATCTCTGACAAGCAGTGGCTTGGGTCGGTTACTTGGGTTGATCCGGTCAAGATAGGGCGGCTAAAGGTCACAACCCGCCGCAATGATCATCATTTAATGTTGCTTTATATCCCATCCAGGGAAGCGGTTCAAGGTCGGCCAGGGGGGCGGCTAGTGCTAACTAGCCGCCTAGTGACTAGCCGCCCCTTGCCAGGGACTCGGGATTTTTCTAGGGTTTTGGGGTTTAGAGTTTCTCTAGGTGGGGGTTCCTGGTTTGGGCCAGGGTCTGGTTTTAGGGTTTAGGGTTTCCGATTTAGGTTTTAGGTCAGGGTTAGGGTTTCTGGTTTAGGTTAGGGTTTAGGTCAGGGTTAGGGTTTCTGGTTTAGGTTAGGGTTCCCAACTTGGGCCAGGGTTTAGGTCAGAGTTAGGGTTTCCGGTTTCCTGAACTTTTGGTTCTCTATTAGATGTCCAAATGTGGGATATTCTCGGGTGTTACTTGAAGTATTTCTGTCTTTCTGGATGGTCAATCTAGAGGCGTATTCTAAGGGACAATAATAGTTTGCCTTGACGAACAGGATACTCGAGAAAATGTGGAGAATAAATAATTTTTGAAGTCCCTCAAGGACTTCTCGTATGTTTTGCGGATAAGGACCCACAAGTGTTTCTCAATTAATGGTTGTACAAAGTACTTCTGGCCATGGGATGTTAAATACACCCTATAAAAGGGAGAGATGGGGTCTTTTTACCAGTAGTCACTGACCCCCCTCGACTAGACAAGCCGAGGATTGTGGAGACATCTTCAATAAAAAGTGAAGATCCATTCCTCGGACTACAAAAATGTCGTGGTCTGAGTCATAGAAACTTAGAACTGTCTCAAGGAGACAGTTCTCCTACACAACGACAGGGATATCAATGAATGTCCAAACGGTGTGGCTCCGATGGATTGCCTGTGGAGTGGAGAATTCTGTAGCCCCACGTCTCGCATTATATCAACCAGCCAGGATGTGCTGCACCACAACTAGAGAGGCTTGCTTGCCGCTTTGACATGCTTTAGTTTGCCATGTCAAACAAAATAACCAACATATTTTCAAAAAAAACCAAAGTAAATATGGAAAAACATTGTCTATACTACATTAGCAGTATGTCCTTTCCTCCCTCTCCAATGCCATCTTCTCCATTCTAGCCATTGGAGATGATTTTTCATATGTGAGATAGGTTTGAAAGTTGCAATGTAAATTTAGATGATTGAAGAGAGAGAAATGGTTGAGAAGAATTGAGCAAAGTAAGAAGAAGTATGCGCTAAGTATGGAATTTTACATGCAATAAAAAATCAAAGGATGAAAATGCCCTTAGTGCATACTACCTTAATATAGTATACGCTATGTTAGGAAGGATAGTGTAGTAATATCTTCAATTTAGTGGGCATACGTGTTACCAAAAGGGAGCCTTTTGACGTCCGATTTTCAAATCAAAGACAATCATTACTCTTCGGTTTTTGAAATTCGTTATTTATATAAAATACTATTTTTGAAAATCGATACAGTATATACTACAATAGCCTCGCATATACTTCACTACCACAGGTTTCTGATATAACATAATTATTTATTATCTCATCGATTGACGTCTCACACATACATGTGGAAGTCCACCCGGCATACCCAATTTATTGGCTGTCAAATCAAATCTCGCAGCTTCCAAGCGAATCCAATAAAATATAAAATAAAATTAACTACATATATTTTCATAATAGTGTATACGCTATGCTAGTGTAGTGTATGCATTAAACCAACAGTATAATAGTGTGTATGCTACACTAGCACAACATATGCTATGTTAGCATAGTGTATGCATTAAACCTACATTTTGTACAACCAATACTATTTTCTATATTGAAATAAAGCATATACCATCATAGCAATGCATCCACTATGCTATTAAAGTGTATGAGTAATATATTTTTAAATAGTGTATATGAATAATATATTTTCAAATAGTGTACCAATTGAATATAAATCTACAAAAAAATGGCAAGACAAACTACAAAAAAAATACTCTAAAATATACTACAATCAAATAGAAAGGGGAAAATTTGCATAGGTTGTATCCCAAAAAAATCGTTAGAGAAATCATAAAACAATGCATCAAATGGGGGCAAAAAAGTTCTTCTAACAAAAACATACATGCTGCATATGTTGTATCCCACAAAGAAATATTCATAGCACAAAACACCACACCTACTTAGCACACTTCTTCTAACACGAACATGCATCATCAATGGAACGGAGATCTTCTCATATCAAAAACAACTGCATGTAACACAAAAAAAATACAAAAAAAGAATAACATACATCCCCCTCTGTGTGTTAGAGAGGAAGAGAGAACAAGAAGATGTAAAGAAGACAGAGGAAGAGAGAACAAGAAGAAACAGATTCATTGAGAGACGAAAAAGAAATAGAAGAGAGAGGAAAGAAGTGGTTTGGTGTGAGAGTTTGTGTGTGTCTGAGAGAGAGAAAGAAACAGAGAGAGATCATTAATTGATGTTATTAATTGATGTGTCAGGGAGTTTTGAATTTCAAATATCGTCCACCTGAAAATAAAGAAAGCAAAAAAAAGCCACGTCAGATTGCTACCACGTCGGATTGCTGAGGTGGAGACTGCACGTCAGGCTACATTTGGGGCTGAGTATATCATTTTCCATGAATGTTTGATTTGGTTATTAAGGTGGGCCTTGGGTAACACCTTGCTTTTGTAGATGAGATAACCTACTTTTCATGAACCTTTATTAAGCTTCTCATGTCTAACAAGATTCATTTTAATATGGGGATTTTAGTTTTAAGCCCCTATCAACATGCCTATATAGGGATCGATCCCTCCCTTCTTCATATTTCTTTTTAAATCCCCAACTTTAACCGCTTATTTCATTTTTAGTCCCTCCACCAAACGTCCATCCATGTACGTTAATTTGAGAAAAGATTTTTATTTTAAGTCATTGTAAAATATGTTATTTAGTGATTAGTCCCTCCCTTCTCTCTTCTTCATATTTCATTTTAAGTCTTTTGTGGGGGATGAAATCTGGTTCTCCCTTCCTGGGCCGGATCTTCTCCGATCCGGGCTTTGGATGTAGACCCGAGACAACGTTGGCTCGGCCTCTTCTTTCCGATGATCCACTATGAGCCTTTGATCCTTGTCATCGTCTTCCTCCTCCTTCTTCCGCCTTCGGGTACTTGAAACTCACACCAGTGTGGTGCCGGCAAACGCCCCTCCGACGCTCAAGTCAGTCCCCTCTTTGTATGAAGAAGAAGAAGAACTTAGAATTCCCAAGTGCGAGTAGGAGAGAGAGAGAGAGTTTTTTGCATACCTTGAGAGGGAGATGGAGCCCTTCTTTTATACTAAACAGAGGCGTGCCGAGTTTGGCCTTGCTGGGTGAGCATATCGTGATATGGAATCTCCACATGGCCTCAGAATCTGTGGACAAGTGTCATCTAGTGATCATCATTATCCTATAACTATTTTTCTGACACTATATCATTTTTCAGTGTCAGGGAATATTCCCTCTGCTAACCGTTTTCTTGCAAGGGAGGGCTTATGGCCGACCTACTTTTTTGTTCGGGCATTACCTTCTGGACGGCCTAACCTTAAGGTCGGGCATTACCCGGTATTCGTCCTTAAATCTACAATGTATGACCGACTTATTCTGATTGGACATAACCTTTGTTCGACTTGGCCTGGTCGGGCATAGTCGTTTGTCCGACCTGCTAGGGAAAGCGGGCTCGCTCAGTCCATAATAGGATTCTGGCCCATGGGCTTTCTTCCCCCATACTCTTATTTTTACCGTCATGGGTTGGCCCTTGCTTAATCCTTGTTCTTATACTATCTTATCCCCTATTCGGCTTTCTGATTAATTTGGTCTCCTAGATCCCTAACTTCAAATGTTTGTTTCTTCTTAGTGCATGGACAAAATGTCTATATGATTTTGTAAGTATTTTGATATTTGAAACATGTGTACAAAATATTTGTATGATTTTTATTTTACATGGTTCTAATTTTTGTATACAAGTTTCAAAAATAAAATACTTACAAAATCATATAAACATTTTGTCAATGAAAAATATTTGAAATTAGGGACTTAAAATAAAATATTAAAAAGGAGGGATTGATTACTAAATAACATAATTTATAAGAACTTAAAAATAAAAATCAATTTTCACAACAATAATGTTTTTTAGGCCCCAACTCACAGGCCCCACCATAGGCCTCATGACATGGCAATTGATCATTTCCTTAAATACCCTTTAGTCATAACAACCTCCAACACGTTTTTATTTTGAAGAATAACTATAGATCATGGAATTATGAGATCCCACAAATCATGGAAACTTGTTTGTTATTGCATCGTCCTCGTTTTGATCGATGAATTCTGAGATCCCTAAAATTTGGCATCGTAAAAATTTCTTCATCGTGTGTATGAAAATGTCTCCATCGTGTGTATGATAATTGATTTCGGATGTATATTTGATTAAGAACAATGCATTGGAGCGATTTGAATGTTCGTTTTGAGGAGCTGAAGGCACATTTTCATTTTCTTTGGTGTTGGATCCCACAACAATGTCCATCGATTCAAGTTTGATTATATTGTATTTATAATTGTTGTATTGGATGCAATTATACTAATTGATTTGTGTTCGTTTCAATCATTTTAATTGTAAAATTTGATAATGTAAAATTTGATAATACTTTTTATGCGCAATGCTGAAATTGTTAATATGCATTTTGTCTAAAAAAAATTTTTGTTATATTTGAAATGTAACAGTACGGTAAATGTGTACAATCTGGTAAATGTAATAGTCCAATATTGTGTTTTTGTTATATTTGCAATATGTGAATTGAAGTGTACTTATAAGTTCAATGTTAGTAAACAAAGATTGAGAGGTTTAAATAGATTGAGACAGATAGTAGCAAGAAGTGTTTAGAATAAAATCAACAATTTATAAATGTAACAGTTCTATATGAGAAAGAGTCATATTTCAAAATGTAACTGTGCTGAATACTGTGTTTTTATGATAAAGATTTGCATTTCTAAATATAACAGTTCTGAATAATGTGCAACTTTTTATGCAATTTTCTCAAATCCCACTTCATGAACCTTGGGAACACATTTGGCTGTGAAGGCGCAATCAAACTTGTGTGTTCACACAACCAGAACTGCATCACAATTTCATAATTAATATTAGTAATATAGTTGGACGAATTAACATAACTAACAATTTGAGTTCAAAAAATTAACATTATTTTGCCGGTAGCAATGCAACACAGCCTGTGACACTTGTTTGATTTTTTGATGCTTATGGATGGACTTCATCATTAAATTTAGGATTGAAGCAGACTAATCATATTCTTCATTTTCTTTAGATCTTTCAAATATTGAAAGGAAGCCCACCCAATTGTGTGTCCACTGTTTGTGTAAAATAGACCCACTGTAACGCCCCCGTACCCAAGACTCCATTTAGAAGCTTTGATACGGGTCGTTACCTCTCACTCTCCACAAAACACGAGACATTTAAAAATATAAAGGGGTTTATTTAAATCATGCCAATTAAAAACGTAACCAGGATCTAAACATAATTCACCTAAACACGGATGATTACATACGGATTAAAATTTATTCAACATCCAACTGTTTTTGCTGAAAGGGACTAAGGAAACTACATGCCAAAAGAAAGGCTTATTCAACCACCTAAATGCAATGGAAATAAAACACAGCTACGATCACCACCACCGAGATCAACGATCACCAACGACTACCGTGAAATTTTGGGGAAAGAGGGGTGAGCAACCACATGCTCAGTAAATGGACCTTTGAGGTTTTAATAATAATTGATATCAAAATATAATCTTTAATAAAATATCATAAGAAACAGTTTGCAATATATAATAGTATAATTTCCGCAATATCATAATTTCCAATAAAACCATAACCTAAGCAAAACACCTTCCAAATGCATGATCTCAAATAATTGTCAAAACTCATGATGCATATTAATGCAACAGACACGCATGCCCATATGATGGCACCTAGCCATCTATGGCACCTAACCGTAAGGATTTTGCATAGGAAATCGTGTCACCTAGACACATGTCACCTAGACATAAGTCACCTAGACTTGGGTCCATTCTGAACCAGGGTCACCTAGACCTAGCCACCTAGGCTACGTCACCTAGACAAATGCGATGCATGCATGATCAAACATATTTTTCTTTTCAATAAAATGCATGTGACAGTTTCAAATATAATAACATTTTTAAAACAATACATAATAAGGCATCAACCTATATAATATGACTTGCTCGAGTTATATATAAAATAGCATCTTTAAAATCATTCATAAAACCTTTGAAAACTACGTAGGAGACAAGACCCACTCACTGTTAGGTTCAACCACAATCTGAAACACTCCAGTAGGTCTAAGGCAATCTAACCCGACCTGTAAACAATACAACTAATCATAACCCGTACATACTGTATGGAACCCGAGGGTATCCGGAGACACAGTACCCAACGGCTCCCATAGGGACCGTCCGAAACACAACCCGATGGCAACTACAGAGGCCGTCCCTCAATAGACTGACGGCTCCTCTGGGAGCCGTCCCGAACATTCCCCACGGCTCCTACAAGGGCCGTCCCGGAACAGAAACACAAAACCCTAATTATTTTTTTTGTAAAAAATCTTTTAAATCATCTACTATTGAAAACAGTAAAGAGTCGTTTTAAAATCATTGTTAAACCGAACGAATCGATATCAAAAATCAAGTCATACAACGAAAATCCAATTATAATAAACCAAAGCTTAAATAAAATATTTCAAAAACCCTAGGTTTATCATAGACACAAATACTAATATGTATATATGTTTAAATCTTCCAAAAATCATGAAAACACATCTTTGGTTTAGATCTAAGCATATAGGGTTCAAAAACAAGGTTTTAAATATCATAAACACAATTTCTACTTAAGATTAATAAACCTAAACATGATGTATACTTATACATATTCATCTAAATCATGAAAGGCTTATAAAACATGAAAATATCATGATACCCTAGCTATATAACACCAGATCCAAAAACTAATTTAAAACATCTAAGAGCATATAAATCCAATAGAAAAACTAAGAAAATATTTTAAACCATGAATATATACAAGTAAGGCTTAATATTATAACTAAAACTTGTAAATACATCATGAAATCATCAAAATCTCACAAAAACCTAGCCGTAACATCAAATCTGAAATCATTTAAATCATATTTAAAGATTATGAGAAATCCGATAAGAAAACTCAAGATATAATCAAACTTTGAATACGCATACATGTAATACCTAATACTATCATCATAAATTATAAAAAACATCATGAAATCATCATCATATTATGGATAAGACATAAGGACTCGAAATCGTACGATAATATCAAAGAATTTGAAGAAAACTCCTTTCTCTTTGGTTGAAAACTTTAAAACAAGATCATATGAAGACATCATTCAAAAGAGACTCATTACAAACCAAACTCCTCAAAATCATTAGAAAACTCACCAAGACCACGTCCAAACACTCTTCCCGAGCTCCTCAATAAGGTGGCCGAAGGGGAGAGGAAGAAAAGAAAATTTAGGGTTTCAAGTTTCTAGGGTTTCAATGCCAAAGGATGTTTTAATATTAGAAAACACGTGGGGGATAAAATACGATGCCAATAAAACCAACTAACGCAAATACGATTCGTAATTAACGCATTTGTTCTTTCAAAAAATGGACCAAATTCAAACTCAAAAATTTTCAGATCGACGGCTCTTATTGAGCCCGTCGCTCAGCTACCCGACGGCTCTACCAAGAGCCGTCGCCCAAAAATCCAGATGGTCCTTCATGGATCCGTCGCACGGTAACCCACGGCTCCTCATGGATCCGTCGCCTAGGTGCCCGACGGCACCCATATGATCCGTCAGGCACTGCCGACCCGATTAAAATCACAGTCGTTACTGCTAAGTTGTGTCACTTTTTGGCTATCAAATATTGGTTTGTATTTATTTTAATAGTTTGGCATTCTATTTTAAAATCTGACTGCATATCTGCTCTCGTGGTACTGGCATTGGCCTACATATATATTCGTCACAGTCTGAGGTTTTTTTTAGAAGTTATGCAATTTCATTTGGTAATTGGATTTAATTTTGTTAAATGCTCAGATGAAGTAGTTTAAATATGATTCTGTTATGAGATGTTCAATTTTGAGTTAACTTCTGTACAAAAGTGGAATTAGATCATCTGGATTCATGTAGCAAAAGTTATGGGTGTTTTTCCAATTATACCCTGTGGGATGAGAAAAGTTTGGTAGCAGCCCATGTTTGGTGTTTAACTTATATTTTGTAATATCTGGAGGTGTTATTGGATCTTAGCATAAATACAAAAGTTGTAGATAATCGTCTTGATTTTCAATGGAGTTTAAATTGTGCAATTCCGAGCTATATTGTGAAGTTATGACTGATTTAGTGGAATCTGTCCAGAATTTTTAGTCAAGGATAGCTTGGTCATTTCACCCCCATTAATCAGAGGTGTATTTAGGGCGTCAATGGGTTATTTTTGCTGGTATTGTTCGAGGGTCAGCAAAGGAACAGAAGGGGAGAAAGAGAGGAATGGAAGAGATTGAGGAGATTGTTGTGAATCCCCTGTTTTTCTTTTCTTTTCTTTTTTTCTTTGTTGGCTGTTTTGGCTCTTTTTTTTCTTTGCTGCTGCTGTGAATTGGGGGGGGGGGGGGCTGTCATGGCTGATTCAAGAGGGTTTGGGTGATGAAAAGCCAAGAGAAGTGAAAGTTTGGTGTTGGCTCATTAGGGGTGGTGAAATCCAAGTTCTTCCTTAGTATTTCATCTTTATTTGATGTTGTTTGTGTGTCCATTTATGGTGAAAAATCATGGCTGAATGTATGTGTGTTTATTGTGAGGAGAAGTGTGTGTAGACCTGGTAGCATGTGATGGTGTTGGTGATGGTGATGGTGGGAGCCTTTATGATGGTGATGGTGGGAGCCTTTATGTGTACCATCTTCTCTTCTTCCCAAGGTATCTTCACCTCCCCTTTGTGTCATGTAGGTGTTTGTGTTTATGCTTCAAAGAAGTATGAGTGTTGCTATGTAATGCTTTGAATGGTCAGCAAGGATGCATAAGTGTTGTTGTATGTGTTTTTCCCCTTTCCTTGTTATTAGAAGTTTTGTGTCATAGTAAGGCAGATTTTCTGTCTTGAGAAGATCCTTATGAAATTAGTATCTAGAGGCATGTTATGAAGGTTATATCTTCATGTGATTTGATCATCCATATGTCTAGATGCTATATGTCAAATTTGGTATCGTTTTATTTCCTGTATTGAAAGTTATAGCCTGATGTTCATGGCCAGTCCAGATTCGCGTAGAAATAGCTCAGTTTCTGAAAATAATTTATTTTGGGCATTTCAAGATTAATTCAGGATATGATGTCTTCACGGATTATGATCCTCACATATCAGAGAATGCATATGATTTATTTCAGAATTTTTGGATGAGTATTTGGTGCTGTGGGGATCAAATCATTAGGGTATTTGCTGCAGATGAAACAGTTTTGCATGATTGTTTTAATAAGTTAGTTTACATGTTGTATGCAATGTTAAGAGTTGGTGTCTTCATGAATTAGGCTTATATATATATGTGTTAGGAAGTTTCATATTTGATTTGATCATCATTGGTTGTGTTTTGCAGCTTTCGTTGGCGGGACTCGCGATGAATGGGTCATTGGTAAGTGGTTTGATCCACCCCTTTTGGAAAATGCTCGATGCATGTGATTGTGCATCGCGTATCCATGGGGCTTTATTACAATACTCAATCTTGATTGTCTTGAATGCTAGGTTCTTTGTACATGTTTTCCATGCACCTTGTTGTGATATTTGTGTGTATGTTTAAGTGTTTCGCTTTGTCTATGGTATGCATATCTATGATCTATTGTTGTCAGGATCATACATGTTTTCATATGCAAATGTTGTAGTTATCTTGCCTGCCTCCGATTGATGCATCTCTATGGGAATTCATGAGAATTCATTATTGTATTGGTATTTGTTATCTGATAGCTATGAATAGAATGTCAGGCCTATATGTGTTAGGTGCGTGCATGACTCGCCTTTAGGATCATGTCTTGTTGTCACGCCCCAGGAGCGGCCGTCCCAAAGGGGTGACACGTGTACGATATCGAGTATATCATAATTAGAATAAATCACAAGAAATAAAGGATTGAAGCATAATGACGATAGCGGAAGAGTATATGAATAAATAAATGAACAATACAAGGCCATGAAACAGATAATAATGGCCCTCAAAAGAATACACAATCACCATCCCGTGTGAACACAAGTCATAATTACAAATACAGTCCGATACATACCAATAATAACAACAAACACCTGGTATGAAAAAAACAATAGGAAACTGACATGCTCACCAAATCACCGAGTGACGCACAACACCCAACCTTACGATCCTACGCAACACCTGGATGAAAACCCATAATAATAGAGGGATAAGCCGATGAAGGCCTAGTGAATGAAACTAACAACAAAACACCTCAAAGTACAGTTCCAACAAATCCATAAAATCTACATAAATAACTATTAAGTATAACTGACCAGCCTTAGGTACTATACCACAGGAGGCCAACCCACACTAACCTTGCTATGTCCCCAGCATAAAGACAGATCTGTCTGTGTCCCATACCACAGGGGATCCATCCCATGCTAGCAAGCTATAAATACATAAAATAAATCCTAGTGACTGAAATGTCACTACACACAAATGCCTCACAGTTCCTCCTATCGCGCAGTGACTTCTCTTAGACCCATTTCTGCAAATGCATCGGCTTGGCCAATACAGGAAGTATCACTCTACCCATAAGTCCATCAAAGCCCGACTACATCACAAATCGCATCAATGGATCCCGCCCTAGACTCTATCAATTTGCGAACAAGGCCGATAAACTCAGTATCTTGGCTAAGGCTCTCTGTCATCCAACCACTCTAACGCATAGCCGATTTGAAGTATCGGATACCGTGGGCGTCCACGATGAACCTTGAAAATGCTCCCTCAGTGAAGGACACCCAGAGTTTACCCTCAACTCAACTAACTCACATGAGCATCTCAATGCAAAACTAACCATCCAACCCAGTATCTTAGCTAAGGCTCTCCGTCATCCAACCAC